>OX463244.1:151569434-152014434 GCA_949820135.1 Sylvilagus floridanus | reverse complement strand
CAGCTCTCTGCTGAGGCCTTGGATTGCAGTGAAGGATAGCCCAAGTCCTTGGGCCCTGCACCTGCATGGGAGACCAGGAGAAGCACCTGGCTCCTGGCTTCAGATCAGTGCACTGCACCAGCCACAGCAGCCATTGGGGGGTGAATCAACAGAAAAGGAAGACCATTCTCTCTGTGTCTCTCTCTCACTCTCCACTCTGCATGTCAAAAAAAAAATTATTATCTCATCTTGCAAACAATGCTCTCCATTTTGCCATTAGGTCCACAAATGTCTGTCTACCCTAGAGAATTAAAAGGCAATGCTGTTTGGCAAATGGATATTACACATTTTCTGGAATTTGAAAATTAATATATGCCATGTAATAATAGATACTTATTATAATGCCTTAATGGCCTCCACTATGGCAGGTGAAAAAGCCACACATATGTAACCAGGCATTGTATTTAGTGTTTCTTAGGCATTCACTACAGCATGATGGAATAACTGAATGTATAATCTGTCTACGATTAATCAGTACATGTCTGCATGACGGAGTGTTCAAAAAATGCAAGGGACTATAAATTCAACAAAACATATTTATGAATTGGCTAAAATTCATGTAAATGCTACTAAAGTTCACAAATCTGGTTAGTAATTTTAATAATGGCTTAGATCAAATAAGTAAGGAAAATCTTACTTTGTGGGGTACTACTATCATTGTTCTAAGTATCTTTCTTAAAATAACTTGGTGACTACTCTCTAATGTTCATAAATCCGAATATTCATTTTGTATTAGTTACAAAATAAAAAGAGTGGAGGAAATGTTGGGTAACAAGATAGCCACAGTGTTGACAAATTTGAGGCTCCATGTCTGCACATGTGAGGAGAGCACTAAACACAGTGAACTCTTTCCTAGTTCCACAGAATGCTGCGTGGAACTATAGGGAAGCTGGCTGTGGGAGAAGCACATAGGATCCTCCTCTCTTACTATTGTGGATGTCTCCATCTGTTTCCTATCCCACAACTTAAGTTCTTGCTGATGTATGTGGCAGTTTTGTGGAAAATAAAGCCTCCCTGTAAAACCTCAGATACTAGGCTCTATATAACTTGCTTCAAAAATAAAGTGTTTGGCTGATCTCAAGAAGACAGTCCCAGAGTTGTCATTCAGCCTTTGATCATTTCTCTACATTCTCTGAGACTCCTTGGTTTGCTGCTTGAGAAAACACGCAACAGGAGAGACTCGTGACATGGACACATTGGACCAGGCTCAGAGTGAAGAGGTCATTCCAGCTAGTCCACTCTAGGCTATGTTACAGTGCTGACCAAGTATCTGGAAGGCTTGTAGTGAACTGGCCCATTGCATGGAGAGGAAGAACCGGAGGGAAATAGACTTGTAGATGTAGTGCACATTGACGTATTTCTTTTTTTTAACTTATTTAATAAATATAAATTTCCAAAGTACAACTTTTGGATTATAGTGGTTTTTTCCCCCATAACCTCCCTCCCACCTGCAACCATCCCAACTCCCACTCCCTCTCCCATCCCATTCACATCAAGATTCATTTTGAATTATCTTTATATACAGAAGATCAACTTAGTATATACTAAGTAAGGATTTCAACAGTTTGCACCCACACAGAAACACAAAGTGTAAAGTACTGTTTAAGTACTAGTTATATGTTAATTCACATAGTACAACACATTAAGGACAGAGATTCTACATGGGGAGTAAGTGCACAGTGACTCCTGTTGTTGATTTAACAATTGACACTCTAAATTATGACGTCAGTAATCACCCGAGGGTCTTGTCATGAGCTGCCAAGGCTATGGAAGCCTTTAGGGTTCGCCGACTCCAATCTTATTTAGACAAGGTCATAGTCAAAGTGGAAGTTCTCTCCTCCCTTCAGAGAAAGGTACCTCCTTCTTTGATGGCCTGCTTTTTCCAATGGGATTTAAATATTGGTCTGGGCATTTTCAGCTTAAACATAAGGGATGTGTTTGAAAGGAGAAGGTCTTCAACCTCATTGATGGGTGTTGACTGGTCTCTGCTGGTAATGTGTATGCTCCCCTTTCCACTGGTGTCTATGTCTTTGACCAGGCTTGGAGACTTGTTGTCTGTGGTATTAAGTGCTTTAGATAATGTATCAAATGCCCATGTAATCTCACTTGCAGACTGGTCCTCTAGCTGGTTTTCAAAAGTGTCAACATTATTCAAGGATTCACTTGGCAAGGGAGGTCACTACATTTGCCAGTGTGCCCAGAGCTCCCTGGCTTGTTTCTGCTGTGGAGTCATGGCTAAGAGAACTGTGCCATCTTGATGTATCAAAGGCTGCTAGATGTTCAGAATCATCCTTTGCTCCATCTTTGTCTGCCACAAATGTTTTGTGGCTATTGGAGTACTTCTCAGGTCCTTTTGGATATAGATTTTCTCAGGTGAAGAAGCACATTTGGTTCCCCCACTGCATATCAACAGGCTTCTGTTCACACTGCACAGATTCCATTTTCATACCCATATCCAAAAATTTTTTCAGCCAGCAAAACTGACAGTGATTACAGTGATGTTTGTTGGTGACAAAATCTTGGTTGCTCTGGCAAATTTTTCTGCATGTTCCTTTTAAAAAACCTTTGCAACCTTCACAACTGACAGCCACATAGTGATGGCCAGAGGCTTTGTCACCACAGACCACACAGTACTCTACCACCTGGAGCTGCTGTAGGTCCATCTTGCCCAGTAATTGCTCCATAGCAGCAGAATCTATGACCATCTGGATCCTGCCAAAAATGAGGTTGTTTCAGGTGTTGAATATGAGCTCCTTCATGCTTGATGTCTCCAGGAAAGCCAGGATCACCATCCCAGTTCCTGCTCCATCTGGACCAGTGAGAATGAACTGCTCTTTGGGGGATCCAGAGGCATCCACTGCTGTGACTATCTGTGTCTTCTGTCCTTTCAGCTGGTCCATCACAGTCTGAATGTGCCGAGGAGAGGCTACCAGCAGAGTTGGTGTAATGATCTGGATGCACAGGGAGGGGCTGGCCATCCCTTGGAGATTCTGGCAGAGATCTGTGTAGGTGGTAATTCAACCACTTGTGGGTCCCCACTCTGTGATGAACCAGTCCCTCCATATTTGTAGCCAAGATGAAGCAAGATCATTAGAGAACCTCAGGATTTAGCACCAAAGTGGCCTGGAAGCAGGTCCCATGTAGGCAGCGGGCAGCCCCTGGCAGAGAGGACCCAGAGCAGCGAGACTGTGCTTTCTGAGTAAGATGGCAGGAGCCTGAGATTATGGGCTTGTGGGGCCACAGGAGAGAGGTGACACTGCAATGGAGGAGGGTGGGCCCAGGGGGTGGGCCCAGGGGGCATCACCTGGGGTGGGCCCAGGGGTGCCACTGGGGTCACAGGGAAGGAGGGATCTGTTGTTGTTTTCGTAAGTGAAACATCAGAGTTCCTGACCCTGGTGCAGCCACCTCTGCTGCCAGAGTGCTGGGAGGAGGAGGAGGGCAAGTGTTCTCCCCAGCACCAACTTCCCCATGTATAGTTTTTCTATAATACGTATATTCCACAAATTCTCTAAAGACTAATATCCCAGATTTCATTATTCAAATACACTATGACTTATTTCAACATTAGAACATTCCTTGTGTAGCATAGTTACCTAATTTCATGAGTTAATGGTATTTATTTTTATTTAGCAATGAATTTCTATCCCATTTAATGAGCAATGCTTACTTCAATTTCCCACATCATGGGCATGCCCTGGGAACAAACCAGATCAACATTCCCGTTAACATTTCACTAATTTTTTTTTAAGATTTATTTGTTTAGCTGGATGTCAGAGCTACAGGGAGAGATAGAGAAAGATCCTGCATTTTAGGGTTGACTCTAAATGTCCAAGGTGGGCCAGACCAAAACCAGGAGCTTCTTTCAGGTCTCCCACGTGGGTGATGGCAACCCAAGCACCCAGGCCATTTTCTACTACTTTTCCCAGGCCATTAACAAGGATCTAGATCAGAAGTGAAGCCACCAGGACACAAATTGCCACTGTATGGGGGTGCAGGCATTGCCGGTGTCAGCTTTACCCACGATGCCACAATACAGGTCCCTATTTCACTGAATTGTTGGAGAAAATGCTCAGCTGTGCCCAATCCCATCTCAGACTTACCTTTTAGTCTGGATTCTCTTAGATTATACGTGAGTATTTTTATTTTACCTACCAAATATTATTCAAAGAGGAAGAGAGTTTTAAAGCTAAATCTTTATATGTTCTAGGTAAATATGTTTGAGTGGAAGGCAGTGTGTATGTGCAATATGTGTATCATACATTGTGTTGCTACAGGGGCAGTCTGCTAGATAAAATCCAGGACATCCTAATACTGTGTGGAACATAGTTATACTAATATTCATGTTGTTTAACTGAAATGCAAATTCAACTAAGTGTTCCACCTTCCTAAGTCTGACTGCTTTACTCAAAAGACACATAGGAACTTCTCAACTGATAAAATGATGACAAACTACTATTTGTGTTGTATCATTGTGTTTTTTCTCCCTTGTTACCAAGTGTATAAGGTTACTTGGATATCATAAATTTCCACTCCCAACAACCATTTAACCAACTTCCCAATTAATTACACTAATTCTTTCCTAGTCCTATCTTTAGGTTTCACAAAATACTTTTTATAATTCTAAATTGACTTTTACATTATTGTAGTAACATTCTACTGAAGAGAAGCTGAGGCTATTAGTAATGCTCAAGCTATGATTCCTAATCAAAGCACAGGAAGGCAGGATCAATGCTTCCATAACAACGACTACTACTTGACCTTTTCTCAAATAGCCATAGGTCAGTCACCATGACTCCCAAGAATAGGAAGTCTTGTGTGATGAAAGATTAGAGGGCTTGTGCTCTTTGAGCTAGTAATTTCATTTCTAGGATTTTATTCTAAGGAAACAAACAAAAAAACACCAACATCTGCACAGGATGTTCCTCACAGTCTTACTTGTAATAGCAATAAGTCAACAAATAAATGGGACAAAAATGGAGATCAACTTTCAGTTTCCATCAGGATAGGATTAGGTAAATTCCTGATGGTGCACTTAAGAAAATTATTCTCCTAATGGGATCTTAACCTATTATTCACTCTCAACAAAATATGTGATCTCAAGAAAACATCAGAGACAAAAAAGATCTCCATGCTTAAAATCTACCAGATTCTCATTTTGTTTTTATTAATTATTTATTCATTTGAAAAAGATAAAATTGCATTTCAATTAAAATTTAAATATATACATTATATATTCTTTGATTATGTACAATGGGTATTTCAAAAAGTTTGAGGGGATAGAAATCAAAGCTAAATTTATTTTGTTGGAAGAAAATTTGAAATCTATGTATATAAGGGATCTGTGAAAGCTAATAGAAAAATTTATACATAGATTCAAGTATTTTTCAACAAAAGTAATCTCTTAATTCCATTTTACATGAAATTTTTAAAGTATCATTGTCTACATTGTTTTGCAAGATGTACACATTGTGGAATGGCCAAAGTGAATTAATACACATTATCATCCCACACATTTTTAAGAGGTAGTAGTCCTTAAATCTATTTTAAAACTATTTTGGAGAATACAATACATTATTATTAACCATAGCCATCGTGTTTCATATTTTCTGCATGTTCCAGCTCAATCATCTTCTATCTTTTGATTATATACCCATATTTTCCTTCCCCTAATTAAGATCTTTAACTTTATTGTTTGTCTCATTAATTTAAATGTTCTTGCCCTAGCTTCCTTAAAGTTACCCCATTATTATGCTTTATTATTAAATATTGCCGATTAGTGAGGTCTTTCAACCTATTGTAGCTAAACTAATATTTCCCCTGTGCTAGGGCCTAACTGTCACATTACAGATTTTTATTTTTCTCCAGAGCTCTTTAAAAACATAAACAACTTTTATACAAAATTTTAGTTTGTACCTCCTTCATGAAATATGCTCTATGAGTATAGTTTTGACATTCAGCTCACTCCAGAATGTGGAGTGAATAATAGAAAATTCAGATATATGAATCTCATTTTCAATACAAGTTAGCAATTAACAGGTAGGCCCATAAAGTAAAAAACAAACCAAAACAAAAAAATCCAAAAAACTAAAAATCAGAACAATTACATATGTTATAAAAGATTGATTTATAAGCTGACAGTGCAGAGGTAGTCAGTAGTACATAAGGAAATGTCTACATTTAAATTTCTGGGAAAGTTTATTGGCTCCTCTAACAAAAGCAGGAGGGGCATGGCTCAATACAGATGTGATATATTTTGAGAGGCTACAATCCTCTTGCAGACATGGAAAGGGTAGTTGATGGGTTGGGACTACCTGGGCGCACAAGTGTAAAGAATGAGTCTCTAATGGTTGAAGCACTAATTCACCAATTAAAATAGATGGATTTCAGGAACAAAAATTGAAACACATATAGCAGACAGGCCTTTTTTTCTTTTTGACAGGCAGAGTTAGACAGTAAGAGAAAGAGAGACAGAGAGAAAGGTCTTCCTTCCATTGGCTCACCCCCCAAAATGGCTGCCACAGCCGGCACACTGTGTCGATCCGAAGCCAGGAGCCAGGTGCCTCCTCCTGGTCTCCCATGCACGTGCAGGGCCCAAGCACTTGGGCCATCCTCCACTGCACTCCTGGGCCACATCAGAGAGCTGGAACAACTGGGACAGAATCTGGCACCCCAACCGGGACTAGAACTGGGGTGCCGGCACCACAGGCAGAGGACTAGCCAAGTGAGCCACGGCACTGGCCAGACAGGCCTTGCATATATAGGGTTTGGAAACACATGAGGGAATAAATAAGATACCTATAAACCAGTGCTTAAAGATAATTTATAGCCCTTAATGATTTTGCTAGAATAAAACAATAAAAGGCAATCATTATATCTTCCTTCAAGAATTCTTTGATTTTTTCAAGAATTGATTCTTTCAAGAATCAAAAAGAAAAAACTGAAAGTATTCAATAAAGGTAAGAAATTATAAAAGGAGACATCTATGAAATGCCATTAAAATACCACACATAAATGAAGATCCAATGATTTTTTTTTAAGAAAAATGTTAATAAAGTTAACAAACCATTAGGGCAATTAGTAAAATAGAGAGAAAAGTAGCACAAATCACCAATTTCAGTAATTAATACAGAATTATCCTTCTTTATAGGTCAAAGCCTTCACCAAGATAATGGGGTTAATGTGTGAAATTCTTAGAAGTAAAAAATTGACTACAGAGATCAAAATTCATATTTTGAAAATCAAATTTCCAAAACACAAGTATAACATAAAATAGGGAAACTCCTATATAAATCCAGTAAGTTGAATCATTTAGAAATTCCCAACACACCAACCAACCAACCAAAAAAAAAAAAAAAAGTCACACAATAAAAATTTCAGGTCCCTACTTAGAAAATCCTCCAAACTTTTAAGGAAGACAAAACAGATCCACATTTTCCAGATCTAGCCACAGTAGAAATAAGCAGAGAACATTTTTAAATTTGCTTTGGAAAACCAGAATTTCATTGATGAAGCAAGTGGACCAGGACATGAAATAAAAAATTGTTTTTTTTTTTTAAAGCATCCATTTCTTAAACTGAGCTGGAAGTATCCTAAGCAAAGTAATAATGTAATAAATGAAACCACATAAGAAAGCATATCAGTAGCAAGCAAGATATAGTAAAAATTGAAACAGTGGTTAATGTTCTCAGTCATCTAGCAAGACAAAAAATTACAAGAATAAAAACCACAAGATCATTTGGATTGAATGTTGTAAAACATTTAATAAGGTTCAGCATCTAGTAGAAAAAATAAAACTGCTAGCAGAACACTGAAAAATAAAAACCTGTTACTTCATCACCCTGATCAAGATTGAAAGAAACTTACAACAAACAATGCAACTAATAATAAAGGATCACTGGATATTTTCCCCCTCCTGGGAGTAAACGTGGACAATGATGCCTGCTCTATTTCTCTTCAACTTTCTAGTGCAGGAGTAGTAAGAAAAATAAGACAGTAAGAAGAAACTATAAGGTGCAAAGATCAACTTCTAAGTAAAAGTGAATATATTGGATGTTGTTTATTTACAGAGATGAGCCATGAAATCTAAAATCAAATACAAGGGATAAATAAAAGCACTAGAAAGATCAATATATAAATAATACATTAAATATGTGAAATCCACTAGATTATTAAGTACAGCAAGAATAGAAAATAATATTAAAGGGCAATAGACAGACTAGAAAAAGTCTGCAAGAAAAATGGAAAAAAGGATGAAAGTATTCAATATCTTTAAATATTCTCAAAATTAAATTAAAAATGAATGAAAAAAAAATGTGCCACACATATGTCATGAAAAGGAAAGGCTCGGAAGTCAACAACAGCCCCTAAATTGTAACTGACCTGAATGAAGGAGGCTGCTGCGACCCCCAGGCAGGATCCTCTCAGGAACAGGGACCAGGGAGGCAGGAGGGGCCAGCAGGTGGCAGGACCCGGAGGTGAAAATCCCTCCTCTGCTTGGCAGGGGATGTGAGGACTCAGTGTCAGAACTGACCCAGGACCAGCACCTGCTTTTCTCCCCTGTGATCCCTGAAGATGCACGTCTGCGCTGTGGAGGGCGCTGATTGGCTCCGTTCTTTATTACGTAGTGCGTGCCCTCCCTCGGCTACCCAAACTGTCCAATCAGGGGCGCTTGCGTAAACAATACATAATCACGCGGGATCTTGACGCCACAGTGGTCTTCCGGTTTTGCGTGGAGAGAGGTCCAGGGAGTTTTCACGGATGGGAACCTGAGAAGGGAAGGAGCACCCATTCTGTTTTCTGGACGCCTGGCAGAGGTGAGTGTGCGGGGAGGGGAAGCAGGGTTGGGGGAAGTTGATGTTCTGCCTGGCAGGACTCCCAGGGCTCCCAGGGGTTGTCCCTGGGCCTCACGTCACTGCTAGCACCTCACTTCCTTCGCCCCACGCTGGTCCTCGGTGTAGGCCTGGACTGGCACCTACACTGCGGGCTTCCTGGCCCTTCCTCGCAGAGACCTGTCAGCCCGGGAGCCCTCTCTGGGCAGCCATGTGGCAGCAGTCGCCTGTCTTCCCCGACTGTGCAGTGGGGATGAGAGGTGGTTTGGGAGAGCCCGTGCTGGGGTGGGAGGTAGCGTGCAGGCGAGCGGCTGTCCTCTATGGGGTCCTCGGGTCCTCCTTTCACCCCTGGGATAACCTTACTCTGATTATGTCACAAGTGGGGTCTCAATTTGCAAACTCTGACCTCTCAGCATAGCTCCCTCTGGGAGTCTGATATCAGTGTTATAGACTAGGGAAGTTAAAATCAAAGCTGTTTTATTTGGCTCTAGGCTTTTGGTCCAGGTTTTAGTGGGGCAGGAGGACACTGTGGTTTGATACTTGAATGTCGTTTTATCACATACACATTCCCTTAACAGGCTGTCATCTGTGTTTGAACTTTCAAAATAGAAACTTTGGTAACATTTATGAATGTTGTAAGAAAGATGTCAGTTGCATGATAACCTTTCCAATCCCGAAGATAGAAGGTATTACTTAGATTCCTAAATTATTTTTAATTTATATTTTAGCAGGGTAAATTTTCAAGATTAACTGAGGGTAAGTGACAAAATTTCTGTTTATTGAAGGTGTGCAACCTGATATTTTGATACATGGCTGGAATTTAAAAAGTTGATGGAAAATTCAGATTATCTTTTAATCCATTTTTCACATACCTTTTGGAGTCCTCTGTGCATATATATCAGAAATTATTAGGACAATTCAACTAACATATCCATCAACTTACATAGTTTTAAAAAGAGTACTTAAGATCTTAATAAGTTGTATCTAACACTGTATTCATCTCATTACTATGCATATGTTATATCTCAAGGAGTTAATTTATCTCATAAGAGTAAATCTGTGTTGTTCAAATAACATCTTCCCATTTTCTCTAGTCTCAGACCCTGGTAACTATCATTCTCTTCTGTGTTTAAATTTGACTTCATTATATCCCAAATATAGGTGAGAGTATGTGGTATTTATCTTTCTCTGTTTCAAATACTATAATGATACTTTTGGATCCAAGTTGTGAAAAATGTCAGAATTTCCTTTTCAGGGTTGAATGCACCTAGTGTGTGCATCACATTTTATCTATTCATCTGTTGGCAGACAATGTGGTTATTTCCATATCTTTTTCTTGTGAAAAAATGCTAATTGATTTTATTTCCTTTCAATACACATCCTGTAGTGAGTTGCTTTTGTCAATTGTTCCAATTTTAATTTTGTTTGAGGCACCAGCATACTGATTTCCATCATGGATGTACCAAGTAACATTCCTCCATTTTTTTAAAGATTTTATTTATTTATTTGACAGGTAGAGTTACAGACAGTGAGAGAGAGAGAAAGACAGAAAAGTCTTCCTTCTGTTGGTTCACTCTCAAAATGGCCACAACAGCCAGAGCTGCGCTGATCTGAAGCCAGGAGCCAGGTGTTTCTTCCTGGTCTCCCATGTGGGTGCAGGGGCCCAAGCACTTGGGACATCTTCTACTGCTTTTCCAGTCCACAGCAGAGAGCTTGACTGGAAGAGGAGCAACCGGGATTAGAACCAGCGCCCATATGGGATGCTGGCACTGTAGGCGGAGGTATTTTTTTACTTTTAGATAATACCTATTTTAGCATATGTGAGTAATAGATATTGTGGCCTTTTTGAGCAGTGTTGAGCCATTTTTCATATGGCTGCTTGCATATATGGATTGGAAAAATGATCAAATCCTTTGTCCAGATTTATTACAGTGTTTGCTTTTGGGATACATATGTTCTTTGTATTATTCCCTTAATCATACTATCATTTGCCAATATTTTCTCCCATTTCTTTCTCTTTAAATTTTTCCCTTAGTATGTAGAATTTTTCTTCAGTTTTTATTTTTTTTTTTGACAGGCAGAGTGGACAGTGAGAGAGAGAGACAGAGAGAAAGGTCTTCCTTTTGCCGTTGGTTCACGCTCCAATGGCCGCTGCGGCCGGCGCGCTGCGGCCAGTGCACCGCGCTCATCCGATGGCAGGAGCCAGGTGCCAGGTGCTTTTCCTGGTCTCTCATGGGGTGCAGGGCCCAAGCACTTGGGCCATCCTCCACTGCACTCTCAGGCCACAGCAGAGAGCTGGCCTGGAAGAGGGGCAACCGGGGCAGAATCTGGCGCCCCAACCGGGACTAGAACCCGGTGTGCTGGCGCCGCAAGGTGGAGGATTAGCCTGTTGAGCCATGGCGCCTGCCCTCTTCAGTTTTTTAAAAGATTTGTTTGAAAGGAGAGTTACAGAGAGAGAGAGAGAGAGAGAGAGAGAGAGCAAGGGAAATCTCCCATCCACTGGTTCACTCCCCAAATAATGCAATGGCCAGAGCTGGACTAATCTGAAACCAGGAGCCAGGAGTTTCTCCCAGGTCTCCCAAGCAGGTGCAGGGGCCCAAGCACTTCGGCCATCTTCTACCACTTTCCAAGGCCATGGCAGAGAACTGGTTCAGAAGTGGAGCAGCCGGTACTCAAACTGGTGCCCACAAGGGATGCCAACACTGTAGGCAGGTGGTTTATCTGCTACATCATAATGCTGGCAACTTCCTCAGTTGTTTGTTTGTTTGTTTGTTTGTTTTTACCTATAAACCTTTTATTTAAGATATATAACCTTCATGCATTTCATAAATACAAATTTAGGAACATAGTGATCCTTCCCATCCTGCCCTCCTTCCCACATGCACCCTCACCCTTCTTCTTCCCCATCCTATTCCCATTCTTATTGCTTGCTAAGATTTATCTAAAATCTGTTTTATACTAACTTTAAACACAAAAGATTCACCCTTTAGTAAGAGTTCAACAAATAGTATGAAAAAAAAAAGTGTTCAACAGTCGAGACAAGGGCTGCTCAAAGTCATTATATCTCAAAGTGTCAAAGTACCTTTTAGGTACTCTGATAGTTACCACAGATCAGGGAGTCCATTTGTTATTTATCTTTTTTGGGACTGACTTATTTCACTAAATATATTTTCCAGTTTCAAATGAAAGGATTTTATTTTCATTTTGTTTTTTTGCAATCCTACTTCCTTATTTTTGCTTTTGTCACCTGTGCATTTGGTGTCATATCCATATTATTGCTGAGGCTAAAGCCAGTGGATTTGCTCCCAGTATTTAAGGAGCTTTAAGCTCTGAGATCTTCTATGTAAGCCTTCAATCCATTTGGATTGATTTTCAGGCATGGTGTAATATAATTCACATTCAGTTTTTGGCAAGTGGATGTCCAATTTGCCCCTGCCTCCAATGCTGGCCCCCAAAATCTCCAGTGAGTACACTCGGTGAACTCAATCTCACCTGCTGGATCCAGCACCCTGATGCTGTGCCTGGATCTGGGCAGTGATAAGGTAGAAACTGGCAGAGTCCAGTTTTTCCCTCACTTGCTGTCTCATCTCCCAGGTCCATCCTGCTGTGCTCTGCTCTCTGCCCTGTCTCTAATGGGAGACCACAGAAGGGGAGCATTCAGGGAGAGGTACATGAGATGAGTTTGTGATGTTGGGGAGAAACAGACCGTGCAGTGATGGGGTTGGGCTCATGGGGCTGTGTCCCCTCTCTGCAAGTCAGAGATGCAGAGATACTTCAAAACTTTCCTGGAGGGATGGACATTTGGCATTGTGTTACAACCCTGCTCAAGATGCCCACATCCCATATTGGAGTGTCTGGGCTAGAGTCGCATCTTCCACTTCCAGCTTCCTGCTCATGTGTGGTCCTGGATTGGGGGAGTGATAGTTGAGGTAGTGAGTCCTGGCCACCCACCTGAGAGACCAGATTGAGTTCCTGGATTCAGCTTGGTCTGGCACAGCTGTAGCTGTATTGTGCATTTGTGAAGTGAACAAATGGATGAGGGTGTTCTTTCTCCCTCTCTGTCTCTGTGCATGTCTCGTTTTCTTCCAAACTAATTAATTAACAAATTTGTAAAAACTACTTGGCATAATTGGTACTAAATCAGAGTTAAATTATAGGAGTGAGTTCCTAGTGTTACATAGCATATTGGAGTAACTAAAGTCCATAGTAATCTTATTTTATATTTTATGAACAAATAGAAGAATGGAGTGCCAAGGCTCCCATTGTGAAATGTAATGTCAGAGAAGTGCAAGTGTTGTTTACCCTGATTTAATCAGCACACATGGATTAAAAGCCCATAGATATGTACAATTATTGTCAATAAAAATAAAATACAATTTTACTTTGTGTATAAAATTATGGGTTGTTAAAATATTTAAATTAGTATCACAACTAATATGTTCTTTGGAAATAGTTTATCAAGACAAACATAATCTAGAACACATGAACTGGCATTTTATCCTGCTAAGTGTAGCAATCAGGAGGCAGTGTTTTACCTTAAATTAATGATTAATACTTTTAAATTGTTTCACATAAGAAAAAATGAAGTATTTCTTAAAGTGTACATGGAATTAATTAGAATTAGGGCAATATCAAACATGAGATATGGAATTCAATGGTAAGTTAATTTTGATGCAAAAGCTTCTTGAAACACATGTATAGTTCTTTCATACAAAATATTGTCCATCAATTGTAAGTCCCCTCATATTCATGGTTTCAAATATTTTTGAAGTAAAATGAACTTATTTTAATGTTCCACAAAACATTTGAAGCCCCCTGATATATCTATTGGTCTTTAGTTTCTTCTGTGAAGCCCAAACTCAGGAGCCTGTCTGCCCAGTCCTAACTGCCCCATGTTTTCAGTGAATGGTCATGCTTTGTACTATTTTGGGAGTCATATAATCATATGCACAGTCTAAGATAAGCCTGTTTTCATTATTCATCCAAATACTTCATATTATTTACACTAACTCTTCATTGATTATCAGCCCCAGAGAGCTTTATTCTAAAATCTATCTCCAGATACCAACCTTTTCTGCACTGTCCTATATATGGAATCACATAGTGTTACAGTATGTGGTGTTTTGCTTTTGATTTCTTTTCTCTCTTTTTTTCCCTTTTTTGGCTTTCATTACTTTTGTGATCTGTCATTTCTTAATCAACTTTGATTTCCAAATAGTATAGCATTATAAAATACATACTACATACTGTTGTTTTTCTACATCAGAATTTGGGTTGCTTTCACATTTGGATTTCATGAATATTGTTGCAGTGAATATTTGTGTGCATGTGGGCTTTGTATCTTTTAAAATCTTGGAAGGAAACTTCTGAGGCAATCAATAATCCCATGTGGAGCATGCTGAGAAACTGCCAAATTATTTTTCCTAGTGGCCTCACAGTTTTACTGGAAGTTTGTGAGGGTTCCAGGTTCTCTATGAATCAGTCATTTTACTGAATGTGAAGTGGGATCTTCCAGGGGCTTTGATTTGCATTTCCACAATGACTAATATTAAGCATGCCTTTTTTTTAATATTAAACGGTCTTACTGAAATCACTGTTTCATTTTATTATGCTTGTTAATTATATTTTGTATTTTTAGTATAAAATCCAAGGTCTTTTTTTTAATTTCTTAATGCTATTTTCATTCTGTAATGCAACATTGAATGTTCTCATTGTTATATTTTCAGAATGTTCATTGCTACTATAAAAGAAATATAATTGATATTTGTATCTTTTATATTTTGCAACATTACTAAATTTTACTTTGAATGGGTTTGTAGTAAGTTCCTTAGGATATATTTTCTTAGTATATACTAAGTTGATCTTCTGTATATAAAGATAATTGAAAAATGAATTATGATGAAGAATGGAATGGGAGAGGGAGTTGTAGATGGGATGTTGTGGGTGGGAGGGAGTTTATGGGGGGGAAAGCTGCTATAATTCAAAAGTTATACTTTGGAAATGTATATTTATTAAATAAAAGTTTAAAAAAAAGAGTGTGCGTTAGGCACTACAAGTAAAGTTGACTCTTTTTATTTCTAATCTGACTAAATTTTGTACTATGATTTTTCTAGCAGAATCCTGTACTACACTGTTGAATAGAACTTCTATGAGTATTTGTGTTTTGTTCTTATTTTATAGGAGTTTACTGTAGATTTCCCATAGGTGTTCTTCCTGAAATTATTTTCAATTCCTACTGTGTTTAGTGTTTTAATCATAAGCTGAATTGCTCAAAAATTTTCCTCTATCAATGAGGCTATCAAATCTTCATTTCCTTTTATTAGCATAAATTGTTACATAATTATTTATGTGTAACATTTTCTTTGTTTAAATTTGAGAAGCAAAGAGAGATAGAGCTCCTATCTTCAGGTTCACTCCCCAGATGTTTGCAGTAACCAGTTCTACCTAGAACTGAAACTAGAGCCAGAAGCCAGCAACACAATCATGGCCTTCTATTTGGGTGGCAGGGACCCAGTTGTACCATCACCTCTGCCTCCCAGAGTCCAAATTGCCAAGAAACTGGAGTAAGGAGTCAGAGCTAAAAAGTGAACTGTAATATAGAATGAAGGCATCTTAACCAGCATCTTAAATGATGGGCCAAATGCCCACCCTTAACCTCTTTACTCTGTTCCTTTGGTCTGTCTATCTGTTTTTACACAAATAATACACTGTTTTGATGACTTTTGCTTTTGAATTAAGAGAATGTGAAACTTCCAATTTAGGATGTATTTCTTTGGTTAAGTTTATTCCTAAGTATTTTATTCCTTTTGATGCTTTTGAAAATTCAGTTGTTCTTGTTATTTTCTTTAATTATTGTTAATTTTTAGTTTATAAAAATGCAGCTACTTTTACTATGCTTATTTTGTATTCTGAAACTTTGTTGAATTTGATTATATTAACAGTTTTACAGGAGAATCTTTAATATCCTCTACATGAAAGGTCATGTAAATGAGGCTGCAGAAAGGTTCTGTTGTTTGTCCTGTGAGAGTTAGAATACTCTCTGCTGGACATTGGGCTAACACTGCTAATGGACTCCACAGAATCACCCAGGGCATCACACCACCTCTGCTGCATACACTCCCAGTTAGACACTATAGCTTCTTAAGTGATATCCTACACTCTAGGATGTGTGCTGGGTGATGCTAGCAGCAATCTATAAGGATGACTGATCTTATGAGCTTATTTGAGATTTGGTTCTCCAAACTGCATGCACAAGAGTTTTAGGAGCTGTGGAATAGTGATTCTGAGAGCACCAGGTGACTGCTGCCCGCACTTCAGGTTCTTACTGTTCCAGCCTAGCACATAAGCAACTGCCACTTCTATAGCCAGTTAGGAAGAGGAAGATTGCTTCCCATACCAAGGTACGACCTTTGATAGAGATGGAAATACAAAGCCTGTTCAAAAACCCAAGACAAAGACTCAGTGAGGAAGGGACACCTGGTGCACATATGTTCCTGACAGGAAGTGATCTGTAACTCAACAGACAGGGATGGAGAGCTGATAGCCATCACTGGAAACATGTCAAGATCATCTTGAAAGCACAGTTGATGGTGTCCTAGGTGCAGAATGCTTGTTTGGAGCCTGACAAATTGCATATTTGCATAAATATTGCATAATATTGCATAAATTTTCTTAAATCAAATGATGGTGCATAATTGAGAAAAGAGCTACTGAGGCATTTAGGTGTTTTTCATAGAGTTTATCTGGCTGCTATCCCCGTGGGACAGGAAGAAGACCAGAGTTGTACCATTCTGCCACATTTGGGCTCAGCAGTTTATTAAAACTTTAATCAGTGTTATTCATGTTAAAGGCACTAAGACAGATATTCCATCCACTGATTCTCTCATCAAATGCTCACAACAGCTGGGACTGAGCCAGCCTGAGGTGAAGATCCCAAAACTCACTCTGGGTGGCAGAGACCCTAATAGTTGAGCTATCACTTGCTGCCTCCTAGAGTGCATTTTAGCAAGAAACTGAATTGCTAGTAGGGTGGGGTCTCAAACCTATGCACTCTGACACAGGATGTGGGCCTCTAAAGATCTATCTTAGGCCGGCGCCGTGGCTCAACAGGCGAATCCTCTGCCTTGCGGCGCCGGCACACTGGGTTCTAGTCCTGGTCGGGGCGCCGGATTCTGTCCCAGTTGCCCCTCTTCCAGGCCAGCCCTCTGCTGTGGCCCAGGAGTGCAGTGGAGGATGGCCCAAGTGCTTGGGCCCTGCACCCCATGGGAGGCCAGGATAAGCACCTAGCACCTGGCTCCTGCACCCACATGGGAGACGAGGAGAAGCATCTGGCTCCTGGCTTCAAATCAGCATGGTGCACTGGCCGCAGCACTGGCCGCGGCAGCCATTGGGGGTGAACCAATGGAAAAAAAGGAAGACCTTTCTTTCTGTCTCTCTCTCACTTTCCACTCTGCCTGTACAAAAAAAAAAAAGTGAGACACCATTCCTCTATGTCCTTGGTATTTTTAATTCTGAAGTCCATTGAATACAGAACATCTGGCCTCACATCCAGATAGTGCTGAACAAAATAGTCATTTAAAAATCATAGAGTCTGTTGGCCATTTGGATTTCCTCTTTTGAAAAATGTCTATTGAGGTCCTTGGCCCATCTCTTAAGTGGGTTGTTTGTTTTGATGTTGTGGCGTTTCTTAATTTCTTTGTAGATTCTGGTTATCAACCCTTTATCTGTTGCATAGTTTGCAAATATATTTTCCCATTCTGTCGGTTTCCTATTCACTTTCCTGACTGTTTCTTTTGCAGTACAGAAACTTTTCAATTTGATGCAATCCCAGTAGTTAATTTTGGTTTTCAGTGCCTGTGCTTCTGGGGTCTTTTCCAAGAAGTCTTTGCCAGTACCTATGTCTTGCAGGGTTTCTCCTATGCTCTCTAGTAATTTGATGGTGTCGGGTCGTAGGTTTAAATTTTTAATCCATGTTGAATGGATTTTTGTGTAAGGTGAAAGGTAGGGGTCTTGCTTCATGGTTCTGCACGTGGAAATCCAGTTTTCCCAGCACCATTTATTAAACAGACTGACCTTACTCCAGGGACTGGTTTTGGATCGTTGATCAAATATAAGTTGGCTGTAGGTGTTTGGATTGATTTCTGGAGTTTCTATTCTGTTCCATTGGTCTATCCATCTGTTTCTGTACCAGTACCATGCTGTTTTGATAACAACTGCCCTGTAGTATGTCCTGAAATCTGGTATTGTGATGCCTCCGGCTTTGTTTTTGTTGTACAAGATTGCTTTAGCTATTCGAGGTCTCCTTTGTCTCCATATGAATTTCAGCATCATTTTTCCAGATCTGAGAAGAATGTCCTCGGTATCTTGATTGGTATTGCGTTGAATCTGTAAATTGCTTTTGGGAGAATGGACATTTTGATGATATTGATTCTTCCAATCCATGAGCATGGGAGATTTCTCCATTTTTTGGTATCCTCTTCTATTTCTTTCTTTAAGGTTTTGTAATTTTCATTGTAGAGATCTTTAATGTCCTTAGTTAAATTTATTCCAAGGTATTTGATTGTTTTTGTAGCTATTGTGAATGGGATTGATCTTAGCAGTTCTTCCTCAGCCGTGGCATTGTCTGTGTATACAAAGGCTGTTGATTTTTGTGCATTGATTTTATATCCTGCTACTTTGCCAAACTCTTCTATGAGTTCCAATAGTCTCTTAGTAGAGTTCCTTGGGTCCCCTAAATAAAGAATCATGTCGTCTGCAAAGAGGGATAGTTTGAGTTCTTCCTTCCCAACTTGTATCCCTTTAATTTCTTTTTCTTGCCTAATAGCTCTGGCTAAGACTTCCAGCACTATATTGAATAGCAGTGGTGAGAGTGGGCATCCCTGTCTGGTACCAGATCTCAGTGGAAATGCTTCCAACTTTTCCCCATTCAATAGGATATTGGCCGTGGGTTTTTCATAAATTGCTTTGATTGTATTGAGGAATGTGCCTTCTATACCCAGTTTGCTTAGGGTTTTCATCATGAAAGGGTGTTGAATTTTATCGAATGCTTTCTCTGCGTCTAGTGAGATAATCATATGGTTTTTCTTCTGCAGTCTGTTAATGTGGTGTATCACGTTGATTGTTTTGCGAATATTGAACCATCCCTGCATACCAGGGATGAATCCCACTTGGTCTGGGTGGATGATCTTTCTGATGTGTTGTTGCAGTCTATTGGCCAGAATTTTGTTGAGGATTTTTGCATCTATGTTCATGAGGGATATTGGTCTGTAATTCTCTTTCAATGCTGCATCTTTTTCTGGCTTAGGAATTAAGGTGATGCTGGCTTCATAGAAGGAATTTGGGAGAATTCCCTCTTTTTCGATTGTTCTGAATAGTTTGAGAAGAATTGGGGTTAGTTCTTCTTTAAATGTCTGGTAGAATTCAGCAGTGAATCCATCTGGTCCTGGGCTTTTCTTTGTTGGGAGGGCCTTTATTACTGATTCAAGATCCCTAGCAATCAGGGAAATGCAAATCAAAACCACAATGAGGTTTCACCTCACCCCAGTGAGAATGGCTCACATTCAGAAATCCACCAACAATAGATGCTGGAGAGGATGTGGGGAAAAAGGGACACTAATCCACTGTTGGTGGGAATGCAAACTGGTGAAGCCACTATGGAAGTCAGTCTGGAGATTCCTCAGAAACCTGAATATAACCCTACCATTCAACCCAGCCATCCCACTCCTTGGAATTTACCCAAAGGAAATTAAATTGGCAAACAAAAAAGCCGTCTGCACAGCAATGTTTATTGCGGCTCAATTCACAATAGCTAAGACTTGGAACCAACCCAAATGCCCATCAACAGTAGACTGGATTAGGAAATTATGGGACATGTACTCTACAGAATACTATACAGCAGTCAAAAACAATGAAATCCGGTCACTTGCAACAAAATGGAGGAAATTGGAAAACATCATGCTCAGTGAATTAAGTCAGTCCCAAAGAGACAAATATCATTTGTTTCCCTTGATTGGCAATGACTAACTGAGCACCAAAGGGGAAAACTGTAGAAGTGAAATGGACACTATGAGAAACAGTGACTCGATCAGCTCTTGTGCTGACTGTTGTTGTACAATGTAATACTTTATCCATGGTAGTATTTTTTTTTTCTTTATCCTAGTACTAGTGGTTGAACTCTGTAATTAACACACAATTATTCTTAGATGTTTAAATTTTAACTGAAAAGTGATCTCTGTGAAATATAAGAGTGGGAATAAGAGAGGGAGGAGATGTAAAACTTGGGACATGCTCAATCGGAATGGCCCCAAATGATGGAGTTAGAATTGTGCCAGGGGTTTCCAATACAATCCCATCAAGGTGGCATGTACCAAGGCCATCTCATTAGTCCAAGTGATCAATTTCAGCTCACAATTGATCACACTGATAGGTCTAAGAGTCAAAGGGATCACACAAACAAGACTAGTGTCTGCTAATACTAACTGATAGAATGAAAAAGGGAGAGAATGATCCAACATGAGAAGCAGGATACACAGCAGACTCATAGAATGGCAGATGTCCTAAATAGCACTCTGGCCTCAGAATCAGCCCTTAAGGCATTCGGATCTGGCTCAAGAGCCCATGAGAATATTTTAGGCATGGAAAGCTAAGACACTCTGGAAAAAACAGAAGACCTAAATGAAAGATCTCTGCGAGTGAGATCCCAGTGGAAAGAACGGGGCCATCAAAGAAGGAGGTACCTTTCTCTGAAGGGAGGAGAGAACTTCCACTTTGACTATGGCCCTGTGGGAATAAGATCGAAGTCGGCTAACCCTAAAGGCTTCCATAGCCTCGGCAACTCATGACCAGAGCCTAGGGAGATTACTGACGCCATAAACAAGAGTGTCAAATTGTTAAATCAACATCAGGAGTCACTGTGTACTTACGTCTCATGAGGGATCTGTCCTTAATGTGTTATCCAATGTGAAGTGATGCTATTACTAGTACTGAAACAGTATTTTTACACTTTGTGTTTCTGAGTGGGTGCAAACTGATGAAATCCTTTCATAGTATATATTGAATCGATCTTCTTTATATAAAGATAATTGCAAATGATTAAAAAATCTTGGTGTTAAACTGGAAATTGCATAGACAATCAATTTTTTAAAAAAAAATCATGTAGGATCTCTGTCCTTAATGTGCTGTACATTGTGAATTAATACTATAACTAGTACTCCAACAGTATTATCATTTTGTGTCTCTATGCGAGGGCAAACCGTTGAAATCTTTACGTAATATGTACTAAATTGATCTTCTGTGTATAAAGAGAATTGAAAATGAATCTTGATGTGAACAGAAGGGGAGAGGGAGCGGGAAAGGGGAGGGTGGGGGGAGGGAGGGAAGTTGTGTGGGGGGGGAGCCATTGTGGTCCATGAGCTGTTCTTTGGAAATTTATATTCTTTAAATAAAAGCTTTATATAAGAAAAAAAAAATCATAGAGTCAGTTGAATTTCAGAACATCTGTGGGTTCCATAATGGCAAATTTGGGCCAGCATTGGAATATGAGTGATCAGAAATCTGGTTCTTTTGTTCTGCTGATAGTGCACCCAAACTTTCCCCAGAGCAGATGGCCTATGGGAACTTGATCCATGAAGGCTTCAATGTGATTCTGTTTAGGTCTCTATGTTAGATAATATCCTGAGGCCATGGGCACAATGAATCTGACTAGAATCCAGAAACCACGCACAGAGCTGATAGTCACTGGCTCATTTTCAAAGGACTCATCAATTCTACATAAGCTTGATACCCAGTGCCCCAGTTGAATTTGGCTTTGTAGTTGCTATAAGCTTGGCTTTAAGTTCTACAGTGGATGGTGTCTGTTTTCTCCCTGAAGACAAAAGCTGATATCCAACAGAGGGTGGGGCTGAATACAGTCATACAGTGTATCTTGTAGATACACAGAAACAAAAATCCTTCTGCTGACATACCATAGAAGACAGCAGTGTTAAGTCACATATGAGAACTGAGCAAGCTTTCAGTGAGGTGGTTAAAATACCTATGACAGATATCAGCATTAAAAGTTCTTGTGTAGGGCCAGTGCTGTTGTATAGCAGGCAAAACCTTTCTCTGCAGGGCTGGCATCCCATAAGGGCACCAGTTCATGTCCCAGCTATTCCTTTTCTGATCCAGCTCTTTGATTATGGCCTAGGAAAGCAGTGGAAGATGGCACAAGTTCTTAGGCCCCTGCACCCATGTGGGAGACACAGAACAAACTCCTAGCTCCTGGATTCAGATCAGCTGGGCTCTGGCCATTTGGGGAGTGAACCAAAGAATGGAAGACCTTTGTCTCTGTCTTTCCCCCTCTAAGACTGTATTTCTACCTCTCAAAGAAATAAATTTTATTAAAAGTACATGTGTATGTTTAGTGCTGTACAAAAGCATTTCAAGTTCAAGTTCATTGCCTGGCTATATGCATGTAATCACCCAGGAAAATATTGTATTACTTATTCTGATGTTCAGAAGGGTGAAGTTAGAAGAATTAAGTGATTTGCTCAATGCAGCAAATCAGAAGATCCAAGAACTTAGCTTTTCCATTCTTCTCAGGTTCTATTTGATGTGCAATCATCAGATGCTTAAGTGAGTGAGTTGATGGCAAAGCAATAGCAGTTAAGACTTATAACAATGTATTCAAATCCACAACATTTATTAGCTCTGCTGCTCTGAGTGCCACAGATTCAGCTGTATTGACTTTTAGTCTTGCAGCATTTCAATATTGCATATTGAATAGAAAATGAAAATTAGATTCATGGCACATTTGCAATGTCGATAGGAGTTATGTTTTGTCTGTGGTTGGGTGCTATGAGAAAGCCTATTTTTATCTTGTTTGGGTAAGGTTTTTAAAGCTGGATAACATGAAGTTTGTGATTGAATCATGATGTGCTAGCAGAAAGGTTCTTTGATTAGAAATGCATACCTATATTACTTTTCTAAGAACTATACAAGTATTTCCTCCAGAATAATTGCTAGCCCCTTTGGAGAGAAACAAATGTGCACATAAAATAAGCAGTATGAAAAGTTCATTCTGTTATTCTGTAAGAAGGGAAATGCCATGTAAGTATTTTGAGTTGCACACAGAAACAGTATCATTTTACCTAGCCATAGTGCTTAAATAGAATTAAGTACAAGCAGCGCATGTATTTCAAAATTTTTCTAACAAAATAAACTCATCTTCTATTTTTTCTGTGAACTTTTTGAAGTCTCTGTGTATATAAGGCCATATGGAAAAACACTGGTTTTTCCTTTGCTCAGAATTACATTTTATTTTTTTTTAAAGAAAGTTCTTCTGGGCCAGCATTTGGAGTACTAAGTAAAGCTACCACCTGCAGTGCTGGAATCCCATATGGGCACCAGTTGGATACCTGGCTGCTCCACTTCCAACCCAGCTCACTGCTTTGACGTGGGAAAGCAGTAGAAGATGGCTATGCCATCTGAAGCCAGGAGCCAGGTGCTTCCTCCCAGTCACCCATATGTGTGCAGGTGCCCAAGCACTTGGGCCATCCTCCTCTGTCTTGCTGAGCCACAGCAGAGAACTGGACTGGAAGAGGAGCAACCTGGACTAGAACCCGGTGCCCATATGGGATGCCAGCACCACAGGTGGAGGATTAGCCAAGTGAGCCATGGTGCCGGGCCCAGGCTAATTAACTTTCAAGTCAAGACCATGTCACAGTGAATACACTTAACTCTCTTTTCATCGACGTATAGTCCAATTTAATCACTATAAAGATTGAAGTTTCACTTGACCATTGTGGCAGAACTTTGATCAAATCCACATGTCTTTGAGTTCCCAAATATAGAAAGCAACTTTGCAAAGACTGTAAATGCAAAATGTTTTAACACAGATTAATGTTTTTTTTCTTAATTAGTGTTAGTGTTTTTGATTAGTGTTAGTTGATTAGATTAGTGTTTTTGTTTTTTTTTTTAACCGGTACAGGTAATACTTTCTAGGAATTTAAGGTCAAAGAAACAAATAAGAGACCTTCCATGATGTAGGAGAAAGAATACCGAGTTTGGGAGGTTGGTTTCCTGGGTTTAAGACCTGACTCCACCATTTAAAAGCTGTGTTAACTCAGACATATTTCTGAATCTATAGATTGGAGATTACTCAAGTGTAACTTGAGTTGACAGATGCAATTTGAGGCCCCTACAATTTTAGAAGTGTAACAACATACATCTGAGGCTTTAATTATTTTAAACAGTCATTTTAAAGGGCATTAAAATAATATTTTCTCATATATGTAATTGCAGAATACAAATAGCATGGATAATTATTAGTTTATTAATATAGTATATTGATTAATAAATAACATGCCACTAGATCACCATAGATCTTGTAGATACACAGAAACAAAAATCCCTCTGCTGACAGTAATAATTGGTGTGGTTTTCCTCACTCATTCCTAATTTATGCCTGTCATTCCAATGTAATTACTATGGTTTATCTTTTTCATTCTTAAAATTGTTGCAGTGAAAATGATAAATTATGTGACAACTTTAAGTACAATTTAAGTATAACCTGATGTTCAAAAAAAAGTTTAAAACTTAAAAGTCCTCTATTAGTACATAGTGTTGATTTTATGTGTACTAGAAAATAAATACTCCTGCCATCTTTATCACTTTACAGTTGCACAAAAAATGATTGAAAACGTGATTAGCCTAAGGTCAACAGTCTGAGGGGCATAATAGGATATATAGTTAATTTCCTAATACAGAGATATTGTTTTAGTCATTAGGCTACTTTTATTTCTTTCCAATATAAAAAAAAAAATCTTTAGACTTGCCAAGTGTAATAGGGCCACTGTATTTTTTAGTCAAACTCAGCAGAGGTTTGTTCTTTTTTCTCTTTGTTCTTTGTTGCCTCTGGGATGAATAACTCTAGAAGAAACAGCCTGCTTTCGTTGCTTTTCTGAATTGGAAAGACTAATTGGAAGTGAACTTGACTAGTTTTACTCAAAATTTTATTAATTATTTTAAGATTAATATGTTGAGGGTCCTTGCTGTCTATTCAGATAACAATTCTGAATATCAGCTAAAATAAAATAAGTAACATGGTAAGGTTTTTAGCATTTATTCAGTGAGAGAAATACAGAGGAAAGTGAGGGATTTATTTAGGGGAGAGAGAAGTCTAGAAACACTAAGTTAGGTCCATACCAGGCAGAGAGCTGGCTGGAAGCCACATAGAGCAAAGCATGCAGTTAGGAGCTGCCACAGGTTGTATAGTATGGGCATGAAAGCACAGAAGAAGGCCTGGGTGCTCCAAGTCTTTTATCCACTTCCAAAGGGGGAGTCATTACGTAATCTGATTGGCAGGTGAGCAAACAGGTGAGGTCATATAAGGGCATGAGATCATGAAAGGGGAGAGGGTAAGACGTGGTTTCCAGCTCACAAATTTAATCATTTAATCCTGTCTGCCTGTCTATATCAGGATTTACATCTATGGCAGAGAAAGGAGAAGTAGATGGTAGGTATTGCATTTCTGCATTGCTTCATTTTCCTCTTGGCATGAATCCTAAGCGACCAACTCTATGTCTAGTACCCAATGAAGGGAAAAACCATAATATGTAATTAGGATTAACAAAACCCTCTAGGGGCCGGCGCCCTGGCTCACTTGGTTAATCCTCGCCTGCAGTGCCAGTATCTCATATGGGTGGAGGTTTCAGTCTCGGTTGCTCCTTTTCCAGTCCAGCTCTCTGCTGTGGCCTGGGAGAGTAGTGGAGGATGGCCCAAGTGCTTGGTCCTGTGCACCTGCATGGGAGACCAGGAGCAAGCACATGGTTCCTGGTTTCAGATCGGCATAGCTCCGGCCATTGCAACCATTTGGGGAGTGAACCAATGGAAGGAAGATATTTCTCTGTTTCTCACTGTCTGTAACTCTACCTGTCAAATAAATAAATAAAAATCTTTAAAAAAAAAAAAACCTCTAAGACTCTGACATCTGTATGTAAATAGCCAAGTAAACAGAAAGTTTAGCAGACTTCGTCCTGCTAGGTTGGAATCATGTAACAATGGTTATAAGTTTGTAAATTGTAATAAATTCAAAATTTGGTCTCTGAGCTCCCAGGGCTGATTGTGTATTTAAAGTGTGCCTGGGATATGCTTATGTTTGCATGTGTTAGTGCATGCATGAACGTATACATGTGTATCTGTACCATGTTTCAATGTTATTCTTTGTGTAGAATTATTTATTGACCTCTTTTTCTTTTCAGTTTTATGGTAAGATGATTTGCTTCATGCTTCATCACAATTGGAATCCCATCCCCTAGAGGCTTATGCTGCTGTTATAGTCCTGCCCACCTGAATTTTTAAAGAAACCTCATGTACCTGACAGGAACTAGTGCTGTTGGCTCAGTGTAGAGCAAAACTAACTACGGCTTCATTTTCTCCTCTTCATTAGACTTTGGGTTGTTACAGCCTCTGCTGAGACCTTGCAAACATCCAAAAAGGTTCCATGCTTAGGTTCCAACATCATCCCATTAGCCCATAACTTGGCTCTGTTGGGCTCTCTCATGGACCCTGCCTCTCTATACTAATTAAATCAATGTTCCAGAGCAGGAATGATTCTTCCTCATTCAAAAGTTCAACAATCACTTCAAGGTTTAATAGCAAATACCCACTGAAGTCAATGTCTTAGGATTGAACACCTAGGTTTTATCTGGAGGCCTACTACATATGGTGACATAATACATGATCCTTGCTCGGATACACCTTGCAGTATCTCAAGGAGAGATATGGAGAGATGGATTTTATGATTTTTAAAGATAAGTAGGATTTAGGTCAATAGAGGAGAGAGTAAGCAGTCAGAGTGGCATAAAGTAGGGTGCTGTGTTCAAAATTATATTCATGAGACATTGTGACTAGTTTTACTGAGGATATGTTTATATAGAGGGTACTCAGATGAACAGGAGGTTACTCAGGCCTGATTGTGGAGGATTTTTTAATACATGTGTACTCTATCTTGAAGTAGTGAGTTCTCTTAGAAGCAAAGGAGTGATTAAGTAAAAGCAAAATTTATAAGACAAAACCTGCAAGAGTAGGTAGGATGACTTAATGGTGTGAGATTTTGAGATAAAAGAAGTAGATCAGTTAAGAAAACCAGAAGATACTACTTTTCAGGAAAATTGTGAATTGTACTTTTCTCAGCCGAAGATATCCTATTTTGTAATGGAGATTTTCTATAATAACTATAATGACCAACTTTTCTGCCTTTTTTGTTTAATCTGTCCCTGTGACATCATACTTTCTTTTTATTAGTCATTTCATTTTGAGATGCACATGTGACTTTAAGAAATGACACAGAAGGATTCCTTCTCTGCTCATGGTCACAACTTGTAGTATTGCAGGACAGTGTCATGGCCAGGATGTCAGCACTTATTCAGTGAAGCACAGAGCAGATCCATTATCATGATCTCTTGTGTAACATTTTCATGACCACATCCATTTTCTTCCTGACCCCATCCACATCTACTGCATTTTCCCAGAAATGGAAGCCCCTAACTCTTCATTTCTATTGCTAGAATATTTTACAGTAAATCCTAGCATAGAATTTACTCTGAAATATTTCATTTTACTTCTTGAAAATAAAGGAACACTTGGCCAGCGCCATGGCTCAACAGGCTAATCCTCCACCTTGCGGTGCCGGCACACCGGGTTCTAGTCCCGGTTGGGGCGCCGGATTCTCTCCCGGTTGCCCCTCTTCCAGGCCAGCTCTCTGCTGTGGCCCGGGAGTGCAGTGGGGGATGGCCCAAGTGCTTGGGCCCTGCACCCCATGGGAGACCAGAAAAAGCACTTGTCACCTGGCTCCTGCCATCAAATGAGCGCGGTGCGCCGGCCGCAGTGCCCGGCCGTGATGGCCATTGGAGGGTGAACCAACGGCAAAGGAAGACCTTTCTCTCTGTCTCTCTCTCTCACTGTCCACTCTGCCTGTCAAAAAAAAAGGAACACTTTAAAAAGATAACCATACTTCTACTCAACATCAGTACCTTATCCAGTGTTTTATTTGGTGGTCTCAAGTGTATTGTTTCTATAACTACGGTTTTCAAATCAGAATCTAGTCTCAAACTGCTTTTTGTTAACATACACCTTAGGTGTGTGTGTATTTTAGTCTCATTTATTTTGTTTGAAAGGTATAGTTATAGTTGGAAGGAAGACAGAGAAAAAGCATGAAATCAAGCACTTCCTGCCCACTTCTTGCCATTTGGTTTATTCTCCAAATAGCTGCAAGAGCCATGACAAAGATCCCAGGGTTGTATACAGTTTTCCCACGTGGGAGAGAGGGACCCAGGAACTTAGGTCACTTTCTGATTCCTTCTGGGGCATACTAGCATGGACCTAGATCAGAAGTACAGAAGTGGAGCAACCAATACATCAACCAACATCCACCTGTGATGTTAGCATTACAGTCAGTGGCTTAACCCACTGCACCACAATGCCAGCCCCTCTCTTAAATGTCATTTAAGTATTTGTGAGTTTGATGCAGAAAACAGTATCATTTTAGTTGGCAATAGTGCTTAAATAGAATGAACTATAAGCTGTGTATGGATTTCAAATTTTTGTACCAAAATAAATTCATCTTCTAATTTTTCTATGAAATTTTTGAAGTCTCTGTGTACATAGGAACATATGGCCCAACAGCAGCTTTTTCTTTGCTCACAGAAACTCATTTTGTTTTTTTAAAGAAAGTTCTTCTGGGCTGGCACTTTTGTGTAGCAAGTAAATCTACCACCTGTAGTGCCAGAATCCCATATGGGCACCAGTTAGACATCTGGCTGCTCCACTTCTGATCTAGCTCTTTGCTTTGGCCTGGGAAAGCAGTAGAAGATGGCCCAATGCTTGGGTCCCTGCACCCACATGGGAGACCTGGAAGACCATCCTGGCTCCTGGCTTTGAATTGGCCCAACTCCAACCATGCAGCCATTTGGGAGTGAAACAATGGGTGGATGATTCTCTCTCTCTCTCTCTCTCTCTCTCTCTCTCTCTGCCTCTGCCTCTTTGTTACTTTGTCTTTCAAATAAAAAATATTTTAAAAAAGGAAATTTTTCCTATGGCTGAGCAGTGTCAAAAATGCTAGTGTCTGCTCTGTGTCACTCCAAGTGGCTCACCTAAATCTCTCCAAAGCCAGGTGACTGAAAACCAGAGATACCGAGCTTCTATACTCTAGACTTACATGGAACTTACTGAAATAAGCCAATTCTAAACCTCCTTTCCCTACTTACCCTGGCACGCTCACTGAGTCTCACTAAAAGCACAATAAAACTATTTGAAAATTTTTATTGCATTATACACCTTTATAGGTCACAGTGAATAAACACAGTATGAACTGGTCAAAGCAAGTAATCAACCTCCCTACTTCACCACCACTTTTATTTAGTACCTTAGTCCTCTCTTACAGTTCCTTATAACACATATACCAGAAATCATGCATGAAGACATCGAAAATTTTAATAGACCAATAAGCAAGTTTGAGATTGAGAGGTATAGACTTCCTACAAAACTAAGCTCAGAAATTAGTGGCTACTGAATAATTCTATCAGACTTTAAAGGATGAACTAATACCATTTCTTCTTAAATGTTTTAAAACAATGGCTAGGGAGGGAACCATTCTAATCTTACTCTATGAGGCTGAAGTTACCTTAAAGACAAAACCAAACAAGGATACAACAAAAAACAGAACTAGGAACCATTATCCCTGATGAATGTAGATGCAGAAATACTTGAGAAAATGCAAGCAAACTGAATCCAGGGACACAACCAACCCTGACAAAAATAGAATTTATGCCAGTGATTCATGCCTGTAAAAGCATACAGATTAATAAATGTGATACATAACATCGATAAAATGGGGATAAAATCCATACTATTTCCTCAGTAGATGCAGAGAAAACATTTGGTAAAATACAATATTCTTTTATGATAAAACAATAAAAATTGGTTATAGAGGGAATGTACCTCATGACAATACAGCCAACATCATATAGAATGGGTAAAAGCTGGAAGTATTTTGACTCAGATCTACAACTAGACAAAGATCTCCACTGTCACCACTTTTATTCAATATAGTTCTGGAAGTTTTATTTGGAGCCATAAGGCAAGAAAAAGAAACTAAAAGGATAAAATTAGAAAGGTGAGAATTAAAGTATCACTGCAGTTGATACAATTCTTATATTGGGGAACAAAAAAATCCCCCCAGCAGACTATTAGAACTTACATGAGAATTCAGCAATTTCAGGATGTGAAGTGAACACACAAAAATTGATATCACTCATACAGATCAACAATTATCTCCCTGAGAAAGGACTTAAAAGAAATTTTCCCGTCACAATATCTACCAAAATTCAATAATGGAATAAATTTAACCCAGGGTGTGAAAGATCTCTACAATAAAAATATTTTAAAAAATGAAAGAAACAGAAGGTACAAACAATGACAAAAATCAATGGTTCAAGTATTCCAAATGTCCATATTACCCAAAAAATTTACAGAGTCAGTGCAATCTCCATCAAAATTTCAAGGACATTCCTTACAGAAAAAAAAATCTTAAAATTTAGAAGGAAATATGAATGACATTAAATGAACAAAGCTGTCTTAAATGATAAAAATAAAGCTATAGGCATCACATATCAGATTTCAAGACACATGACAGGGTGATTATTATTAAAATAGCATTGTGCTCCAGGCCATCGCTGTGGCACATTGCATTAACACCCTATCCTGAAGCACCAGCATCCCATAAGGGTGCCAGTTCTAGTCCCAGCTGCTGTTCTTCCAATCCAGTTCTCTGCTGTGGCCTGGGAAAGCAGTAGAAGATGACCCAAGTCCTTGGGCCCCTGCACCTGCATGGGATACCTGGAAGAGATCCTGACTCCTGGCTTCGGATTGGCACAGCTCTGACTGTGGTGGCTATTTGGGGAGTGAACCATTGGATGGATGATCTCTCTCTTTGCCTCTCCTCTCTGTGTAACTGTGATTTTCAAGTAAAATAAATAAATCTTTAAAAAATTTTAAAAAATAAAACAGCATTATACTGGCATATAAATAGACATGTAACCCAAAGGAACAGATTATAAACACCAGAAATAGCTGCACATCTACAATCAAATAATATTTGATAAATTCTGCTAAAATTTTTCATGTATTGAGAAAACTGGATTTCTACATGCAACTGTTTGAGACAAGACTCCTACTTTATACCCTATACAAAAAAAATTGACTTGAAATGAATTAAGCATCTAATATTAAGATATTATTAGAGATGGCCAGTTCTGCGGCTCACTAGGTTAATCCTCTGCCTGTGGCACTGGCACCCTGGGGTTCTAGTCCTGGTTGGGGCACTGGATTCTGTCTTGGTTGCTCCTCTTCCTGTCCAGCTCTCTGCTGTGGCCCAGGAGTGCTTGGGCCCTGCACCCACATGGGAGACCAGGAGGAAGCACCTGGCTCCTGGCTTCGGATCAGCACAGCGTGCCAGCAGCAATGCACTGGCCATAGCGGCCACTTGGGTGGTGAACCAATGGCAAAAGGAAGACCGCTCTCTCTGTCTCTCTCTCTCACTGTCTAACTCTGCCTGTCAAAAAAAAAGATATTATTAGAGGAAATCATAGGGAAAATGTTGCAGGACATTGGCCTACGCAGATTTTTTGTATAACAACCCAGAAGCACAGGCAATAAAGAAAAAAAATAGAGAAATGTGATTATGTCAAGCTTGAAATGCTTATGCACTGCAGAGAAAAAAAAATGAAGAGAAAAAATGACAGAATGGAAAAAATATTGGCAAACTATGTATCTGATAAATGATTAATATACAGAATATGTAAGGAGCTCAACAAACCAACAACAAAACAATACAGATAATACACGAAGGATATCAATTGATTTTTTTTCAAAAGAAGAAATTTAAATGACCAACAGAAACATGCAAAAATGCTTAGTACCACTAGCCTTCTGGAAAATGAAATAAAAACAATAATGAAATATCATCCCATACAGAGTGGCTATAATGCCAAAATCAGAACATAACAAATGCTGACAATATTGTAGAGAAAAGGATGCCTTAATACACTATTGATGGGAAAACAAATTACTATAACTGTTATGGGGAACAGTATAGAGATACATAGAAACTTAAGAAGGGTTTACTTTATGATTCTATTATCTGACAGGAGGATATATTCAAAGAAATCAAACCAACATATGAAAACTATGATGTTTATAGCAGCCAAATGTAAAACAGAAATTATATGGAATGGAATGAGATAATTGCTCATAAGCTGAAGGTTGAATAAAGAAAATATTATACGTACATACACACACAGATACATGATGGAAGAAGACAGCCACAAAATAGAATGAAATCCTGGCATTTGCATCAAAATAGATGCAACTGGAGATTATTATGCTTCTGTTATTTGTGGACATTAATTTAGAAAGAGCATAAAAATTTCAAGGATATGTTATTTTTATAGTTACAATACTGCTTTACTGAATTATGCCATGTATATGAGAATATGATGGTTTTTTATGTATGATCATTACAATAAATCTGTTTTGTGATATTTTTTCAAAAAATTAAATATTATTAACTGCATTATTATGAGCTGTAGTAATCCCATTGTTCTGTGGAACATTAAAATTTACTAATTCTATGTTTTGAAACTCATTAGCCCAACTTTCTCTACTCTGACCTCATAATCCATAGTCTCCAGTAGTTATTCCAATTTCAGATCTACTTTAACTAAACTTCCACAAAAGAGTGATAAAATGTTGTATTCAACTTTCTGTTGGGAAATATTGGCTGATTTCACCTAATATTAATAAACCTCCAGTTGGATCGATTTTTGGGGGGTAATGTTAGAATTTCATTCTTCTTATGGCTCAATAATATCTTGTTATCTCTATATGTTGCATTTTCTTTTCATATTCATGAGTAGATATTAAAGTTATGTAACTGAAAAGGAAAAAAGTAAACATCTTAAAATACTGTTTATGAATGGGGGAAAACCACCTGCTAAAAGATGTTTGATTTATCTGCGACTTTTGTAATGTATGTTCTTGATTAATTCATTTAAAAAACTGCTCTAATAATTCTCTCTCACTTGTCTTTTGTCTGTGTACAACATGACTCAAAACTGAAAACTTATCGGCCTGCAGCGTGGCTCAATAGGCTAATCCTCCACCTGCAGGGCCGGCACTCTGGGTTCTAGTCCTGGTTGGGGCACCGGATTCTGTCCCGGTTGCTCCTCTTCCAGTCCATCTTTCTGCTATGGCCCGGGAGTGCAGTGGAGGATGGCCCAAGTCCTTGGGCCCTGCACCCACTTGGGAGACCAGGAGAAGCACCTGGCTCCTGGCTTCGGATCAGCGTGGTATGCTGGCTTCAGTGTGCTGGCCACAGTGGCCACTAGGGGGTGAACCAACAGAAAAAGGAAGACCTTTCTCTCTGTCTCTCTCTCTCACTGTCCACTCTGCCTCTCAAAAAAAAAAAAAAAACCTTATCATGAAAAATAATTTTGTAAGTTTAAATAGTTAATTTAAATAGTTAAACAAATTACAAAATTTGAATATTATTACTGAAAACCTGAATCTTAGAAGGGCTCTGAACTTTTAATTTCAACATTTAGTAGTACATTCCATTCAAATGAATGATGTTCTCAGTTTTCAAAGTACTAACTCATAATAAATTTTCCTGGTTGTCACTAAAGCAAATAAATAAGACAGAAATACATCACTTAGAAATATTGTTTGTCTATCTTCTTGGACTATTAAAGTTGCAATCATCAATTTATGTCTACAACTTTAGTTTAAATTATGCCATAAATAAATTTTGATAAACATTATTTGAATTCTCAAAGCATAAATAATTACCAATACTGTAAACTGTTCTTCAAGAGAGTATGCCAAGGAATTGCACACGTCTAGATTTGCAAATTTTAAAAAACATACCCCAAATTTTCTGTAAAGCATTTCTAAAGAGCATTTATCCAGCAAGAACACTGAGATTACATTATAATAACACATTTAATATATTTGTTACAGAACTTTTGAAAAAAGATTCTATGCTGTAAAAACATGCTAGTTTTTAATGCATTTTACAGAGTGTAGATCATCAAAAATTATTCAGAATACATAAAATACTTAAAACAGAAAACCTTACTTAACAAAGTATCACAGTCTATTTTAGTGTGACCATTTATCCTCTAGAGACCTGTAATTCTTTTGAAGGTTACACTTGTAATCTACACTCTTGGTTCAATTTAGCATTATCCAAGAAGGGTGGAGAAGCTGTACAAAGTGATCCACAGATTACAGTATGCTTGGAAGAGGCAAAAAAAATTATTTTCAGGAAACAACAGGCTATTATATCTTAATATGCTGCCCCAAATTCAAATATCTTGTAGATAATAACAAATACAGATGAAAACGCTTTGTGTAAAGCTCAACCTTTTAGCATCTAACAAGTGCACTCTAATCTCAGCATCTATAAAGAAACACACCATCCATGAACAAGGGCAGGAGGAGTAAGTACTCCTCCCTCCACTGTGAAGCTCTCAGGACCTGGGGCTGCACAGTGCAGGCCACAGCAGTGGCTTCCTTGGTCTCATCAGTCTGACCAGTTCCAGTTCACCCTCCTTGGACATTGTCATGGTGCACGTTAACAAGACAGTGTTTAGGAAAACAGTAAGTAAACTCATTTTACTCACAAACCAATAAAATATTATGAACTTGTTCTACATAAGTAATACCAAGGTTTTCAATGTGTTGATTATAAACTGGATGTGTCTGATATCAGCATAACTTAAAAAGAAAAAAAATTAAAATGGTCACAACGGAATCTTAAAAAATAACAAAAAAAAAAATCGAAGGAAAAGTCAGGTCCAAGACAAAGATTCAAGATCAAAACCTTCTGAATAATTTTTTCAAAGAAAAAAAATCACTTATTTAAACAACATATAATATTATTTTCTCTTAAAAAAAGATTAAGCACATTTGAGTGCTAAACATTTTTAATAAAATGTTGTCATTATCCAAAATGATTCATCCTTTATATAAAAATTGCTAATAACATTCAACATTTTTTCCTTAATGCTCACATAGTGTCCTTTTGTTCCCCTGCCTGCAGTTGAAACAAAAGCAGTTAGAACAAGCTCCTCTAAATTCATTTGATTTTTGAGAGAAGAAAAACAAATGAGGGGGGCGGAGCCAAGATGGCGGAATAGTGAGGACGCACACTAGCAGTCCGCAAAAAGATAGTTTAATAAGAACAGAGTTACTGTAGCCTCAGGAAAAATCTCAGGGGAAAAAAATGCAGTGGAAATTCTTCCGGACCCAGTGAATGAGACGCAGAGGACCTAGGGGAAAGTAAGTTTGCGAACGGCAAATCGTGCCTTAGTGGCACGGGAGCTGCCGGGAGGGACGGGAACCGGACGGAACACAGTCGCCATTGGAATCGAGCGCTTAAACGGGAGCCGATACAGGGATCCCGAGACACTGGCGGGGGGAAGCAGACGCCACGGGGGAAACAGCACAATTGAGGCGAGCCCACACGGACACTAGCCTCTTTCGTTGCCCACCCTGCTAACTCGAGCTAGACTGAACACAGTGGGACGGCGCGCGCCCACCGGCTGAACTGGAAGCCGGGCGGAACACAGTCGCCATTGGAACTGAGCGCTGGAACGGGGGCCGATACAGGGATCCCGAGACACTGGCGGGGGGAAGCAGACCCCCCACGGGTGAAACAGCACAATTGAGGCGAGCCTGCACGGACACTAGCCTCTCTCGTCACCCACCCTGCTAATTCGAGCTAGATTAAACGCAGTGGGACAAGGTGCGCCCGCCCGCCCGCCCATCACTGAGGCAGACGGAACCAAAAACCCGAGGCTGTAGAAACCTGAAGGGGATCCAAAAACTGGGAACACACCGCGCACACAAACTCCATTACCTTGACAACCCAGAGAAAGAGTGTGGGGAAAAAAAAATGCCAAACAAAAACAGATTCCGAGGGAGCAAGATCAAGGAAGACGCTATGATGACCCCAAACGGAAAAGACACCCCAAGTCAGGATTGTGAAGATAATGAGATAGAAGAAATGCAAGAAGCAGATCTCAAAGAATTGATAAGAACATTAAGAAGTTCTCAAAAACAAATTCTTGAACTACAGAAATCCTTAATGGATAAGATAGAAAATCTCTCTCGCGAGAATGAAGCACTACGGAGAAATCAAAACGAAATGAAACAACTAGTAGAACAAGAAGCTACGAGAGTGACAAAAAATCTTAATGAATTGAAGAATTCAATAGATCAAGTGACAAGCAATCTTGAGGGCCTTAAAACCAGAATGGGTGAAGCAGAGGAGAGAATATCGGACCTAGAAGACAGAGAACAGGAGAGGAAACAGTCAAACCAAAGACAAGAAGAGGAAATTAGAAAACTAAAAGATATCGTCGGGAACTTACAGGATACTATTAAAAAACCCAACATTCGGGTTCTAGGTGTTCCTGAAGGTATGGAGAGGGAGAAAGGATTAGAAGGCCTTTTTAGGGAGATACTAGCAGAAAACTTTCCAGGCTTGGAGAAAGACAGAGAAATCCTAATCCAGGAAGCTCATAGAACCCCTAATAAACATGACCAAAAGAGATCCTCTGCACAACATATTGTAATTAAACTCACCACAGCGAAGCAAAAAGATCCTAAAATGTGCAAGAGAGAAACGTCAGATTACTCTCAGAGGATCTCCAATTAGACTTACAGCTGACTTCTCAACAGAAACCCTACAAGCTAGAAGGGAATGGCGAGACATAGCCCAGGTACTTAGAGAGAAAAACTGCCAGCCCAGAATATTATACCCTGCAAAGCTCTCATTTGTGAATGAAGGTGAAATAAAGACCTTTCATAACAAACAAAAATTGAAAGAATTTGTTGCCACTCATCCAGCCCTGCAAAAGATACTTAAAGACGTGTTACACACAGAAACACAGAAACACGACCATCAACATGAAAGAAGGTAAACGAAGGGAACCTCACGGCAAAAGATCACAGGGAATTCAAAGCATACATTAGAAACTATCTGGCAAATGGCAGGGCAAACTTACCACTTATCAATAGTCACATTGAACGTTAAAGGTCTAAACTGTCCTGTTAAAAGACAGAGATTGGCTGATTGGGTTAAGGAACAAAAACCATCTATTTGCTGCCTACAAGAAACACATCTTTCCAACGAAGATCCATACAGACTGAAAATAAAAGGATGGAACAAGATATACCACGCCAACAGAAATGAAAAAAGAGCGGGTGTAACCATCTTAATATCGGACTACATAAACTTTAACACAAAAACTGTTAAGAGAGACAAAGAGGGGCACTATATAATGATTAAGGGATCAATACTACAGGAAGATATAACAATTCTCAATGTATATGCACCTAATTACAGGCCACAGGTTTATTTAAAAAATTTGTTAAGAAACTTAAAGGGAGACTTAGACCCCAACACAATAGTACTGGGGGACTTCAATACTTCACTCACAGATATTGACAGAACGACAGGACAGAAGATCAACAAGGAGACAGTAGATTTAAACAACACTATAGCCCAAATGGATCTAACAGATATCTACAGAACTTTTCATCCTACACGTAAAGCATTCACATTCTTCTCAGCAGTACATGGAACCTACTCTAGGATTGATCACATATTAGGCCATAAAGCAAGTCTCAGCAAATTCAAATAATTAGAATCATACCATGCAACTTCTCAGACCATGAGGGAGTGAAGTTGGAAATTAGCAACTCAGGAATCTCTAGAGCATATGCAAACACATGGAGATTGAACAACATGCTCCTGAATGAACAATGGGTCACTGAAGAAATCAAAAGAGAAATCAAAAATTTTCTGGAAGTAAATGAGGATAACAGCACAACATACCAAAACTTATGGGATACAGCAAAAGCAGTGTTAAGAGGAAAGTTTATATCAATAGGTGCCTACATCAAGAAACTGGAAAGGCACCAAATAGATGAGCTTTCAATGCATCTCAAGGATCTAGAAAATTTGCAGCAAACTAGACCCAAATCTAGTAGAAAAAGAGAAATAATCAAAATCAGAGAAGAAATCAACAGGATTGAATCCAAAAAAACATTACAAAAAATCAGCCAAACGAGGAGCTGGTTTTTTGAAAAAATAAACAAGATTGACACCCCATTGGCCCAACTAACTAAAAAAAGAAGAGAAAAGACCCAAATCAGTAAAATCAGAGATGAAAAAGGAAATATAACAACAGACACCACAGAAATCAAAAGAATCATCAGAAATTACTACAAGGACTTGTATGCCAGCAAACAGGGAAACCTATCAGAAATGGATAGATTCCTGGACACATGCAACCTACCTAAATTGAACCAGAAAGACATAGAAAACCTAAACAGACCCATAAGTGAGTCAGAAATTGAATCAGTAATAAAGGACCTCCCAACAAAGAAAAGCCCAGGACCAGATGGATTCACTGCTGAATTCTACCAGACATTTAAAGAAGAACTAACCCCAATTCTTCTCAAACTATTCAGAACAATTGAAAAAGAGGGAATTCTCCCAAATTCCTTCTATGAAGCCAGCATCACCTTAATTCCTAAGCCAGAAAAAGATGCAGCATTGAAAGAGAATTACAGACCAATATCCCTCATGAACATAGATGCAAAAATCCTCAACAAAATTCTGGCCAATAGACTGCAACAACACATCAGAAAGATCATCCACCCAGACCAAGTGGGATTCATCCCTGGTATGCAGGGATGGTTCAATATTCGCAAAACAATCAACGTGATACACCACATTAACAGACTGCAGAAGAAAAACCATATGATTATCTCACTAGATGCAGAGAAAGCATTCGATAAAATTCAACACCCTTTCATGATGAAAATCCTAAGCAAACTGGGTATAGAAGGCACATTCCTCAATACAATCAAAGCAATTTATGAAAAACCCACGGCCAATATCCTATTGAATGGGGAAAAGTTGGAAGCATTTCCACTGAGATCTGGTACCAGACAGGGATGCCCACTCTCACCACTGCTATTCAATATAGTGCTGGAAGTCTTAGCCAGAGCTATTAGGCAAGAAAAAGAAATTAAAGGGATACAAGTTGGGAAGGAAGAACTCAAACTATCCCTCTTTGCAGACGACATGATTCTTTATTTAGGGGACCCAAAGAACTCTACTAAGAGACGATTGGAACTCATAGAAGAGTTTGGCAAAGTAGCAGGATATAAAATCAATACACAAAAATCAACAGCCTTTGTATACACAGACAATGCCACGGCTGAGGAAGAACTGCTAAGATCAATCCCATTCACAATAGCTACAAAAACAATCAAATACCTTGGAATAAATTTAACTAAGGACATTAAAGATCTCTACAATGAAAATTACAAAACCTTAAAGAAAGAAATAGAAGAGGATACCAAAAAATGGAGAAATCTCCCATGCTCATGGATTGGAAGAATCAATATCATCAAAATGTCCGATCTGCCAAAAGCAATTTACAGATTCAACGCAATACCAATCAAGATACCGAGGACATTCTTCTCAGATCTGGAAAAAATGATGCTGAAATTCATATGGAGACAAAGGAGACCTCGAATAGCTAAAGCAATCTTGTACAACAAAAACAAAGCCGGAGGCATCACAATACCAGATTTCAGGACATACTACAGGGCAGTTGTTATCAAAACAGCATGGTACTGGTACAGAAACAGATGGATAGACCAATGGAACAGAATTGAAACTCCAGAAATCAATCCAAACACCTACAGCCAACTTATATTTGATCAACGATCCAAAACCAGTCCCTGGAGTAAGGTCAGTCTGTTTAATAAATGGTGCTGGGAAAACTGGATTTCCACGTGCAGAACCATGAAGCAAGACCCCTACCTTTCACCTTACACAAAAATCCATTCAACATGGATTAAAAATTTAAACCTACGACCCAACACCATCAAATTACTAGAGAGCATAGGAGAAACCCTGCAAGACATAGGTACTGGCAAAGACTTCTTGGAAAAGACCCCAGAAGCACAGGCACTGAAAACCAAAATTAACTACTGGGATTGCATCAAATTGAAAAGTTTCTGTACTGCAAAAGAAACAGTCAGGAAAGTGAATAGGAAACCGACAGAATGGGAAAATATATTTGCCAACTATGCAACAGATAAAGGGTTGATAACCAGAATCTACAAAGAAATTAAGAAACTCCACAACATCAAAACAAACAACCCACTTAAGAGATGGGCCAAGGACCTCAATAGACATTTTTCAAAAGAGGAAATCCAAATGGCCAACAGACACATGAAAAAATGTTCAAGATCCCTAGCAATCAGGGAAATGCAAATCAAAACCACAATGAGGTTTCACCTCACCCCGGTGAGAATGGCTCACATTCAGAAATCCACCAACAATAGATGCTGGAGAGGATGTGGGGAAAAAGGGACACTAATCCACTGTTGGTGGGAATGCAAACTGGTGAAGCCACTATGGAAGTCAGTCTGGAGATTCCTCAGAAACCTGAATATAACCCTACCATTCAACCCAGCCATCCCACTCCTTGGAATTTACCCAAAGGAAATTAAATGGGCAAACAAAAAAGCCGTCTGCACAGTAATGTTTATTGCGGCTCAATTCACAATAGCTAAGACTTGGAACCAACCCAAATGCCCATCAACAGTAGACTGGATTAGGAAATTATGGGACATATACTCTACAGAATACTATACAGCAGTCAAAAACAATGAAATCCGGTCACTTGCAACAAAATGGAGGAATCTGAAAAACATCATGCTGAGTGAATTAAGTCAGTCCCAAAGAGACAAATATCATTTGTTTCCCTTTATTGGCGATGACTAACTGAGCACCAAAGGGGAAACCTGTAGAAGTGAAATGGACACTATGAGAAACAGTGACTCGATCAGCTCTTGTGCTGACTGTTGTTGTACAATGTAATACTTTATCCATGGTAGTATTTTTTTTTCTTTATCCTAGTACTAGTGGTTGAACTCTGTAATTAACACACAATTATTCTTAGGTGTTTAAATTTTAACTGTAAATTGATCTCTGTGAAATATAAGAGTGGGAATAAGAGAGGGAGGAGATGTAAAACTTGGGACATGCTCAATCGGAACGGCCCCAAATGATGGAGTTAGAATTGTGCCAGGGGTTTCCAATACAATCCCATCAAGGTGGCATGTACCAAGGCCATCTCATTAGTCCAAGTGATCAATTTCAGCTCACAATTGATCACACTGATAGGTCTAAGAGTCAAAGGGATCACACAAACAAGACTAGTGTCTGCTAATACTAACTGATAGAATGAAAAAGGGAGAGAATGATCCAACATGGGAAGCAGGATACACAGCAGACTCATAGAATGGCAGATGTCCTAAATAGCACTCTGGCCTCAGAATCAGCCCTTAAGGCATTCGGATCTGGCTCAAGAGCCCATGAGAATATTTTAGGCATGGAAAGCTAAGACACTCTGGAAAAAACAGAAGACCTAAATGAAAGATCTCTGCGAGTGAGATCCCAGTGGAAAGAATGGGGCCATCAAAGAAGGAGGTACCTTTCTCTGAAGGGAGGAGAGAACTTCCACTTTGACTATGGCCCTGTGGGAATAAGATCGAAGTCGGCTAACCCTAAAGGCTTCCATAGCCTCGGCAACTCATGACCAGAGCCTAGGGAGATTACTGACGCCATAAACAAGAGTGTCAAATTGTTAAATCAACATCAGGAGTCACTGTGTACTTACGTCTCATGAGGGATCTGTCCTTAATGTGTTATCCAATGTGAAGTGATGCTATTACTAGTACTGAAACAGTATTTTTACACTTTGTGTTTCTGAGTGGGTGCAAACTGATGAAATCCTTACATAGTATATATTGAATCGATCTTCTTTATATAAAGATAATTGCAAATGATTAAAAAATCTTGGTGTTAAACTGGAAATTGCATAGACAATTAATCAATTTTTAAAAAAAAAATCATGTAGGATCTCTGTCCTTAATGTGCTGTACATTGTGAATTAATACTATAACTAGTACTCCAACAGTATTATCATTTTGTGTCTCTATGCGAGGGCAAACCGTTGAAATCTTTACGTAATATGTACTAAATTGATCTTCTGTATATAAAGAGAATTGAAAATGAATCTTGATGTGAACAGAAGGGGAGAGGGAGCGGGAAAGGGGAGGGTGGGGGGTGGGAGGGAAGTTTTGTGTGTGGGGGGGAGCCATTGTGGTCCATGAGCTGTTCTTTGGAAATTTATATTCTTTAAATAAAAGCTTTATATAAAAAAAAAAGAAAAACAAATGAGAACAGAACGTATACAAGTTAACTTTGCAACATTAATGCTGGCTATAATCTCTAATCTACGGCACTAAGGGAAAATTCAGCATACAATAAAAACTTTTACCTTGGTTGACATATTAAAATGACTTAGTTCACAATTGATCTGAAGAATTCTCTTATTGACCTGCTTTAAAAATACATCTAATTCATATTGCTTCATAAATGGAAAATTACTTTTCTTTAAAAAAGGAATAATTAAAAAATAGAGACTAGTGAATACATGGGTAACAAAAAGAATTCACATGATAGTGGTGTTCGGGGTGACAAACAGCACTGTGCAACGATACCAAGAAGCAATGCTTGGGTCTGGGCAGCAAAGAAAGACTCAGGGACCCATCCTATGAACATGTTCTGAAACACAATGTTCATTGCTTCACAATGAGAAAATGCCACAGCTCATACAAAAGCATCTTCATAAAATTCTCACAAATGTTAAATAGTATTTTAAAAATAAAAGAGCATGCACAGATTTTCTCTGCATGCACAGGCAATGCTTGGTGAGAACAAATTTACACAGGCACAGTGGAGATAGAACAGGAAGTGTCTCAAAAAGGAGTTAAGAAGCTGTACCCAAGCAGCTATTTTTTATGTTTAAAAAGTTAAAGATTTAAAAATATCAAAATGTACATATATTAACCATTGCATTCAGCCCACAAATGTCTATATATTACACATTGTTCAGCTTTTCTGCCCTGGTAGATGGCTTTCCCAAAAATTCAGCAACACAGGAATAAGTTGCATCTGGTTCAAGATTTGAATTTAAAGAGCAATGTTCTCAATTTAAAAATAAATACAAAAGGGCTAACAAAACCCTAGCAGTGCAAATCATTAGCAGAGAAAGTCTGTTGCAACCTCTTTTACAAGCTAGGATTTGTAATAGCACATAAAACAGGTTAAAAAAAAATAGCCTAAAGTTACAATGCAATCAATTTCATATTTTATTGTAGAACAAAAAATTTCAGAAATCAGTTCTTTGTGGATCATATATTATCATAAAGGCTAAATTCAATTCTATATTTTACAAACAAGTCTGAAAAAGGAGGGTGTAAATATGGAAGAATGGTCTCTTGATGTTACTACTGGCCTCAGAAAAGTAGTGCTACAGATTTCTGTGCAAAGAGAATATGCTGTTCAAACATTTTTCTATTTCAAGGCATGAAAATATACTGGATAGGAGAAACAGGAAAATTACTTGTAACAAATTAAAGAGAGGTGCAAACACACCAATCCCTGTCTAGCAGTATATAGGGCATATGGGGCTCAGAATTTGTCTGTTGCTACCACCCATACCAAGTAATCAGATTGAAATTTCAAATCATCATTAAGAAAAAAACCAAAACAATCCCTAGTGGCCATAACTCACTCCCCCATCATCAGATTTTCACGAGTTTCTAAGTAAAACTGAGGTTGTCCTCCGAAGGTACTTGACTACCTCCTGCCAGAAAGGTGAATGCCATTAACTTGGGGGCAGGAAAGAAAGTAAGAGCTCCAGTTGTGCAAAAAGTCAGAAGTGGTCAGAGGGGATTAGAGGGTGTGGCCAGCTGCTGCCATTATTCTCAGCTAACCAGCTGAGGTGTTCAACTGAGGTTTAGAATAGAAGATTCAATATCAATTTCACACAATAGTTTGTGTAAGGCATCGCACTACTCTCATAGGCACTCTTTAACTTGAAACCATGAGTGATCCTTCTGTTGGTTGTTCCATTCTTCCCATTACTAATAGCTGAAGTTTGTAAGACTTTCATTTTATCTCTGTCCTTAAAGTCTTTATGATTTGTTTCTACTCCACCAGTTCTCAAATATTCCACAACACCAGAGTCTGGCAAAGAATTAAGGTCTGCAAATAACACAAGTGGAATAGTTACAAATTCTCCCAGTATCTTATATCTGAGGCTTCAAGAGTCTTTATCGATAATGTTCTTCACTTTGGAGAGGAACATCATAGTTTGTACCCACTTTACATCAGAGTACTCTGGATCCCAATGCATATGAGTATTTGCCATAAGAATGAGTTGTTTCTCTGTTCCAAGATGTGCCTTTCCAGATGATATTTCAATCAATTCCTTTTGAAGTTCTAGTAGTACTGAAACTCCAATGTTATCTTTTGTCACGACTCTGTTCAGCATAGTTTCAGACCCTTATGGATTTGCCATTGTTAGCTGATTAAATTCAACAGTGTGTTTCTGAACCAAGGTAAATTTTCCTATCTTGAAGAATATTGCGCAGCCATCAACATGTTTTCTTTATTGGTCTAACATTGTCCTAGATCAAGACATAGGGCTAAAGAATCCATGATAGCCACGTGTTTTGTTTTGTTTTTAGTTATACCAGAAATAACTGTAATACTGTTCCATTTCAATCTCCTGAAGGCTTATGATTTCAGCATTGCAGCTCAAGATTTCTTGAATAAGGGCCTTTTTCCAGTAGTCCCAATTTAGTGTCCATGATGGACAGTAGCCGTATAACTCTCAGGTCACATATTTATCACATTATAGCATACAACAGAAAGCAAGGCAGTTGGCCTTGTTCCATCTGGTTCTTGTAACATAATCCAAGATCTTGGAAGTGACTGTTCTGTTGAAACTGACAAATTATCAAGAACGTAGTTCAGCATCCTTCTTGTTCCATTGGGTTTCTGATAGAGGTTCAAGATAGCCTGCATAAGTGGATTTCCTGAGTGACAGCATGTTTCCAAGTTCCAGGTAAACTATGGATTTTATTAGAGCACAGCTCCAAGTATAACAGACTGTGAAGCTTGGCAATGCCTGAGGAGCAGGACATGGAATTGTCTCTCAGATGCAAAGCTTTCAAGTGAGTCAGTGACCACAAAGATGAGCTTAAGCTTCTTACTTCACCACTTCTTTCAAGCTCTGCCCAATGCGATTTCTGTTTGCTGCTTCCTCAGAGGACATAAGTGTGTATATCCTCCGAGGGTCAGAGCATCCTATTTTCCTTTGGGGATGCCTCTGGGGGGAGGGCACTGCCTTCCTCTGCCACTTCTACCACCTCCTCTCTATGAGTACAGTGGGGTCTCACCTGTGGAATCACCATACCAGTCCTGCCTATTGCTGCAGCTCTGCCACCGCCGCTCTTCTGCTGCCTCAGCCACTGCTCTTTGTTCCCCTCCCAGTGCTGCTGCTCCAATAACCGGCCTCAGGTGCCCCTGATGGGTCTGCCCACCATTACACCCTGCAGCTCTCTGGGCCCCAGGCCTCTCCCTCTGTGCCCTGCCATCTTGGCTTGCGTGCCGCAGATGTCGCTACCAGGGATGCCACCACCTCTTCCTCCATGCTCCCCGCAACCTTGTTTTCATTGAAAGCAAACAAGCATCATGGCCCTTATTAACAATCTATAAGGGCTCCTTTTCTATACATTCTCACCAGCATTTACTTACTGCCTGATAATAGTCACTCTGTTGCTTTAATTTGCATAATTTGTTCTTCAAGACATAGAACTTCTAAACTGACAACCAAGAGGGAATTTAACTGAATAATAACCTCCCAACAAAGAAAGCTCAGGAACAGATCGCTTCACTGCTTAATTCTACCAAATTTGTAAAGAGAAATGAATTCCAATTCTCAAACTAGTCAAAACATTTGAAAGAGAAGGAATCCTCCAAGCTACTTCTATGAGGTCAGCATCACCTTAGTTCCTGAAACCAGAAAGATACAAGAAAGATACTCATAAACAAATATCCCTGATGAACAGATGTAAAGATCCCCAACAAAGTGCTAGCTAGTTGAATCCAGCAACACATAAGAAAGATCTTTCGCCGGCGCCGTGGCTCAACAGGCTAATCCTCCGCCTTGTGGCGCCGGCACACCGGGTTCTAGTCCTGGTCGGGGCGCCGAATTCTGTCCCGGTTGCCCCTCTTCCAGGCCAGCCCTCTGCTGTGGCCCAGGAGTGCAGTGGAGGATGGCCAAGTGCTTGGGCCCTGCACCCCATGGGAGACCAGGAAAAAAGCACCTAGCACCTGGCTCCTGCCATACCATAGGATGAGAGCGGTGCGCCGGCCGCAGCGCGCCGACCGCGGCAGCCATTGGAGGGTGAACCAACGGCAAAGGAAGACCTTTCTCTCTGTCTCTCTCTCTCACTGTCCACTCTGCCTGTCAAAAAATAAAAAAGAAAAAGAAAAAGAAAGTGAAAAAAAAGAAAGATCTTTCACCTGTTCAAGTTGAATTTATTCAGAAATGGATCAACATATGAAAATCAATAAATATGACACATAACATTAACAAATAGGAAAATAAAAATCATATCATTATCTCAATAGATGCAGAGAAACCATTTGATAAAATAATGAAACCAAAAGACTCCACCAAGAGATACTTGCAACTCCTAACATAGTTTGGTAAAGTTGCAAAAAATAAATTCTACACACAAAAATCAGTGACATTTGTATGCACAATGCTGTGGCTGAGAATAAATTGCAAGATCCAGTATCAGTTACAATATTTACTAAACGTTTAAATACCTTGGAATAAATTTAACCCAGGATGTGAAAGATCTCTACAATGAAAATCACAAAACATTAAAGAAAGAAATAGATGAAGGCAAACAAAAAATGGAAGGTACTTCCATGTCCATGGATTGGAAGAATTAATATCATCAAAATGTCCATAATACACAAAGCAATTTACAGATTCAGCACAATCCCAGTCAAAATATAAGCCATATTATTCTCATGTCTAGAAAAAATTGATGCTAAAATCAATATAGAAAGAGAAGAAATCCCTGAAAGCTAAAGCACTCTTAAACAAGTAAAACAAAACTGACGGCATCACAATATTGGATTCATGACACATTAGACAGAGAAGTTATAATCAAAGCAGTCTGATATTGGCACAACAATAGACATGACAACCTATGGAGCAAAATAGAAGCCCCAGAAACTAACCCACACATCTACAACCAACTAATCCTTCACAATTGAGCTAAAATCAGTCCCTGGTAAAAGGAAAGTCTCTTCATCAAATGAAGTATCTTCATCAAATGCATACAGAAGCATGAAACATGACCCCATCTTATAAAACAATCAACTCAAAATGGACCAAACCTCTAAATCTAGGACTCTATACAATCAATAACTAAAGTAAGACTTTAGGGAAAACTGCAAGACATTGGCAATGGAAACATGTTCTTGGAAAAGACCCCAGAAATATAGGTAATAAAAGTAAATATACAAGTGGAATTAACTCAAGCCAAAGAGTTTCTGTCCTGCAAAGGAAATAATCAATAAAGTGAAGAGGCAATCAATGGAATGTGTTAAATTATTTGCAAATTATGAAATAAAGGATTATTATCCAGAATATATTAAGAGCTCAAAAAACTCAACAACATCAAAACAAATAATCCAGTTAATAAATAAGCAAAGGACATGAATGGGCATTTTTCAAAGGATGGAATTCAAATGGCCAACAAATAAAAAATGCTCAGAATCACTAGCCATCAGGGAAATGCAAATATATACCACCATGAGAGGTCAGCATCGCCGCTGTAGCATGTATATCTACCATCTGCAGCATCCCTTGCATCAATTTTAGTTATGGTTGCTTCACTTCTGATCCAGCTGCCTGCTAATTCACCTCAGAAAGTTGTAGAAGATGGCCTATATCCTTGGGCCCCTGTGCCATGTGGGAGATCCAAAGCCTCTAGCTTGTGCTTCAGTCTAGCCTAGACCTGACCACTACAGCTGCTTGCAGAGTGAGCTAGTAGTTGGAAAATCTCTCTCTCCTCTGCCTCTTTTTCTCTGTAACTCTTTCAAATAAAAAAAAATAAAGCTTTAAAAAAGTACAGTGAGGTTTTACGACTTTCCGGTTCGAATGGCTATTATCCATAAATAAATACATTAAATAATTAATTAAATGCTGGTGAGGGTGTGGGATAATAGATACCCTAATGGACCTTTGAAATGATATAAGCTAGTGCAACCATTATTGGAGATAATATATCAATATCTCTGTAATCTGACAATATATCTACCATATGACTCAGACATCCCACTCCTGGAAATTTACCCATAGGATATGAAATCAGCATACGAAAGAGAGATCTGCACCCCCATGTTTATTGCAGCAAAATTCACAATAGCTAAGATGTGAAATCAACCCAGCTGTTAATAAAATGATGACTTGATAAAGAAAATGTGATACACATTCTCACACACACACACCACACACACACCACACACACACCACTACACACACACCACACAGTCTTTGGACTAGTACTCACCTTAAATATAATGAAACCCTATCTTTTGTAATAAAATGGATGGACCTGAAAGCCATTTTAGTAAATGAAATAAGTCAGTTGCCAAAAGAGACAAATATCCTATATTTTCTCTGAGTTTTAGTAACTAACATACAGAGTACAAAAAATGTGTTGTAGGTGAATGAAAATTACATTTTGAGATTTGACTATTGTTTACAGCCCTTGTTTGTACTGTTAAGGAATTGTGTTTTTCTTCTACTTACTATTCTTTGAATTATTTACTTAGTGGAAGGTTAATTTTGGAATTATAACATAAAAAGAATGTAGTTCGATGTAAGGATTAAAAGAAAAAAATAAGAAATCAAGGAGGGAAGAAGGTTGGGCACATGGGTACGGGAGAGGGTAGGGCAGGATATATCACAATGCTCCTAAATCTGCATATATGAAACATCAAATTTGTTCACCTTATATAAATAATTAAGAACAGAAAATAATAAAAAGGATCTAAGGGATTTATAGTTTCAGATGATCCTTATAATACTCCAATAGTTATATTTTAGTGGAATATTTTAAAAAAGGAAATCCATATGGAATGTCAAAGGATCAAAGTATCCAACATATTCTCAAAAATGAGATTAAAGATGGAAGTCTCACAATCCCTTAATTCAAAATAAAAAGTAATAAAAAACTGTGGAAGTAGCATAAACACAAAGATCAATGCAATAGAATAGAGAGATTGAGGGTGTGCATTTGGTCCCTCAGTTAAGATACTGTTTAAGATGTTTGCATTCTGTACTACAGTATTTGGGTTTAATTCTAGCTCTGGATTCAAATTTCCTGTCAATGCCAAATATGAGAAGCATCATAATGTGACAAATAATCGGGTCTCTGCTACTCACATAGGAGGTCATGATTATGTTTATGGCTTCTGGTTCAGGTTCCAGTTACAGCCCAGACCTATTCATGACAGACAACTGGGGAGTGAACCAGAAGTTAGGAACTCTCTGTCCCTCTCAATCTGACACACAAATTAACATACTTCTAATAATAATGGTAAACATTTAATATCATCGGCCATGTTAATAAATGAAAGTCAAGATCTGTTAATTTTATTTATCAAAAAATTGACTGAATTCAGCCTATCATTAAAACCTTAAACTATGAATTGAAGAGAAGGGCACAAGAAGGGCACCTATAGGAAATCTACGTCAGACTTCAATAACTGGGAATAGGCACAGATACTTCTAACACTTCTATTCAACAGTGTAGCACAGTTTTCTGCCAAAGAAACCACACAGAGAAAGAAAAAAACTCCACAAGGGACTATTTATTGCCTCAGCAGTTTTTCTCCCAGGTGTGCCACTAAGCTATTCAAAATCCATATGCACACAAAGGCTCACAGCAGAAATATTCATGAAAGCCAAATCTAAAAGCAACACAAACACTGATGTATAAGAAACACAGTATACATTACGTCTTTTATAATGGTACGCTATTTGGCAACCAAAATTAATAATGAAATGGCATACAACAAAATAATAAAACTCACAAAATAAAGAAATCAAAAATAAAATTTCACATAAAGTAACATTATGATTCCAATTTTAGTACATGTCTAGAGAAATCCAATCTCTAAAGACAGATTTTAGATTAATGCCTTTCTGTCAGAGATGGTGAATGAGGATCTATTGTAAATAATATTAATTATTTTGGAATTAATGAAATGTGCTTATATTAGACTGTGGTTATGATTATGTAATTTCCAAAATTTTATAAAATATGGAATATTCGGGGCTGGCAACATGGTGCACTAGGTTAATCCTCTGCCTGCTTCACCGACATCTCATATGGGCACTGGTTCTAATTCCCATTGCTCCTCTTCCAGTCCAGCTCTCTGCTGTGGCCTGGGAAGGCAGTGGAGGATGGCCCAAGTGCTTGGGCCCCGGCACCCGCATGGGAGACCAGGAAGAAGCACCTGGCTCCTGGCTTCAGATCAGTGTAGCTATGGCTGTCACGGCCATTTGAGGAGTAAATCAATGAAAGGAAGACCTTTCTGTCTTTCTCTCTCACTGTCTGTAACTCTACCTGTCAAATAAACAAATAAAATCTATTAAAAATATGGAATATTCACTTAAACCATGAAACAGTTAGGTCTGGGCATATAGATTTGCAAGTTTGGTCTTCACAGAAGATACTGGAGATTAATAAATATGAGGGCATTTCTAATATTTGGTGGAACATGAAATCAAAATACACTAATACTCATTTTTGCTAAAAACATATAAAACCATAAATATGAGGGACCTTACAATTCATGGACTATGTTTTTCTATAAATGAACAATGCATGTGATTCAAGAGATTCTTGCACCAAAGTTAACCTACCATTTAATTCCTTATTTGTTACTTGATATTGCTTGATATAGCTCTAATTCAAATTAATTCATATATACTTGAAAAATACTTCATTTTCTCTATGTGAAACAATTTAAAGTATATATTAACCACCAATTTAAGGAAAGTACTGTTTCCTAATCACTCAAAGTATCATGAAAAAATATCAATCCAGTTATTTCCAAATTGTTTGTCTTAATAAACTTCTTCCAAGGATCATAATTTTAGCTGTGATACTAATTTAAATATTTCAACACCCCTTAAACTTATACTATAAGTGAAATGGTTGTTTGAGTTTATATTTATTGCCTATAATTACATATATCTATGTTTTACAGTGTGAAAATTTAATCCCTGAAAACAATGTCTACTGACCAAATCAGGGTAAAAAACACTTTCCCTTCTCTGGTATTACACATCATGATGAAGCCTTGTAACACAGTTTTTCTGTTTGCTCTTTAAATTTAGACTACTTTATGATGGACTATAGTCACCCCACAATTCTATGTAGGACTAGGAACTCACACGCATAATCTAACACATATTTGGTACCAATTATCCAAATAGTTTTTACATACAAGATTTCAAGACATACTACAAGGTAGTTATAATCAGAACAGCCTGGTACCAGTACAAAAACAGAAGGATAGAACAACGGAACAGAATAGAAACATCAGAACTCAATCCAAATATCTGCAACCAATTTATATTCAACAAAGGAGCTAAAATCAGTCCCTGGAGCAAGGACAGTCACTTCTGGTGCTGGGAAAACTGGATTTCCTCATGCATAAGTATGAAGCATGGCCCCTATCTTACATCTTATAGAAAAAGCCACTCAAAATGGATTAAATACCTAAATCTATGACCTGACACCATCAAATTATTAGAGGACATTGTGGAAACCCTGCAAGACATTGGCAAGGCAAAAACGTCTTGAAAAAGATCCCATAGGCACAAGTAGTCAAAGCCAAAATTTAAAAATGTGATTTCTTTTTTTTTTTTTTTTTGTTTTTAAGATTTATTCTGTGTGTTCATTCTCTGATGTGCTTTGAGGTGAAACTTCCTACAATATGTTCTTCCATACACACTGCAACCATAAATTTTCTGTCCTGTGTGAATTCTCAATTCTAGTGAGATCTAGCTCCTTGGAAACTATTTTTCTACATTCATTGTACCCATAGAGATTTTCCCCTATGTGAATTCTGTGATGGATGGTAAGGCTAGATTTACAACTGAAAGATTTACCACAGTGGATACATCCATAATGACTTTTTGCTTTGTGCAGTAATTGATTTCCTGTAAGATCTGATTTGTTATTGAGAGATTCCTCACAGTTCAAATATTTGTGGAATTTCTCTCCTGAGTATGTTGGTTGATGCTTACTGAAATATGTGTTTTTAAGCAAAGTTTTTTTTTTTCAGCCTGAGTTGTTTTTCTAACAATGACAGTTAACTTGTCACAAGCATCTCTGATACAAAGATTCTCACATTGAAATAATATCCTCTTCCCGTGAAAGGATTTCTCTTTCCCCCCATATTCAACAACATGCTGCACTGTGTGAAACTTGTTATGCTGACTAAAATCTTCCCAGCATTGGAGTGAGTCCACATGTGTCTCAGGGTCAGCGAGTTTCTCCCCAGCTGGCATCTCATCAGGCTTCCTGAAGCTTATCTCTTGATTTTTCTTTGTGGCTCCAAACAGTGTATATTTTCTGTGGACAATTGAAAAACATTGCCTTAGCTGTTTTCCCAAAGTCCATGGTTCTGTTCCTTGCTCCAACTTGACAATCACTTTAGGCTTGGAATTGCAGTAACTGGTGGTGTGTTCATTTTCTTTGGCTTTGGAAACATGTAGTGGGCATTAGGACTGTACCACTTTCCAACTTCCAAGGTGTCTCAACATCCTCCTGAGGGATCCTGAGGGTGGTGAGGGAAGTTCACAGAGCAGCAATGGGTGAAACACCTGAGACCTCTCTCAGGAACAAACCCAGAAAGACTAGTATTAAGATGCCAGAAAAGACGCTCTGTGGTTCAGCCTAAAAATGTGATTTCATCAAATTGAGGAGCTCTGTACTGGAAAAGAAATGCCTAGGAAACTGAAGAGGCAACCAATATGGGGCTAGTGCTGTAGTGCAGTGGGTTAAACCCCAGCCTGAAGTGCTGGCATCCCATATGGGTACCGGTTCTAGTCCTGGCTGCTCCTCTTCTGATACAGCCCTCTGCTATGGCCTAGGAAAGCAGTAGAAGATGGCCCAACTCCTTGGACCCTGCACCCATGAAGGCGACCTGGAAGCAGCTCTTGGATCCCAGCTTCGGATCAGCTCAGCTCTGGCCATTGTGGTCATTTGGGGAGTGAACCAGCGGAATGGAAGATGTTTCTAACCTCTTCTCTTCTCTTCTCTTCTCTTCTCTTCTCTTCTCTTCTCTTCTCTTCTCTTCTCTTCTCTCTCTCTCTGCTTCTTGTTCCCTCTGTGTGTAACTCTGACTTTCAAATAAATAAAACAATTCTTAAAAAAGAGACAACCAACAGAATAGGAGAGAGTATTTGTGAACTATGCAAATGATAAAGGATTAATACCTGGAATATATAAAGAAATCAAGAAACTCAACAACAAAACACACAACTCAGTGAAGAAATGAGTAAACTATTTAAACAGACATTTCTCAAAAGAGGAAATCCTAATGATTGATAGACACATGAAAAAATTCACAGAATCATTAGCCATCAGGGAAATGCAAATCAAAACTACAATGAGGTTTCACCTCACCCCTCTTAGAATGTCTTTCATACAGAAATCAACAAACAACAAATACTTGCAAGGATGTGGGGAAAAGATACCTTAATCCACTGTTGGTGGGAATGTAAACTGGTAAAGCCACTATGGAAGACAGTATAGAGATAACTCAGAGGATTGAATATAGAACTACTATATGACCCAGCCATCCCACTCTGAAATTTACCCAATGGATATGAAACCATCATATGAAAAAGATATCTGTACCCCCATGTTCATTGGAGCTCAATTCACAATAGCAAGACATGGAATCAGTCCAAATGCCCATCAGTTGAAGACTGGTAAAAGAAATATGGGTTATGTACACTATGGAATACCACACAGCAGAAAAAAATGAAATCCAGTCATTTACAATAAAATGGAAGAATATGGAGAACGTCACACTTAGTTAGATAAGGCAGTCCCAAAAGGACAAATACCACATGTTTTCCCTGATTTTTTATAATTAATAGAGCACCTAAAAGACAATCTGTAGAAGTGAAATTAACACTTCGAGAAGCAATGACTTGTACAATCCTTGACTTGACAGTGGAGAACTATTTTTTAAAATACTATTTGTTGAACTCTTTTGTATGAAGTGAATTGAAAATAGATTTTGGTATAACGTAAGATTGGGAATCAGGAGGAGGAAGAATAGTTTGGGAGTATGGGAGGAAGAATGGAAATAGTGGAAAGAATCACCATATACTTAAAGTAATAATCATGTTATGTATGAAGCTTATAACTGTAAAGCTGTATAGATCTGCATACACTCCTACTAACTTACTTCTAAGGATATAGTTTAAATACTTTCCAGGGGACCCCCAATCCATCTTAGAAGTATCCACAAATCCAAAAAAGAAATATAGTTCTTGGGTGCTTCTTTAATATTGATTGTGTTTCTTTAAAAAAAGGAGAGCAATTAACTTCAAGATGCAATGACTTTGAACAGCCTTTGTCATGAATGTTGAGGAAACTTTTTAATTTTTTTTGATGTACAAATTGTTGAACTCTTTACTTATATAGTCAGTCTTCTGTGTATAAATTTAATCAAAAAGGGGACTTAATGGAGAATGGGACTGAGGATGAAAGAGGGAGGAGGAGGAGGGGTGGGAGAGTGAATGAGAGGGCGGGTATTGTGGGAAGAATCATTATATACAAAGATGTACTTATGCAATCCAAGACATTTGTATTCCTAAATTAAAAGGTTTCCCTGTGGGGTGTGTGTGAAATTCATCAGTTTGAAAAAAAACAAAGAGACACACCGAGAGGCAGGGAAAAATACTCTGTCAATTGTCACTTCACAAATGCCTAAAGCAGCCATGGCTGTGCCAGACCTACTTTGATATGACATCAAACACAGAGTTGAAAAAAATGAAAATAAAGTAGTAGGACTGAAAAAAAAATTAAAAGACTACATAGTAAAGGAAAAATTTTTAAAAAGATAGCAAAACATAGGAGAAAATATTGGCAAATTTAGTATGATTTAGGGAATATTACAAAGAATATCCAGAAATCAAAAGCAAATATAATAAAAATGGATAAATTTAATGATACTTCTTTTGTGAGCACTTAGACTTGGTTATAATACAACTCTTTCTGGAAAGAGGTCCTGCATGGGAACTTAGTGCACAATGATTCTTGTTAATTTAACAATTAGCACTCATATATGATATCAGTGATCAGCCTTTGTCATGAATGTTGAGGAACCTTGACATGAGCTGACTAGGATATGTGGGGAAAATGGAGCGTATAAATTGTTTTTAGGAATATAAAGTGGTACACCTACTATGGAAAACACTATCGAGAAGCCTCTAAAAATGGAACAAATGACAAAGCAATCCAACTAATGGATGTGTATACAAAAGAAATAAAATCACTATCTCAGAAATACACATGCACATCCATGTTCACATAACCATTGCTCACTGGAACAAGATATGGAAGTAACTACATTGTCTGTCAACAGATGAAAAGAGAGAACATTATACATACATAATGGAATCACATTCAACCTTAAAAAAAATTCTGATGTTTTGTGCCAATATGCATCCAAAAGTATGAATATGTACATTAGGCTGCTTGATATAACACAGAGAAAAATAAATCCCACTTATGTGTGGAATCTAAGGAAGTCAGTCATAAGCACAGAATATAATGTGAGTTGCTAGTTGAATGACACATTTGCATAAGAAGTTAAAATAATGTTAATATATAATACAGAGCCCAGTACTGATATGAAAAAATATTAGATACAATGTGTTAAAATCTGAAATATGTTTTAAAAACTATGTAAGGTGTTAGATATGTTAGTTGATTGTCCTAATCATTTCATAATGTGTAAGTACAAGGAGACACCAAAAGGTTTTTGAAGTTATGCTTAAAATATAATGTGTATATTCCATATGCTTGTAAAAGTCCCCCACATATCAAACCATCAATTTGCAGGCCTTGAATGTATACAAATTTTGTCTGTCGTTATACTCCGATAATCTTTTAAATCTTTTAAATCACCCTATATCAAAATGAAAATTAAAACCAACTTAGGAATCCAGGCTTATATCACTTGATTGGGAAGGTTAACATGGAACATAAATATTTTTAAAGCACTTATAAATGTGACCAGCTAAAATTCGTATTTTGAAAGTTCAGAGACAGATGACAGCCTGTCTACGCAATGTGCGGGGCTAAAATGATACCCAAGTATCAACATACAGTGTTCTCTGCCCCTCCCCCATAGCCTGGACAAAAACCTAAGCCAAAAAAAACTGCTTTGTCAATGACATTGTTATTGTCAATGGAAAGCGGGGGAAAGATTCTTAGAATGAGCTATGCTGAGGCCCTGCTTCTCACAAAATCAGATCAGCTCTGGAAAAATAACTGAGCACTCCATGAAACACAGCTCCTCACTAGCATGAACCCCACACACAGGGTCTGGGTTCTCCCTGGTGTCCATCACGTGCTCACTGCACAATCTGGGAGGCCGGGGATGCCACCAACACTGGTTCTCAGAAACTGGTCCCAGCCGACACCTGGCTGTGAGGAGATGGAGGTCCAGGAGTCCCAGCTGCCAGCCCAGCCCCCACACTGAGGACCAGAGTGGCTGAGGGAAGGGCCGTGCCAGCAGGGAGATGCACCCACAGACTCCCAGAGAGGACCCTGGGGAGCCGCCTCAGACCAGCCTTCTCCACAACTTTCCCAACTCCTCCTTCCCCACATCTGCATGGGGGACTCTCACACTCACGATGACAGCTTCCAAGGGGAGCGCTGTCCTGATGTTGAGTTACAGCAGAGGCCCCACCCTGGACCTCTCTCTGCTGTGATGCGGAAGACTATTATGGCGTCAAGATCTCACGTGATCACGTAGCATTCACGCCCCACGCCTGATTGGACAGCGTGGATGTCCATTAGCATGCACAACCTTGCAAAGTCGCATCAATCAGCATCCTACACAGTGCTGACAAACAACTTCAGATCTTGTGAGAAGGAAAAATAAGAGGAGAGTCCTGTGTTCTGCTCTGAAACGGTGTCCTGCCGCAGGGGTTTTCCCCTCCCTGGTCCACCACCTGCTGGGCCCACTCCCTGCCTCCAGGGTCTCTCCTGAGAGGATCCCACCTGGGCTCTCAGTAACTGCTTGAGATCAGTGACAATTTAAAGGCTGCTTATTAGCTCCTGAGTACTTTTCATCATATGTGTGATGCACTTTTCAGTTGAGTATTTTTTTTTTTGACAGGCAGAGTGGACAGTGAGAGAGAGAGACAGAGAGAAAGGTCTTCCTTTGCCGTTGGTTCACCCTCCAATGGCCGCCCCGGTCGGCGCGCTGCGGCCGGCGCACTGCGCTCATCCGATGGCAGGAGCCAGGTACTAGGTGCTTTTTCCTGGTCTCCCATGGGGTGCAGGGCCCAAGCACTTGGGCCATCCTCCTCTGCACTCTGGGCCACAGCAGAGAGCTGGCCTGGAAGAGGGGCAACCGGGACAGAATCCGGCGCCCCGACCGGGACTAGAACCCAGTGTGCTGGCACCACAAGGCGGAGGATTAGCCTGTTGAACCACGGCACCGGCCTCAGTTGAGTATTTTTTATATTGCTTTAAAGAACGTTTAAAGACACAAAATTAAACCTTTTGTTTCCATTTCTCTTGGGGATTTTTTTCTAGTCTGCCTATTGTCCTTTAACATTATTTTTATTTGTTTCTTCCTGATTCTAAGTGATGTGTGGATTTTATGATCTTTCTAGTAATCTCATAATCAGTTATATTTGTTTTTAGATTTTTATCAATTATGTGCATATAAACACCATGCAATGCATTCATGTTTTATTACATAGAAGTTTATGCTTACAACTTACGTTTGCTTCTTGCTGTTTTATTTCCCTGACTACTCTTGCAGTAGAAAGTTGAAGAGAGAAAGTTTACATTTACTCCAAGGGAACAGTATTTCAATAATTGTGTATTAGTTATTTAGCTTGTTGTAGGTTCCATTTGCTCTTGGTCATACAATGAAGTCACTAACTTATTTTTCCTATTCCAGTGCTTTTATTTTTTACTAGATGCTGAACTTTACTCAATGCGTTTCAACATGTAATCTACAAAATCATGTGATTTTCTTTTATTGTTTGCTACTTGGATGCCTTGCATGGAAATCTTAACCACTGTTGTATTTCTATTACATCTTGCTCGCTATTGATAAGTTTTCTTAAGTGATTACACTTATTATATTAATATTTTGCTTAAGATACTTGTAGTTGTGTTTATGAAAGGGATGCTTTAAAAAAGGTAAGTTCTGGGGCTGGCGCTGTGGTGCAGCAGGTTAACACCCTGACCTGAAGCACTGGCATCCCATATGGGCACCGGTTCTAGTCTTGGCTGCTCCTCTTCCAAACCAGCTCTCTGCTATGGCCTGGGAAAACAGCAAAAGATGGCCCAAATCCTTGGGCCCCTGCACCCATGTGGAGGACCTGGAGGAAGCTCCTGGCTCCTGGCTTCTAATTGGCAGCCCAGCTCTGACCATTGTGGCCAATTAAGAGTGAACTATCAGATGGAAGACCTCTCTCTCTCTCTCTCTCTCTCTCTCTCACTCTCTGGCTCTCTGCCTCTCCTCTCTCTGTGTAACTCTGACTTTAAAATAAAATAAATAAAAACAAACAAAACAAAAAAGAAACAATCTTTAAAAAAAAAAGTAAGTTCTGGTCCATTTGCATCATCTTTAGTGTAATGATGGTTTTCCAAAAGAAATTTTAAAAAAATTTTTCTACTTATTTCCACTTTGAATATGTCTGGGAAATGCAATTTGTATGTTCCTTCTTGAAAGTCTGGGGAATTCTCTAAGTCTGTACCTGAAATTTAGATTTGTGATATTTTTTCATGATTGGTTGGAGTTTTCAAAATGTGATTGAACTTACTTATTATGCATAGGAGTTTTGCTATTTTTTATTTTTGTTTTGGAAAGTTGATTTTCAAAATACGGTGAATTTTGAACTCTGTAGTCATGTTTTTACTCCCAAAGTTTCCACACATTTCTCCTTGTATCTTGGTAAAAGCTTATAATCTCTTGAAAAGGATGATTTCCTTTAACTCATGAAGCCAGTGGTTTGTGTTACAGTTCAATTTTTCCTTAAATGCTTTGCTAACATTTTTTAAAAAAGCATGCCCTTGTTTATTTGTGGTACTTTATATGGTATTTAATAGATATCTGCTGTAATCATTTTCTTGTTTTTTTTTTTTTTTGTGAATTCTGATTTTTATTTTTTTTATTTTTTTTATTTTTTTTATATAAAGCTTTTATTTAAAGAATATAAATTTCCAAAGAACAGCTTATGGATCACAATGGCTCCCCCCCACACAACCTCCCTCCCTCCCCCTACCCTCCCCTCTCCCGCTCCCTCCCCCCCTCCGCCCACATCAAGATTCATTTTCAATTCTCTTTATACACAGAAGATCAAATTAGTACATATTACGTAAAGATTTCAACGGTTTGCCCTCGCATAGAGACACAAAATGATAATACTATTGGAGTGCTAGTTATAGTATTAATTCACAATGTACAGCACATTAAGGACAGAGATCCTACATGATTTTTTTTTTAAAATTGATTAATTGTCTATGCAATTTCCAGTTTAACACCAAGATTTTTTAATCATTTGCAATTATCTTTATATAAAGAAGATCGATTCAATATATACTATGTAAGGATTTCATCAGTTTGCACCCACTCAGAAACACAAAGTGCAAAAATACTGTTTCAGTACTAGTAATAGCATTATTTCACATTGGATAACACATTAAGGACAGATCCCTCATGAGACGTAAGTACACAGTGACTCCTGATGTTGATTTAACAATTTGACACTCTTGTTTATGGCGTCAGTAATCTCCCTAGGCTCTGGTCATGAGTTGCCGAGGCTATGGAAGCCTTTAGGGTTCGCCGACTTCGATCTTATTCCGACAGGGTCATAGTCAAAGTGGAAGTTCTCTCCTCCCTTCAGAGAAAGGTACCTCCTTCTTTGATGGCCCCGTTCTTTCCACTGGGATCTCACTCGCAGAGATCTTTCATTTAGGTCTTCTGTTTTTTCCAGAGTGTCTTGGCTTTCCATGCCTAAACTATTTTCATGGGCTCTTCAGCCAGATCCGAATGCCTTAAGGGCTGATTCTGAGGCCAGAGTGCTATTTAGGACATCTGCCATTCTATGAGTCTGCTGTGTATCCTGCTTCCCATGTTGGATCATTCTCTCCCTTTTTCATTCTATCAGTTAGTATTAGCAGACACTAGTCTTGCTTGTGCGATCCCTTTGACTCTTAGACCTATCAGTGTGATCAATTGTGAGCTGAAATTGATCACTTGGACTAGTGAGATGGCCTTGGTACATGCCACCTTAATGGGATTGTATTGGAATCCCCTGGCACAATTCTAACTCCATCATTTGGGGCCGTTCTGATTGAGCATGTCCCAAATTTTACATCTCCTCCCTCTCTTATTCCCACTCTTATATTTCACAGAGATCAATTTACAGTTAAAATTTAAACACCTAAGAATAATTGTGTGTTAATTACAGAGTTCAACCACTAGTACTAGGATAAAAAAAAAATACTACCATGGATAAAGTATTACATTGTACAACAACAGTCAGCACAAGAGCTGATCGAGTCACTGTTTCTCATAGTGTCCATTTCACTTCTACAGGTTTCCCCTTTGGTGCTCAGTTAGTCATCGCCAATCAAGGGAAACAAATGATATTTGTCTCTTTGGGACTGACTTAATTCACTCAGCATGATGTTTTTCAGATTCCTCCATTTTGTTGCAAGTGACCGGATTTCATTGTTTTTGACTGCTGTATAGTATTCTGTAGAGTACATGTCCCATAATTTCCTAATCCAGTCTACTGTTGATGGGCATTTGGGTTGGTTCCAAGTCTTAGCTATTGTGAATTGAGCTGCAATAAACATTACTGTGCAGACGGCTTTTTTGTTTGCCCATTTAATTTCCTTTGGGTAAATTCCAAGGAGTGGGATGGCTGGGTTGAATGGTAGGGTTATATTCAGGTTTCTGAGGAATCTCCAGACTGACTTCCATAGTGGCTTCACCAGTTTGCATTCCCACCAACAGTGGATTAGTGTCCCTTTTTCCCCACATCCTCTCCAGCATCTATTGTTGGTGGATTTCTGAATGTGAGCCATTCTCACCGGGGTGAGGTGAAACCTCATTGTGGTTTTGATTTGCATTTCCCTGATTGCTAGGGATCTTGAACATTTTTTCATGTGTCTGTTGGCCATTTGGATTTCCTCTTTTGAAAAATGTCTATTGAGGTCCTTGGCCCATCTCTTAAGTGGGTTGTTTGTTTTGATGTTGTGGAGTTTCTTAATTTCTTTGTAGATTCTGGTTATCAACCCTTTATCTGTTGCATAGTTTGCAAATATATTTTCCCATTCTGTCGGTTTCCTATTCACTTTCATGACTGTTTCTTTTGCAGTACAGAAACTTTTCAATTTGATGCAATCCCAGTAGTTAATTTTGGTTTTCAGTGCCTGTGCTTCTGGGGTCTTTTCCAAGAAGTCTTTGCCAGTACCTATGTCTTGCAGGGTTTCTCCTATGCTCTCTAGTAATTTGATGGTGTCGGGTCGTAGGTTTAAATTTTTAATCCATGTTGAATGAATTTTTGTGCAAGGTGAAAGGTAGGGGTCTTGCTTCATGGTTCTGCATGTGGAAATCCAGTTTTCCCAGCACCATTTATTAAACAGACTGACCTTACTCCAGGGACTGGTTTTGGATCGTTGATCAAATATAAGTTGGCTGTAGGTGTTTGGATTGATTTCTGGAGTTTCTATTCTGTTCCATTGGTCTATCCATCTGTTTCTGTACCAGTACCATGCTGTTTTGATAACAACTGCCCTGTAGTATGTCCTGAAATCTGGTATTGTGATGCCTCCGGCTTTGTTTTTGTTATACAAGATTGCTTTAGCTATTCGAGGTCTCCTGTGTCTCCATATGAATTTCAGCATCATTTTTTCCAGATCTGAGAAGAATGTCCTCGGTATCTTGATTGGTATTGCGTTGAATCTGTAAATTGCTTTTGGGAGAATGGACATTTTGATGATATTGATTCTTCCAATCCATGAGCATGGGAGATTTCTCCATTTTTTGGTATCCTCTTCTATTTCTTTCTTTAAGGTTTTGTAATTTTCATTGTAGAGATCTTTAATGTCCTTAGTTAAATTTATTCCAAGGTATTTGATTGTTTTTGTAGCTATTGTGAATGGGATTGATCTTAGCAGTTCTTCCTCAGCCGTGGCATTGTCTGTATATACAAAGGCTATTGATTTTTGTGCATTGATTTTATATCCTGCTACTATGCCAAACTCTTCTATGAGTTCGAATAGTCTCTTAGTAGAGTTCTTTGGGTCCCCCAAATAAAGAATCATGTCGTCTGCAAAGAGGGATAGTTTGAGTTCTTCCTTCCCAACTTGTATCCCTTTAATTTCTTTTTCTTGCCTAATAGCTCTGGCTAAGACTTCCAGCACTATATTGAATAGCAGTGGTGAGAGTGGGCATCCCTGTCTGGTACCAGATCTCAGTGGAAATGCTTCCAACTTTTCCCCATTCAATAGGATATTGGCCGTGGGTTTTTCATAAATTGCTTTGATTGTATTGAGGAATGTGCCTTCTATACCCAGTTTGCTTAGGGTTTTCATCATGAAAGGGTGTTGAATTTTATCGAATGCTTTCTCTGCGTCTAGTGAGATAATCATATGGTTTTTCTTCTGCAGTCTGTTAATGTGGTGTATCACGTTGATTGTTTTGCGAATATTGAACCATCCCTGCATACCAGGGATGAATCCCACTTGGTCTGGGTGGATGATCTTTCTGATGTGTTGTTGCAGTCTATTGGCCAGGATTTTGTTGAGGATTTTTGCATCTATGTTCATGAGGGATATTGGTCTGTAATTCTCTTTCAATGCTGCATCTTTTTATGGCTTAGGAATTAAGGTGATGCTGGCTTCATAGAAAGAATTTGGGAGAATTCCCTCTTTTTCGATTGTTCTGAAAAGTTTGAGAAGAATTGGGGTTAGTTCTTCTTTAAATGTCTGGTAGAATTCAGCAGTGAATCCATCTGGTCCTGGGCTTTTCTTTGTTGGGAGGGCCTTTATTACTGATTCAATTTCTGACTCACTTATGGGTCTGTTTAGGTTTTCTATGTCTTCCTGGTTCAATTTAGGTAGGTTGCATGTATCCAGGAATCTATTCATTTCTGATAGGTTTCCCTGTTTACTGGCATACAATTCCTTGTAGTAATTTCTGATGATTCTTTTGATTTCTGTGGTGTCTGTTGTTATATTTCCTTTTTCATCTCTGATTTTACTGATTTGGGTCTTTTCTCTTCTTTTTTTAGTTAGTTGGGCCAATGGGGTGTCAATCTTGTTTATTTTCTCAAAAAACCAGCTCCTCATTTGGCTGATTTTTTGTAATGTTTTTTTGGATTCAATCCTGTTGATTTCTTCTCTGATTTTGATTATTTCTCTTTTTCTACTAGATTTGGGTCTAGTTTGCTGCAAATTTTCTAGATCCTTGAGATGCATTGAAAGCTCATCTATTTGGTGCCTTTCCAGTTTCTTGATGTAGGCACCTATTGATATAAACTTTCCTCTTAACACTGCTTTTGCTGTATCCCATAAGTTTTGGTATGTTGTGCTGTTATCCTCATTTACTTCCAGAAAATTTTTGATTTCTCTTTTGATTTCTTCAGTGACCCATTGTTCATTCAGGAGCATGTTGTTCAATCTCCATGTGTTTGCATATGCTCTACGGATTCCTGAGTTGCTAATTTCCAACTTCAATCCCTTATGGTCTGAGAAGTTGCATCGTATGATTCTAATTCTTTTGAATTTGCTGAGACTTGCTTTATGGCCTAATATGTGATCAATCCTAGAGTAGGTTCCATGTACTGCTGAGAAGAATGTGAATGCTTTACGTGTAGGATGAAAAGTTCTGTAGATATCTGTTAGATCCATTTGGGCTATAGTGTTGTTTAAATCTACTGTCTCCTTGTTGATCTTCTGTCCTGTCGATCTGTCAATATCTGTGAGTGGAGTATTGAAGTCCCCCAGTACTATTGTGTTGGGGTCTAAGTCTCCCTTTAAGTTTCTTAACAAATTTTTTAAATAAACCTGTGGCCTGTAATTAGGTGCATATACATTGAGAATTGTTATATCTTCCTGTAGTATTGATCCCTTAATCATTATATAGTGTCCCTCTTTGTCTCTCTTAACAGTTTTTGTGTTAAAGTTTATGTAGTCCGATATTAAGATGGTTACACCCGCTCTTTTTTCATTTCTGTTGGCATGGTATATCTTGTTCCATCCTTTTATTTTCAGTCTGTATGGATCTTCGTTGGAAAGATGTGTTTCTTGTAGGCAGCAAATAGATGGTTTTTGTTCCTTAACCCAGTCAGCCAATCTCTGTCTTTTAACAGGACAGTTTAGACCTTTAACGTTCAATGTGACTATTGATAAGTGGTAAGTTTGCCCTGCCATTTGCCAGATAGTTTCTAATGTATGCTTTGAATTCCCTGTGATCTTTTGCCGTGAGGTTCCCTTCGTTTACCTTCTTTCATGTTGATGGTCGTGTTTCTGTGTTTCTGTGTGTAACACGTCTTTAAGTATCTTTTGCAGGGCTGGACGAGTGGCAACAAATTCTTTCAATTTTTGTTTGTTATGAAAGGTCTTTATTTCGCCTTCATTCACAAATGAGAGCTTTGCAGGGTATAATATTCTGGGCTGGCAGTTTTTCCCTCTAAGTACCTGGGCTATGTCTCGCCATTCCCTTCTAGCTTGTAGGGTTTCTGTTGAGAAGTCAGCTGTGAGTCTAATTGGAGATCCTCTGAGAGTAATGTGACGTTTCTCTCTTGCACATTTTAGGATCTTTTCTTTTTGCTTCACTGTGGTGAGTTTAATTACAATATGTCGTGCAGAGGATCTCTTTTGGTCATGTTTATTAGGGGTTCTATGAGCTTCCTGGATTAGGATTTCTCTGTCTTTCTCCAAGCCTGGAAAATTTTCTGCTAGTATCTCCCTAAAAAGGCCTTCTAATCCTTTCTCCCTCTCCATACCTTCAGGAACACCTAGAACCCGAATGTTGGGTTTTTTAATAGTATCCTGTAAGTTCCCGACGATATCTTTTAGTTTTCTAATTTCCTCTTCTTGTCTTTGGTTTGACTGTTTCCTCTCCTGTTCACTGTCTTCTAGGTCCGATATTCTCTCCTCTGCTTCACCCATTCTGGTTTTATGGCCCTCAAGATTGCTTGTCACTTGATCTATTGAGTTCTTCAATTCATTAAGATTTTTTGTCACTCTCGTAGCTTCTTGTTCTACTAGTTGTTTCATTTCGTTTTGATTTCTCCGTAGTGCTTCATTCTCGCGAGAGAGATTTTCTATCTTATCCATTAAAGATTTCTGTAGTTCAAGAATTTGTTTTTGAGAACTTCTTAATGTTCTTATCAATTCTTTGAGATCTGCTTCTTGCATTTCTTCTATCTCATTATCTTCACAATCCTGACTTGGGGTGTCTTTTCCGTTTGGGGTCATCATAGCGTCTTCCTTGATCTTGCTCCCTCGGAATCTGTTTTTGTTTGGCATTTTTTTTTTCCCCCACACTCTTTCTTTGGGTTGTCAAGGTAACGGAGTTTGTGTGCGCGGTGTGTTCCCAGTTTTTGGATCCCCTTCAGGTTTCTACAGCCTCGGGTTTTTGGTTCCGTCTGCCTCAGTGATGTGCGGGCGCACCTTGTCCCACTGCGTTTAATCAAATTCGTCTTCGTAAGGTGGGCGGCGAGAGGGGCTAGTGTCCGTGCGGGCTCGCCTCAACTGTGCTGTTTCCCCCGTGGAGGTCTGCTTCCCCCCGCCAGTGTCTCGGGATCCCTGTATCGGCTCCCGTTCACGCGCGCAGATCATTCGTCGATTGTGTTCCGCCCGGCTCTCGACTCAGCCGGCGGGCGCGCGCCGTGCCACTGCGTTTAATCTAGCTGGACTTAGCAGGGTGGGTGACGAGAGAGGCTAGTGTCCGTGTGGGCTCGCCTCAATTGTGCTGTTTCCCTGGGGTCTGCTTCCCCCCGCCAGTGTCTCGGGATCCCTGTATCGGCTCCCGTTTAAGCGCTCGATTCCAATGGCGACTGTGTTCCGTCCGGTTCCCGTCCCTCCCGGCAGCTCCCGTGCCACTATGGCACGATTTGCTGTTCGCAAACTTACTTTTCCCTAGGTCCTCTGCGTCTCATTCACTGGGTCCGGAAGAATTTCCACTGCATTTTTTTCCCTGAGATTTTTCCTGAGGCTACAGTAACTCTGTTTTTATTAAACTATCTTTTTGCGGACTGCTAGTGCGCGTCCTCACTATTCCGCCATCTTGGCTCCGCCCCGTCTTCTTGTTTTTTTTAATTCAATATTCTCTCACATGTTTTGATTCTTGACAAAGAAGATGTAATGATTAATTTTCAGTGTTTCATTTTTACATCATCCTTTAAGGTTGTACATTATCTCCAGGCACTGATTTATCTACATTCTCTTTATGATTCCCTTGTGTATTTCAAAACCCTGTATATGCAGTCCCTGTCTGCTCCCCAGTGTTTATACCCCCATGTGCCTGCAGTCATCACAGGCTACCTGTGTCTCAATTTCTACAACCTATATATTCTGGTTAGTAAACTAGTGCTTCAATCATTAGACACCCTTTCTCTTTCTTTACTCTTGTGTGCCTAGCAATCTCAGCACATCAACTACTATTTCCATGTCTGGAAAAGAGCTGTGGCTCCTCAAAATCTATCACATCCTCACAGAGCCAGGTATCCCCTGATTTCATTTAGAAAAGCAGGTAAAATTTTCTAGACATCCTCAGGTAGACATTCCCGTATTTACTACTGAAAACAGCTGAACCATCTGGACTGCTCTGTCATTTTTTTTTTCTTACGGGGCTCTTAGTTAATTGCCAAATCGTGTTGAGGCTAATGTGATCCATATACCTGATTTTTCTATTTACTGGAGTATCCTGAATGGCAAATCTCCACTCTCACAGAGCATATGTGAAGTTGGTTGTACAAATTATATCTTTATGTAACAACAGTTAAAATTTTAAAATGCTCTGGAGAAAAAATAAAATAATGGATAGGCATTAATGCAGGAGCAAAGGTTACTTTAGTGAGAATAGTTTGAAAATCTCACCGAAGGGTGAGATTTGAGTTTAAAACATAATGACAGGAAGTAGCTTTCAGTAAGGAAGCTAGGAAGACTGCATTTAAGTTGAAGAAGCAAAACAACATATTTAATGATCTTCATTAGGAAAAGAAGAATGTGGGAGTATAATCAAAGGATAGAAGATGATTAGACTGGAAGATGATGAAAAAAGTGAGTCAAGGTGATTATAGTCAATGGCAATGACTATTGAGAAAAATCAATTTAAAAAGTCCTACCTCTTAAAAAATGTGCAAGTTTATATGTATGATAATAATTCAGTTTACTAATCCAATGCACAATACATACACATTTCAAAACAATATGTATAATTTTACTTCAAAAATTCACATAAAATGGATTTAATGATTTAAATTCAGAAAAAATTAAAATAGATGTATAGATATTTATAATACACATTTCAATGCATTTTTAAAGATTCTTTGTATGAGTGGATTACAAATTTCTTGCACAAAAATAAACTTCTCTTTGAATTTCCTCCTCAAACTTTTTGAAATACTCTTTGTAATACGTGAATAAATACTGTACATATTTTATATTTTAATTAGATTTTCAAGTAATAGAATATAAATAAAATGAGAATTTATAAGTGAATTTCAAGCATAGAGATCTTTTTTATGCGTCTGGTGTTTTACGAGACTACCTATTTTGTTGACACTGTGTAATAAGTAAGACCACATTAGGAGACAAATCTTGTTGAATGTACCATCATTAACTACCTAATCCATTTCTGATGGAGATTTGAATGTCCACCTCCAATATTTTTCCCTATTTATTTGTTAATTTATTGTCATTACAAGCAACATTGTGTGGATCAAAATGTGCAGATGTGCTTGTGGTCTACTCCTTTTGTTGCCCTAGAATATATTCCTAGAAATGAAATTACTGGATTAAATGGCATAATTAGTCCAATCTTTAATTGCACAAGGGATCCTGTTCTTGGGAGTCATTGTCATTGAGTTGTGGCAATTTGAAAAAACTCAAGTAGTAATTTTTATTAATCCTGCCTTCCATCTTTCAGTTAGTAACCATAGTTTAGAAATTACTATTATTCCCGGATGATAAAGGAGGGTTTTCTTTTTAGAAGAACATTACTACAATAATATATATGTTCAGATAGCATTATAAAACAAATATTCTCTGAAGTTTAAAGATATATGGACTAGACAACAATAAGTCTAATTAACTGGGCAATTAAGTGTTTGATGGAAGTAGGAATTTATATAATATCAAAGTAACTTCACATCCTTGGTTACAGGAGGGGAATAACTATAATGGACAATGTGTCATCAACTCATTATTTGATTTGAGAAGTTTTAATATGTCTTTCAATTAAGATGGTCATATATAAAGAAAGATGGAGCTCTTTGTTAAATTTTAATTTCAGTAAAACAGCATTCCACACAGTATCAGTGTATCTTGTATTTTATCTGGCAGAACCACTCTTGTAGCAATACAATGTGTGATATATTTATTTCTTTTTTTTATTTTTGAGAGGCAGAGTAGACAGTGAGAGAGAGATACAGAGAGAAAGGTCTTCCTTCACCATTGGTTCACCCTCCAATGGCTGGCACAGCACGCTGATCCAAAGCCAGGAGCCACGTGCTTCTCCTGGTCTCCCATGTGGGTTCAAGGCCCAAGCACTTGGGCCATCCTCCACTGCACTCCCTGGCCACAGCAGAAAGCTGGACTGGAAGAGGGGCAACCGGGACAGAATCCGGTGCCTTACCAGGACTAGAACCCAATGTGCCAGTGCCACAAGGTGGAGGATTAGCCTATTGAGCCATGGCACTGACGTGTGGTACACTTATTATATATACATACTCTCTTCCTGTCAAACATTTTTAACTTGAACCTAAAGGATTTGTCTTCCTATTTCAAGGATATGTGGAGAGTAGATTAAAATATTAAAAGACACACTAAGAGAATTAATATAAAAAGAATGGGAGAGGCTTTGAATGGCTAGCCTTTGTGTGCAGCACATCAGTAAAATCTTAATGGAAATGTGGAAGACTAAATGACAGAAAATGGGCAACAGGGCCAGGGCTGTGGCTCACTAGGCTAATCATTTGCCTGTGGTGCTGGTACCCTGAGTTCTGGTTCTGGTTAAGGCACTGGATTCTGTCCCGGTTGTTCCTCTTCCAGTCCAGCTCTCTGTTGTGGCCCAAGAAGGCAGTGGAGGATGGTCCAGGTGCTTGGGCCCTGCACCCACATAGGAGATCAGGAGAAACACCTGGCTCCTTGCTTTGGATCGGCACAGTGTGCCAGCTGTAGCAGCCATTTGAGGAGTGAACCAAGGGAAGGAAGACCTTTCTCTCTCTCTCTCTCATTGTCTAACTCGGAATGTCAAAAAAAAAAAAAAAGAAGAAGAAGAAGAAAAGAAAGAAAGAAATAAAGAAAAGAAAGAAAATTGGCAATGAGTGAATCCAGTCAGTTGTCCTGGTTTGTTCCCTGGACATATCTGATATATGGAAAAGCTGAAGTAGTCATTGCTCTTAAAATGGGGTAGAAATGCATTGCTGAATAACAATAAATATGAATTCATGAAATCAGGTAACTGTTGTACACATAGAATGTTGTCCTATTGACAAAAACAAAACTATTTTCATGATGAGATCTGGGATGATATGATGAGTCTAAAAATTCAAAGAGAATATGTATTACAAAAGAGTTGCATGCATTTAAATATTTTTGTACAAAAAGAAATTTGCCTTTTAACTTCATTTTTAGAAAACCTTTTTGATGTTCTTTTCTATATGTATGTTAATAAATCTTTTTTTAACACCATGTTGTTTTTTACCACTTTATTTTTTTTTCTTAAGATTTATTTACTTGAGAAGTGGAGTTACAGACAGAGAGAGGGAAAGACATGAAGATCATCCATCTGCTGGTTCACCCCCAAAATGGCTGCAAAGGACTGAGCTGGGTTTATGTGAAGCCAGGAGACTGGAGCTTCTTCTGGATCTCCAATGATGGTGCAGAATCCCAAGCACTTGAGCCATCTTCTACTGCTTTCCCAGGAAATTTCAGAGAGCTGGATTGGAAATGCAGTAGCTGGACTTGAACTGGTACCCATATGGGATGCCAGGACTGCAGGCAGCAGCTTTATCCACTATGATACAGTACCAGCCCCACCATTTCATTTGTCAAAGTGATACTTATTTAACTTTCTAAGGATGTGCAATATGATTAAAAATATAAAATTTCACATGTACAGGTGTTAAAATTTTAGACTTCTAAAACAGACATTTCATGTATTGTAAATTAAAGATGTCAGTCCTATATTCTCACCTAAACACTTGGTAGTATTTACCAATAAACTCAGAGAATCTTATTTTACTATTTTTTTTATTTATTTGACAGGTAGAGTTATAGACAGTGAGAAAGAGAGACAGAGAGAAAGGTCTTCCTTCCATTGGTTCACTCACCAAAGGGCTGCCATGGCCAGAGCTGCACTGATCCAAAGCCAGGAGCCAGGTGCTTCTTCCTGATCTCCCATGCAGGTGCAGGGCACAAACACTTGGGCCATCCTCCACTGCCCTCCCAGTCCACAAAAGAGAGCTGGACTGGAAGAGGAGCAACCGAGATTAGAACTGGTACCCATATGGGATGCTGGCGCCACAGGTGGAGGATTAACCAAGTGAGCCACAGTGCTGGTCCCTTATTTTACTATTTGAATAACTGTCTATGCTGTAGATGTATACATTGCCAACTGTCTCTTCCTTGTGAAATTTTGTTATACTTAAAAAGCAAAAGAAATACCAGCACTGCACAGACATACAGTTCATTATAAAATAAACAATGCACAAACCTTCAGCTGTGGAGGTCTACAGTTTGTTTCTTTGTTTCATGATGTAAATGTCAAAAACATCAAAAGTTGGCAAGAATAAAAATGGGATCAATAAGACGCAAAGAAAATGTTCAGCAATAATGCTAATGTCATTGATGTTAACTTTTTAGTTGCGTGCACTTTACCAATTAAGTTATTTCAAACTCTGACACAAGCACATACTTCCCTATAGTTACTCAATAAACACTAAAAATCAATCCTATGTAAAAAAGTGCTAGTCAAACCCAGCCTGCTTTTGAGAAGACATGGTAGTCTACAACATATATATTAATTGGTCACAATAAGGGGGAAAGAAAGCCAAGAAAAAGCATTCCCAATGAGGAAAACTGTACTCATTGAGATTTCAGACACTAAAAATTACAGCAGTTCTCATGGAAGACTGACACATACATAGTTATCTCTAACTTTCCTAGATTTTATTTTGGCTATTTATTCAAAGATTTATGTTTTTCTTCCAGCATAAAATTTTCAGTATTCCATAAGCTCCCATGCCAGTATATATGAAAATACCTAACCATAGAAGTTATGTCTGCAAGTTAAGCATTCATTGATCCATAAAAGAGGTTGCCAGCCAACAATCTCTCATGAACAATGCTCAGTGGTTGCTGAATGATTTAAAGTGAATATGAGTTGTTTCAATGGAGACAACTGTAATTTTCTGCTAAACTTTCAATTACTGAATTGCATGGTTTAATTTTACCTTTCAGTTTATGGTCATTAGAAAGCTATTTACGTGCATATTATATTATACCAAATATATAATGATAAATGTCCATGTGTAACTGCAAGGATCTCACAGACACACTATTGACTATATTATATAAAATCATGACACAAGTTTTGGTGTAAAAGATTTACTGCTCCCTCTCATTAAACAAGAAACATTCCACAGTTGAAATTTACATGGGAGTTGCCTGTTTTTAAATAAAAATGTCACTCTGTATACAATGTTATGCTAGTTCATTTTACATAATGTTAAAAGGTTTAGAAATGCATTATTTCTCAGTAAATAAACATGGAACTGCAACTCTTTTAAAATGAAAAAAAAAAAAAATAAAGTGGCCCATGGAAATATCTAGGATTATATTATAGCTCCTGATGCTAAAAAATTAAACCAAGTTTGGCTGGCACTACGGTTCACTAGGCTAATCCTCTGCCTGCAGCACCAGTACTCAGGTTCTAGTCCCAGTTTGGGTACCGGATTCTGTCCCAGTTGCTCCTCTTCCAGTCCAGCTCTCTTTTGTGGCCTGGGAAGGCAGTGGAGGATGGCTCATGTGCTTGGGCCCTGCATCCGCATGGGAGAGCAGGAGGAAGCACCTGGCTTTGGCTTTGGATTGGCATGTTTTGGGGGTGAACCAATGGAAGGAAGACCTTTCTCTCTGTCTCTCTCTCACTGTCTAATTCTGCCTGTCAAAAAAAAAAAATTAAACCAAGTAAGAAAAAATGTTAAATAGAAACAAAAATTACAAAATTGCAACAACAGTGGCCTAGAAGTATGCACAGTAAAGTTTTCATTCAAATTCAGTAACTAAGTCATTTCTGTAATAAACACTGTGGATAATTATGTTAGGATAAGGCTCCTGTTAGCACTTAGATAAAATTCACAAGTTATGTAGAAATGATTTACATACTTTATGAAGAAAGACTTTCTATCTCTCTTTTTTTTTTTTTATTTATTTGACAGGTAGAGTTATAGACAGTGAGAGAGAGACAGAGAGAAATGTCTTCCTTCCATTGGTTCACTCCCCAAATGGCCACTGTGGCCAGTGCTGCACCCATCCGAAGCCAGGAGCCAGGTGCTTGCTCCTGGTCTCCCACGCGGGTGCAGGGCCCAAGCAATTGGGCCATCCTTCACTGCCCTCCTGGGCCACAGCAGAAAGCTGGACAGGAAGAGGAGCAACTAGGACTAGAATCAGGCACCCATATGGAATGCCGGAGCCACAAGGTGGAGGATTAACCAAGTGAGCCACGGCACTGGCCCCAAGACTAACTCTTAAACAGAGTTATTGCTTCAAAAATCACATACTGGCCAGCACCGTGGCTCACTAGGCTAATCTTCGGCCTGCAGCGCTGGCACCCCTGGTTCTAGTCCCAATCAGGGCACCAGGTTCTGTCCCGGTTGCTCCTCTTCCTGTCTAGCTCTCAGGTGTGGCCCAGAATAGCAGTGGAGGATGGCCCAAGTGCTTGGGTCCCCACCTGCATAGGAGACTAGGAGGAAGCACCTGGCTCCTGGTTTCAGATTGGCACTGCGCACCAGCCATAACAGCCATTTGGGGGTGAACCAAGGGAAGGAAGACCTTTTTGTCTCTCTCTATCACTGTCTAACTCTGCCTGTCAAAAAAAAAAAATCACATACTGACTGGTAAACAGAGAGCATATTCAAGATGGGAGGAGTTTGATGGAAAGAAATCTTCAGTGGAAACACAATTAAAGACCATAATCCTGGTGATGTTGCTTATTTTTACCAAGGTGAAGAAAGGAAACTTGATTACCTGATTGCAAGGTGCAACACACATTGACAGGCTAAAATAAGAAACTATGAACAATTTAAGAACCAGAATATTCCCCACTGAAGCACAAGTACATGATTTTCAATTGATTGAACATTTAATATGTCTCATAGAGGTCTCCAGTGCTTCTGGAGTTTTCACTTTTTAAATTTCTTACAACAGTTGATCAAAATCTTGCTTTTCCAAGTCAGATCTTATAACAACTCATCCATTAAAATCTACTTCTGCCTCAAATATTATGTTACTTAATCTCAGATCTGTGGCTTTAACATCATGAATTGTCCCTTACTGATGGATCCTTCTCAAGGACTTCTGTAAGCTGTTGTGCTTGTTCTGGCTAGATGGGTCACCTGAAGAGGACACCTGTGCTAGTGTAGATGAGGAATGGTGAGGCCACACACACAGAACCTAGACAGTTGGAGTGAATTAACTGATACAAGTGAGCTCCACTTTTAGTTTTGCCCCTTCATTTATGGTTTCTGGTCTCAAGGGTTTTGTTATTTTTTTAAAAAAATGATATTCTATTATAGCATGCAGAATTAGTATTTTGTCTTAATTTTAATTTATTTTTACTTGTTTTATAAAGGCAGAGACAAAGAGATAGAAGAGAGACAGAGATCTTCTATCAGCTAATTAACACTCCAAATATCCTCAACAAGTAGGACAGACACAGAGTGGTCAGTTACCTGAAACCCTCTCAGTCTTCAACATGGTTGCCAAAGATCCAGTACTTGAGTCATCACTTGCAGCCTCCCAGGGCACACATTATCAGGAAGTGGGATAGAAAGCAAAGGAGCTGGGACTCAAACCAGGCACTCCAATATAGCATGCAGGTATCCAAAGTGGCATTTTAACTGCCGTGTCAATGACCTGACCAAAGTCCTTTTTTGAAAAAAAATGTGCTGTGGAACTGGTGCTGTGGAATAGTGGGTAAAGCCAATGCCTGCAGTGCCAGCATCCCATATGGATGCCAGTTTCAGTCCTGGCTACTCCACTTCTGATCCAGCACTCTGCTATGGCTTAAGGAAGCAGTGGAGGATGACCCAAGTCCTTGGGCCCCTGCACCCACAAGGGAGACCTGGAAGAAGCTCCTGGTCCCTGGCTCCTGGTTTTGAGTTAGTGCAACTCCAGTTATTGTGGCCAACTGGGGAGAGGGGGTGAACCAGCAGATGGAATTCCTCTCTTTGCCTCTCCTCCTCTCTCGATGTAACTCTGACTTTCAAATAAATAAATAAATCTTTAAAAATATATTTTAATCGTAAGCTTAATCAGGGTAAAATTCATTATTGAAATTCTAAAGGTGGGCAAAAGAGACTATTTACTATGTTCTGAGTGATAAAAGCTATGGGTTCCAGAATATTATATTGAAAGATACTTACTGTCTGCATGCAGATTTTATTTGTTCACCATGCTTATGGTATCCTATTTAAGATTAAAGAAGAAGTATTTCCAATCATCTAGTATAGTTTCATTTAGACCAAGTAACAGTCCTGGTAAATAGGATGCAGTCATAGATGTAATCTTCCAAATTTGATTCTTAAAAATTTGCAATCCTCTTTTCCCCATTGTGTAATCAAAGAAGCTACATAGAAGGACAACCGTAGATGCTCACACAGCAAACAAAACCCAGATGTTGGATCAATTATCTGGGTAGGAGCAACAGTCCTGGCTGTCCTACAATGCACAGTGAGGTAAGTGAAACATACAGGAGGGAACTACAAAAAGTTCATGAAAAGTGGAGTTAAAAGTATGAGTTTATTTTACTACAGTTTTTTGGCAAAAAAACATTTACATAACATATAGAAAATGCATAATAATGAAAAGCACATGAATTTAAAATAAGTATTGCATCAACATAAGCTCATATTTTAGCTCCATTTTATGAACATTTAAAATGTTTTAAGGATTTATTTATTTATTTGAATGAGTTAGAGAGAGAGAGAGAGAGAGAGAGCACTTCTACCTCCTGATTCACTCTTCAGATGGGAGTTATACATAGCTTTTAATTTTATTATTTTAGTTGTTTCTTTAGGGTCTAGGATATAGAGTTTAAATGATAAAAGTTTACATTTAAATGATATTATATTGCTTTACATATTAGAACTTTACAAAATAATGTTTTTTACTTTTCTCCTCTTCACCTTCATATTATTTTCATGAATATCTAATTTTAACTTATTTCATAAACCACACGATACACCATTATATTTTACACACTCAATTATGATTTTTACAGAATAGCATGATTTAGGTATAATGAACCCATTGTTTGAGTGCAATTTAATGATTCTTAGCAAAATGATAGTATATACAGTTTATACAATTAACACCAAATCTTTTTAAATAAGATTTACTTATTTATTTATTTGAAAAGCAGAGTTACAGAGAGCCAGAGGCAAAAGGGGGGGGTCAACTGCTGCTTCACTCACCAGATGGCCACATGCATGTTGGAGCTGTGCCAATCTGAAGCCAGGAGCCAGGAGCTTCTTCTGGGTCTCCCATGTGGGTGTAGGCTCCCAAGGACTTTGGCCATTTCCTACTACTTTCCCATGCCATTGCAGAGAGCTGTATCTGAAGTGGAGCAGTCAGGACACAAACCAGAGCCCATATGGGATGCCAGCACTCTAGGTGGTGGCTTTACTCAATATGCCACAGTGCCAGCTCCACCATAATCCATTTCTACCACTCACAAGTTCCTTTCATGCCCATTTGCAATTCATCCTATTGCCAACTTCAATACTTGGGAACTATACATATGCTTTCTCTGTCTATAGAGTACATTTTTTATAATACAGCATGTAGATTCTGTGTGTCTAGCTTCCTTTACCTAACACAATGCTCCTGAAATCCATTTATGTTGTAAATTTTATGGTTGAGTAATAATTCAACTGAATAGATGTACCATAGTTTATCTATCTGCCCACTGGAAAACATTTAGGTTGTTTCCATTTGAATATTAATAAAGCTGTTATGCATATTCATATCCAGAATTTTTTTTTTTTTTTTTTTTTTTTTTTTTTACAGGCAGAGTGGACAGTGAGAGAGAGAGACAGAGAGAAAGGTCTTCCTTTTGCCGTTGGTTCACCCTCCAATGGCCGCCGCGGTCGGCGCGCTGCGGCCGGCGCACCGCGCTCCTCCGATGGCAGGAGCCAGGAGCCAGGTGCTTTTCCTGGTCTCCCCATGGGGTGCAGGGCCCAAGCACCTGGGCCATCCTCCACTGCACTCCCGGGCCACAGCAGAGGGCTGGCCTGGAAGAGGGGCAACCGGGACAGAATCCGGTGCCCCGACCGGGACTAGAACCCGGTGTGCCGGCGCCGCAAGGCGGAGGATTAGCCTGTTGAGCCACGGCGCCGGCCCCAGAATTTTTTGTGAATGTTAAATTTTCCCTAAGCTAAGTAAACTAGAATGCTACTTCTAAATAATACTCATATGGTGATGTTCATTTATAAGAAACAGCCATGATTTTTTTTGCAGAGATGATATTTCAGCTTACATTCCAACAAGTAATTTGTAGAGGTCTAGTCACTCCAAATCCTTGCTACCACTTTTTTTTTTTTTTTTAATTTTTGACAGGCAGAGTGGACAGTGAGAGAGAGAGAGAGACAGAGAGAAAGGTCTTCCTTTGCCGTTGGTTCACCCTCCAATGGCTGCCCCGCGCTCATCCGATGGCAGGAGCCAGGTGCTAGCTACCACTTTATATTATCTGCATAAACGTTAGTCAGTACAACAGATTGTGGTAGTACCTCATTCTGTCCTTAATTTGTATTTCCACAAAGGCTAGTGAAGTTATTTTTTTTTTGACAGCCAGTTAGACAGTGAGAGAGAGAAAGTGAAAGGTCTTCCTTTTTCCATTGGTTCACCCCCCAAGTGGCCACTTCGGCTGGCATGTTGCAGTCAGCGTGCTGCACTGATCCGAAGCAAGGAGCCAGGTGCATCTTCCTGGTCTCCCATGTGAGTGCAGGGTCCATGGATCTGGGCCATCCTCCACTGCACTCCCAGGCCACAGCAGAGAGCTGGCCTGGAAGAGGAGCAACCAGGACAGTATCCAGCACCCCAACCGGGACTAGAACCCTGGGGTGCCGACGCCACAGGCAGAGGATTAGCCTATTGAGCCACGGCACCGGCCAAGTTGCTTATTTTTCATGTACTTACTTCCTATGTGTATATACCTACCCCTTTGTGAAATGTATGTTCATTCTTTGTCCATTTTCTAATTGGACTTCTTGTCTTTCTACTAATGAGTTTAGAGTGTATATACACACACACACACACACACACACACACAATACATGTACTTTCTGGGACATGTGATTTGCAAATGTTTTCACCCAGTTAGTAGGTAGTATTTCATCTTTCATTTTAACAGTGTAAATTAATATTGAAACATTCAGCTATCATTTATGTACACAACTGATTCTCACTTCAGTCATCAGTTATTTCTATGTGTGCAAATTTTGACGCTCTATAATTTTCTATATATGTAAATAGCTATGTATTTCTTGTCAATTGGTCATTTTGTCAATAAGGAAGCTTGCTTTTTATCCCTAGCAATATGCCATGTCCTGAAATATATGTTGCTTCTTCTCAATATATTCAGCCTAGCTAGTGTTGGCAAGGTGTTCTTTTTATTTTAACTTGTCTGTGTACTGTTATTTAATGTACTTTTCATTTCTTTTAATTTAGCTTCTTTGCAGACAGTTGGAGTGGATTTTTTCTTCAGTATGACAATTGACTTCATTGGAATGTTTACAGCCTTTACAGTTAATGTAATCACCAATAAGGTGTTTCATTGCACTGCATATTTGCTGTGATTATTTCTGTTATTGCTTATAAGTTTTCTTTATTACTTTAGCTAATTGGGTTTATTTATTCATTGAGGATATATTCTGTCCTAGCTATTTGCTTATATGCTTTAGCCCTTTACTCTTTTTAAAATGTGATTAATGTAACTGCATTTACCTTATCTCAGCCTACTTGTTAATTTTGTTTACTTATGGGCATGCAAGGATAGAGATGAGGGTGAGAGCTAGAATGAGGGCAAGAGAATGAAAAAGTGAGAGTGAGAGAGCAAGAGAGTGAGAGAGAGAGAGAGAGAGAGAGGTCTCTCATCAGCTGGCTTTCATCTAAAATACCAAAAATGCTCATGGCTGGACTAAGTCAAAAGTGGTAAATTTTGGAACTTGGAAACCTCCCAGTTTGAGGAATGGTTTTATCTTTGGCTTCCTAGTTTTACCTGATTCACACACAGCTTAATCTCCATCAATACAGAGATCCTCGTGCAGATTTCTTCAGTTCTTTCCATTTGTAGCTTCCTTCTTCCCTATCTATGCCTCCCAAATCACACCTGCTTCAGCCTCTGACAACACAAGGTCTACTCACCCCAGCAGAACCGCCTTAGTTTCCCTCCCCTTGAGCTACCTTCTTCCAATATAAAGGGGCCCCCTTTTATAGGGGTCTCTTGTTTTCCTGCTCGGGGATCATGGCCCAATGCTGCTGTTGTTCAGTATCTGTATACATTGGTCTCATTTTTCTCTTTTCTTCATGTTTGTGGTGGGAAGGCAAATTCGGTACCAATTACTTCAACAAGGCTCAAAATGAAGCTAAGCAATATTGTTCATTTTTTCATTGCAGTGTAGTACAGCAATACTAACTTTGAATCCAAGGCAGATAAAGCAAAAATCTCCCTTTATTCTCAAATTTTTTGTTCTTGCATTCTTTCTTGCATCTAGACTGTTGTATTTGGAAAATTAAGTAAATTTAATAATTACAACTTTTTCATTAGTGGTAAAATTTTGTCCATCTTCATATAAATAGATAAATATAGAGTCAAAATCTTTATCAAATCTTTTCCACCATAATTATTTATTCATGACCATGCATTTTTTTCAGAAGACTATTTTATGGCATATAATTAAATTAGTATGATTGAGTGGAGGATTTTCTCAATTCTTTGGAGATGAGAATAAATTTGTGTTGTTTTTCCACATAAATGATAACTTTGATTTCCTGTTTTGTATATCTAATAGAAAATAGCTGCATGTTATTTGTTGCTCAGCAGGTTAAGTTGTCTCTTGTGATGCTCACATCCCATATTGGATTGCCTGGATTGTGTTACACCTCTGCTGCCCATCTAGATTTCTGCCTATGCACCTGAGAGGCAGTAGATTATGGCCCAAGTGTTTGGGTCCTTTTCATGCACCAAGGGAGATCTTAATGCAGTCTCTCTCTCCTGGCTTGTATTTGATCCAGCCCTGGTTGTTGTGAGCATTTGGGAAGTGAACCAACAGATGGAAGTTCATCTCTCTCTCCTTTGAAATACTATATAAAAATAAAAAAGACTCTAAAATATTTTAAAAATCCTTACTTTTAGAATTTATTGTTGAAAATGACCAATATGAGGAGGTAAGTGCTATTTTAATTACTTTGAGGGTAATGATTATTTGATGTTCTGCTAGTATCCATGTAGAATACCTCCCCATTCATAAATTTGAGTGTGTTTCTAATATATGTCCTCATGTATTCTACTCACTAAATTGATTTAGAATATAGCCAACTCTTGCAAATTACAATATGACTTTATAGAGTATATACATATGTACCATACCACATTTCAATATTTGGAGATAATTACTGCATTAACCTGTGATGCTAAGTTGATTTTAATACAGTCCCCTTTTCTTAACAGATCCAGGAATTTATACTTCTAGCAAATAAATATCTGATAAAAAATGGTTAATTCTGTACAAATCTTATCTTAAAGCAAGCTATGCATGTGAGCTCATGGAAAACTAAGAATAGAGACATCATGGGAGCATCTGCTATCCAAATGACTAAATTGACAAACTTGTCAAAACATAATAATTAAGCCAGCACTGCAGCTCACTAGGCTAATCCTCCACCTAGCGGAGCTGGCACACCGGGTTCTAGTCCCGGTTGGGGTGCCGGATTCTGTCCCGGTTGCCCCTCTTCCAGGCCAGCTCTCTGCTGTGGCCTGGGAGTGCAGTGGAGGATGGCCCAAGTGCTTGGGCCCTGCACCCTCATGGGAGACCAGGAGAGGCTCCTGGATCCTGGCTTTGGATCTGCGCTGTGCACCGGCCGTAGCTCACTTGCCACAGCGGCCACTGAGGGGTGAACCAAGGGCAAAAGAAAGACCTTTCTTTCTGTCTCTCTCTCTCACTGTCCATTCTGCCTGTCAAAAATAAAAAAAAAACACATAATAATTAAGCGATGGTACTGTGGCATATTTTCTAATATCATACTTTAGATAGGTTTGGTGCTTCATTTAATTTGTGATTCATTCTTTTATGACAAACTGAATCAGTTGAATTTGACAATAGATTAACCAAATTGTTATGAACAGAATTGCCAAAATCATATGAACAATAAAATTAAATTTAACTTAGCAGAGTTTGATACTAAGACATTTTAAAATATTTCTAATATCTGATGCTATTAATTTGCATTTAAAAGCATTTTAGATAAATAATGAAGCTTTTTAAAATTTTTTAACAAATTGAACATATTCTAAAGTCAGAGTCACAGAGAGAGTGGGGGAGAGAGAATGAGATCCTCCATCCATTGGTTTACTGTCCAAATGGATTCAGTGGCCTGGTCTAAGCTAGACCAAAGCAAAGTGCTTGTAGCTTCATCCAGGTCTCTCAAATTACTGTTATGGATCCCAGCACATAGGTCCAGAAAGCTGGATCAGAAGTTGAACCGCTGGCCTCTGGCACTTATTTTGTGCCAGCATCAGATGCCTTTGCAGTATCTGCTGAGCCACAGCAATGGCCCCAAACCACAAGTCATGTATTTCAAAATTAAATCCAGAAATTATTAAGAATCTCTTCATACTGTCTATGCCTCTCTGCCACTCTGTCGTCAAATAAATAAATCTAAAATTTATTTATCAAAGTGCAATGAGCTACCACTTGCAAATCTCAGAGGCTTTACTTTTATCCCAGCTCCTTTTTAAGGTACCTTGGAAAACAGTGGTAGGTGACTCAAGTACTTGGGGTACTGCCACCCTGTGGGTGACTCCTATTATTGAGTTTCTGACTCCTGGATTCCACCTAACACAATACAAATGTTACAGCGATTTGGGAGTAAACCAATAGTTGGAAGGTCAATTTCCCTCCCTCATTCACACTCCATCCCTGCCATTCTGCTTTTCAACTAGATAGAATAAATCTTATTTAAAAGAGCATGGTAGTGGATATGGCATTATGGTTCAGCTAGTTAATCCACTACTTGCCATGCAAGCATCCCATATCACAGTTCCAGTTTGAGAGCTGGTTGCTCCTCTTCTGATCAGGCTCCCTGCTAGTTTATCTGGGAAGGCAGAAGATGGCCCAAATATTTGAGCCCATGCCCCCTGTGTGGGACACCCAGTTTGAGTTTCTGTATCCTGACTTCAGCCAGGCCTTGTCCTGGCTATTGCATCCATTTAGATTGTGAACCATTAGATGGAAGGTATATCTCTCTCTCTTCCTATGTGTGTGCTTCTGACTTTCTGTGTCTCGCGCCCTGTCATTCTGATTTTAAAATAAATAAAATGAATATATTTAAAAAGTAACATGTCAGTGATTAACTTCCCAAAACAGAATAATAGAACACTTTATTTCAACCATGTTTCATAATTACTTTGATTATCATAGTGATTCTGAAAGTCATTAAAATTATCACACTTTATGTAAATGTATTGATTAAGATTTCCTTGATTCCTTGCAAAGAAGTTTGCTCATCTATAATACAATGGTATAGTCCATATGCCCATACATTATTTTTAGAACATTTTCTAGCACATATTAAGCCACTAAGCACAAGGAATTAGTAGTGGCATTAAAACAAAATACAAAAATAATCTAAGCAATAGGCCTTAAGCTGTGATTAATACCAAATTGATATGTTCACCAGAATAGTCTAATTTTTCTCACAACTGAATTTATAATGAATAAGATATTTTTAAATTATGTTAAAAATGAATATCAATTTTTGTGAAAAATCATGGCTGGATTGAAATCCTTCCAAGATCTAATTATAAATATCTATGACTCCTAAATTATTAGTATTTATTCAATTATTTACTTCTAAGTAAGCATCATGATGCACTCTTAAATGACTAACATGGAGCTGGCACTGTGGTTTAGCAGGAAAAGCCACCACCTGCAGTGCTGGCTTCTCATATGGACACTGGTTCGACTCCCGATTGCTCCACCTCTGATGCAACTCTGCTATAGCCTGGAAAGCAGTAGAAGATGTTAGCCTCTTTTTAAAAAGATTAACATATCTGTTGTTATATATAAATATATGCTTTTCCAATAATCACATAATATATGCATACTACCTACAAGTAAAGCTGCAATATCCAATAAATATGTAGTTTTAATTGTTCAGCATTATGTACAGTTGTAAATTCCAGTAGCATAGCAGTAGCTTTAAGAAAGCTTTAACAAAGGAAGATAAACATTTTTTCAAAATGGTCGGAAAGACATTTGCACAGTAAACAAATACATTTATTTCTAAAGTTGTAGTTTTTGAATATTTAGAACAGGAAAGCTAAGTATCCCATTGACAGAATGACTCATTTGTGGCCAATATAGAGCTCATTTTCCATACAAATACAACAGTGGATTTGGTGTTATAAGGAAAAGTAATTTCACACATGCAGAAATTTTAAGGAAAACAAAATATAATAAATGAATTAGTGTCATCTAAAATACATAAAAATGACAGTGTTACACCAATCTCTGAATATTTTTATCTTTAATTGATGAATGAATTCTCTTTTCACTTACCTAACAGAGAAAATGTTCCATCTTCTATAAAAGTGAAAAGGACATGTTTAAAAACTAAAGAAACTGATGAAGTGGGGCCTGCACTGTGGTGCAGCGGGTTAATGTCCTGGCCTGAAGTGCCAGCATCCCATATGGGCACTGGTTCTAGTCTCAGCTGCTCCTCTTCTGATCCAGCTCTCTGCTATGGCCTGGGATAGCAGTAGAAAATGGCCCAAGTCCTTGGGCCCCTGCACCCACATGGGAGAGCGAGAAGAAGCTCCTGGCTCCTGGCTACAGATTGGCACAGCTGGCCATTGCGGCCTTCTGGAGAGTGAACCAGTGGATGGAAGACCTATATCTCTGTTTCTACCTCTCTCTGTAACTCTGTCTTTCAAATAAATAAAATGCATCTTTAAGAAAATATAAACTGATGAAGTAATTTTATAAGATGTATTAATGTTATTTGGACACATAGACACACAGAAAATAAGCACATTTAAATCTTATACAGGTGATGATAATACAGAATCTGGCATACTGTGCACAAGATCCTGGATTTACTTAAAACCCCAATTCATTTTACAAATGAAATAATCTTATATCGTCAGAATATTTTACCTGTGTAACATGTAACTTTAGATTCCTGAACTCTTCTACTTTTTTTATACTTACCCTGAATATTAGCAAATACTAAAATTTAATACTAATAATAGGAAAAAATACTAAATATTAATAATAGGAAAATATCTATGGAATTGTTTGCTTTCTGGATTTTGAAAGATCAAGGAATCAAAGAGTGTAGACAGTTGTACAGTAAATACCAAGAATATCCAAGGGAAGCCAATGTAGCAAGTAAAAGTATTATTAATATATATGCTGGATTTTCTGTCCCTTAATATGTCTTTCTTGCTTAAAAATAGATCAAGGTGTTACTCTTTCATCATATAATTAAGGAGAGGATATCCATATTGGTGAAGAAAAATGAGTAAATTAAATATCAGAGTAACGCAAAATCCCAGCAAATGCAAATCAGAAAAATTTGATATGTACTCTGTTCATACTTCCTGATGTAGCAATGAAGTAGAACAAATATAAAACTCAGAATAAAAGAAAGCTATGTCAGTTTAAGGGAGTTTAACTTTTGTTCTAGTACAAATCATTAAAAAATATCCAAACTGGGGGAATACACAATTACTTTTTTAGAAAACAGAAAGGAAAAAGAACATTTAAAAGCTACTATGACACCACACAGAAAGAATGTAAAATCATGACCTCAACTAGCATAGTGACAGAATAAAAGCTGGAGAAATATTACCAAAAGAGTTAAGATAAATCCGTTTTGACAGCTAAAAGAATTTGAGTATAATGAACAAGCATGCAATTATCTTAAACAGTGAATAGAGAAAAGTCTGAGAAAAGAAAAACATGGCTTGTTAATAGATTAATGAAATATTTATATATAAACTTAAGGAAACAATACAAAATGGGTAGTTAGAACCAAGGTTATAGCTAAGATCAGGGAAAGGGTAACAAAATTGCATCTTTACATTCTGACCCTTGAAATTCCCATAAATTTGACATTCTTATTATTCAAGGGTTCATGAAATTTCAATACAAACTAGTATATTTCCAATCAAAGATTTATATATTGTCACATATTTTGAAATTAGGATGTGCTTAAAATGATGACTTGACATAACTGAAATATTGTATATTTTTTGTATTTGAAAAATGGTATACTTTACCATAATGCCATCATAATGTCCATAAGATCATCCTTGATCACCCTGAAAACATTAATATTTCAGTTCAAAATACATTTTTCAGTTAATGCCACTTCAGATATTTCTTTCAATAAATATATAAGAGTAAGCTACCACAATAACATGACAAACAAAATCACCTTTTTAGAGTCTAAAAAGAATGAAAAAGGAGAAAACCTCCACTTTGACTATGACCCTGTCGGAATAAGATTGAAGTCAGCGAACCCTAAAGGCTTCCATGGTCTTGGCAACTCATGACTGGAGCCTAGGGAGATTACTGATGCCATAAACAAGAGTGTCAAATTGTTAGATCAACTTCACGGGTCACTGTGTACTTACGTCTCATGTGGGATCTATCCTTAATGTGTTGTCCAATGTGAAGTAATGCTATAACTAGCACTGAAACAGTATTTTTACACTTTGTGTTTCTGTGTGGGTGCAAACTGATGAAATCTTTACTTAGTATATACTGAATCAATCTTCTGTATATAGATAATTAAAAATGAAAAAAAAACTTGGTGTTAAATTGGAAATTGCATAGAAAATTAATCAATTTAAAAAAATATATCATGTAGGATCTCTGTCCTTAATGTGCTATACATTGTGAATTAATACTATAACTAGTACTCCAACAGTATTTTTCACTTTGTGTTGCTATATGAGGGCAAACTGTTGAAATCTTTACTTAATATATAGTAAACTGATCTTCTGTATATAAAGAGAATTGAAAATGAATCTTGATGTGAAGCAAGGGGAGAGGGAGTGGGAAAGGGGAGGGTTGCGGGTGGGTGGGAAGTTATGGGGGGGAAGCCATTGTAATCCATAAGCTGTATTTTGGAAATTTATATTCTTTAAATAAAAGCGTTATAAAAAAAAAAGAATGAAAACAAGCATTATCACATTACTTTGCAACATACCCAGCAAAAATGCTCAAATTAATGATATTCTGAAGAGAAAGTTGTGATTGTTTTCTAAGTGATGGAACAACATTGACTTTGATAAATAGGAAACACATCAAAATAGTTCTACCTCTTAGGTAAAAAGCTGAAAAATAATGCTTTGCACTGCCTTGGCTAACTGAAACCATCAAATGGCCAACGTGCTATCCTTTAAGTCTAGAAGTCTACTAAAATGTTTTATTTGTTTACAGTTTCCCATTACTAGAGAAATGTATTTTCAGACTAATAAGTGGGAGGAAAAGTCAAATCTCAGCGCACACACACAGAGCGAGAGTGAGAGCAAGAGATTTTGACTTAAAAATATTTGTTATCTAAGAATGATTTTTAAAATCTTTAGAAGTTTCTTAGTTTTAAAATAATCTTCTTGGTTCTAAGTGTTATAAATGGCCATAAAATATGACCCTGAGGAAAGGACAAAAATGATAAAAAAAAAAAGAAAGAAAAGAAAAAAATAACAAATGAAATGGAAGTAATGGATTAAAATGAAGCAAAATAATTGAGTACAAAATACATTTTTAAAGGAATGACGGCCAGTGTCATGTCTCAATAGGCTAATCCTCTGCCTGCAGCACAGGCACCCTGGGTTCTAGTCCCAGTTGGGGCGCTGGATTCTGTCCCAGTTGCTCCACTTCCAGTCCAGCTCTCTGCTGTGGCCTGGGAGTGCAGTGGAAGATGGCCCAAGCCCTTGGGCCCTGCACCCGCATGGGAAACCAGGAGAAGCACCTGGCTCCTGGCTCAGATCAGCGTGGTGCACCAGCCACAGCACACTGGCCACAGTGGCCATCAAGGGACAAACCAACAGCAAAAGGAAGAACTTTCTCTCTTCTCTGTCTCTCTCTCTCACTGTCCACTCTGCCTGTCCAAAAAAAAAAAAAAAAAGAAAACAAAACAAAAGAAAAATGAATGACAACCTAAATTTTTTAAAAATAATTTCCTCTATTAAATCAAAAATTGTCAATATACACCTTTCCAGAAATCTGGAAATGGCTCAAAGGCTTGCAATAACCAGGAGAATATTTACTCAAAGAGAGTGTAAGAATTTTTGTTGAAAGTAATGAGATTTGGGGCAACGGATACCTTTCAATAGGGATTTATACTACTGGGTAGTATAAAATTTGCCTTTCATAAACTAAACCTCAAAACTCAAAACCTTCAAAGTCTGAAACTTGCTGTGTGCTCATCACAAGAGAAAATCCCATACCTATTCTCATGTGAAGTGTTATGTTCAAAATGCTGGCACATTAAAAATATTGTATAAAATTACATTCAGGCTATGAGTTTCATGTTCAGACTTGAATCCCATCTCAATTACTTTTTATTAGGAAATCTATAAGTACTCTAAAACCTTAAAAAATGTGAAGTCCTAAATAATTTAGTTCCAGGTCTTTCCACTAAGGGAAAATGAACTCCTATTAAAAACCAGCAAGTTCATATTCACAGTGAAACTGAGCAGATAAACAGACACCAGAGGAAACAGGACAGTTATGCAACAACATTAATAAAGAGCTTCCATTATTTAACCTGTCTGTTTATTCCCTGGAAATCCCAGTAGGATGGCCTATCTTTATTTGACCTAACTCAAAGCTAGCCCAGTAAGAACATTTTTTTCCTGAGAGAATTTACTGAAAATTAGAAGCAGCAACACTTTAACACAAAGGTTACCGGAAATGATAACATTAACAGAAAATATGCAGTGATTGTGTTGGAATCCCATCAAGGTGGCATGTACCAATGCCATCTCACTAGTCCAAGTAATCATCTTCAGTTCACAATTGATCGCACTGATAGATCTTAGAGTCAAAGGGATCACACAAACAAGACTAGTGTCTGTTAATACTAACTGATAGAATAAAAAAGGGAGAGAAAGATTCAACATGAGAAGCAGGATACACAGCAGACTCATAGAATGGCAGATGTCCTAAATAGCACTCTGGCCTCAGAATCAGCCCTTAAGGCATTTGGATCTGGCTCAAGAGCCCATGAGAGTATTTTAGGCATGGAAAGCCAAGACACTGTGGCAAAAAAAAAGAAGACCTAAATGAAAGATCTCTGTGAGTGAGATCCCAGTGGAACAAATGGGGCCATCAAAGAAGGAGGTACCTTTCTCTGAAGGGAGGAGAGAACTTCCACTTTGACTATGACCCTGTCAGAATAAGATCAATGTCGGCAAACCCTAAAGGCTTCCATAGCCTTGGCAACTCATGACTAGACTAGAGCTTAGGGAGATTACTGACGCCATAAACAAGAGTGTCAAATTGTTAAATCAACATCAGGAGTCAATGTGTACTTACGTCTCATGTGGGATCTATCCTTAATGTGTTGTCCAATGTGAAGTAATGCTATAACTAGTACTGAAACAGTATTTTCACATTTTGTGTTTCTGTGTGGGTGCAAACTGATGAAATCTTTACTTAGTATATACTGAATCGATCTTCTGTATATAAAGATAATTGAAAATGAAAAAAAAACTTGGTGTTAAATTGGAAATTGCATAGAAAATTAATCAATTTTTAAAAAATATTGTGTAGGATCTCTATCCTTAATATGCTGTACATTGTGATTTAATGCTATAACTAGTACTCCAACAGTATTTTTCACTTTGTGTTGCTATGTGGGGGCAAACTGTTGAAATTGTTACTTAATATATACTAAACCAATCTTCTGTATATAAAGAGAGTTGAAAATGAATCTTGATGTGAATGGAAGGGGAGAGGGAGCAAGAAAGGGGAGGGTTGTGGGGAGGGAAGGAGGGGGGAGCCATTGTAATCCATAAGCTGTACTTTCGAAATTTATATTCATTAAATAAAAGTTTTTTAAAAAAGAAAATATGCAGTGGACAAAAAAATTTATAAAGAAAAGCTGAGGAATGTGAAGTTGGTAGGAAATACATATTTACACCCACCTCAAAACTCACATTTTGAAGCCTTAATGCCAAGTATGAATGTGAAATAAGAGTGAGATCATAACCCAATAGGCAAAGGCTCGTCAACTTACTGGTTCCAAATACTTAAGGAATTTTCTGCTTACATTTTTAAAAACATTTTATTTATTTATTTGAGAGGTAGAGTTGCAAAGAGTGTGAGAGAGAGAGAGAGAGCCAGAGAGAAAGGTCCTCCCTGCACCAGTTTACTCCCCAAATGGCTGCAACAGCTGGATTTATCCTGATCCAAAGTCAGTAGCCAGAAGCTTCCTTCAGGTCTCTCATGTGGGTGCAGGGGTCCAAGGACTAGAGCCATCCTCCACTGCTTCCCCAGGCCACAACAGAGAGCTGGATCAGAAGAGGAGTAGCCAGGATCAAAAACCATGCCCGCATGGGATGCTGGCACTGCAGGCAGAGAATTAACCTACTGTGTCATGGCGCCAACCCCTGTTTAGTTATTATTTGACCACTAAGCTAACCAAGTGGAAACTTCAGTAGTCATATATTCAAAGGGCTACAGAATTAGTTCTGGAAAGTCATCAGACATTAACCAATAGTAACCCCTCCACACACACACACACACACACACACACACACGCAAACTAGCATGGCAGAGAATCTGAAGTCCCATTATTGTATTATATTAACCAATGTCCAGTTTTGAACAGAAATATTATAAAAGACACAGAGATGGAGAAATATAATGAAAGATGCAAGTATGGCCCCTGCACAGGAAAAAGTCAGCCAAAGGAAACTATCCCTGAGGAAGTCAAGATAGACTTACTAGACGAAGAGTTTAAATAAGTTATTTAAGCCATTCACAAAAAAAACTAAAGAAAATAATGTCCTAATATAATAATAAAATGTGAGGTTAATGTCTCAATGCTTTTCAGAATATCAATAAAAAGATAGAAACTAAAAGGCATTTCAGGTTACCGTATCTATGGAACTTTCAAAATTGATAAATATAAATGAACAAAGCAAAGGGGATATATGGAAAATCACCAAGCATACCAAGATACATATAGTGTGTCCCAGAAAGGAAAAGAGACAGAATATTTGAAGAAATAATGGCTGAAAACTTGTAAATTTGAAGACAAAGAAGAATCGAGAAACAAAACAGTTTCCAAGTGAGGTAAAGCCAAAGAGATCCACATTCTAGACACATTATAATAAATTTGCTAAAAAATGAAGAGTAGAATCATCAAAGCACCGATAACTGCTAATCATATGAAAGTGACCCTACATTAGATTAAGAGCTGTTTTGTCATTCCAAGCCATGGATCCCAGAAAGCAATGGCATGACATATTCATAACAGTAAGAGGGAAAAAAATCAACTCAGAATTCTACATCTAGCAAAGTTATTCTGTAAGAATGGAGAAATTGGAGCTGGTGATATGGCACAGGGGTAAAGCTGCCACCACCTGCAGTGCAGGCATCCCACACAGGCACCAGTTTGAATCCTGAATCTTGACTGCTGCTTTTCCAATTCAAAAGTCTGCTATGGCCTGTGAAAGCAGCGGACGATGGCCCAAGTCTGTGGGCTATTGTATTCATGTGAGAGACCTGGAAGAAGCTCCTCGCTCCTGACTTCAATTGGCCCAGCTGCAGCCATTGCAGCCATTTGGGAAGTAAATCAGCAGATGGAAGATTTCTCTCTCTGTCTCTGTGTGTGTGTGTGTCTCTCTCTCTGTCTCTCTCTCCCTTCCTCCCCCTGCCTCTCTATAACTCTGCCCTTCAAACAAATAAATAAATCTTTAAAAATGAATGGAAAATTAAGACATTTGTAGGTTTAACAACAATTTGTCATCAGTAAACCTATCCTACAAGAATTGCTAAAAGTGTTTCAGGGTAAAATGAAGGGGCACTTGATGGTAACTAAAATTAACATAAAGACATATAAAAACACCTGAAATAGCACTACATAGAGAAATAAACTGTAATAATATATTTTTGATTGTAACTCTTTTATTCCACCTGCATAAACGATAGCAGGCCTATGTTGAACACTTGAAACATTAACTCCAATTCTTGCAAACTCTTCAAAAAGTAAATGGGGGGCACTTCTACTCATTCAATAAGTCCAACATTATCCTCAAACTAGAATCAAAAATGCATCAAGGAAAACTAAGACAATATTCTGTATTTTTGTATTTGAATAATCCTCAGCAAAACTGTGAACAAACTGAAATCAGTAACACCTAAAAAGCTACTTTTTATATAACCAAGTGGAAGTTAAATAATTAAACATAAGAAAATCAATGTAATATACAAAAATAGAAAAGAACAAAAAAGAATATAATCATCTCTGAAAATGCAAATAAAGTTTGACAAAATCGCACACTCTTTCAGGATAAGAGCAACCAAAACTAGGAAAAGGATTTTCTCAACCTGTTATGCAATAGTAAAGTGTCTACTTTTTAGAGGATTACTTTGTTAAATTACATTTGTGCATTTGTTTACATGTTTGTTTCTCCACTAGATTATAAGGTTTTTAAATTGAAAATGAACCTTGATGTGAAGCAAGGGGAGAGGGAGTGGGAAAGGGGAGGGTTGCGGGTGGGGGGGAAGTTATGGGGGGGGGAAGCCATTGTAATCTATAAGCTGTATTTTGGAAATCTATATTCTTTAAATAAAAGCGTTATAAAAAAATAAATAAAAATAAATTTAAGTTATTTTATGTTTTGAACCCCAATACATTGTTGTGGCAAAATAAAACTAATGGTTAAATGAATATGGCAGAATATGCAGTAACACACCAACAATTAAAATATCTAATAAGTAAAACATAGCCTTTTAGCTGTCAAGATATATAAATGCATTTGTCATAACTCTTGGTGCAATTCTTACTATATTTCTTTCTTCTGTTATTTTGTAATAAGGATGGGAAATGGGCAAGAAAGCACCTATGAAGGGTAGTTGCCAAAACTTCCTCATCAGTTCACCTAACTCAGTTATAGAAGTAGCGGGAAATGGAGTTGGTAAATCTAATCTGAATCATTAAGTGTAATTCTTAAAGAGTAATTTTCACATGAGTGATAACATTTTTCTGCTCTTTCACTCTTAGTAATCATCTGTATTATCTGCTCTGAATCAAGCCTCTGTTTTCAGCTTATTTTCAGTGGTGTAAATATTAATACTCATGGTAATTTCATGATTACTCCATTGCATATGGAAGAAAAAAATTTTACTAATACATTTAAAAACTTCATCAGAATAAAATTAATCTAAAATGGCAGAATGTACTGAGAATTTCACTGGAAATCCAAATAAATGGAAGTTTTAATAAGATAAAATGGATAAACAATAAAATACTATTATATTCTAATTTATATTATTGGTCTGAGAAATGTTGAAAAGAAAATTGCATCAAATATAAAACAATGAAATTTATAACACAAGCTAAAATGAGATATATTTATTTTTAAAATATTACATGAAAGAAGAACAAAGGAAAATACTGCTATCCCATCTTAACAACAATTTTAATTCCTAGTTATTGGTATTTTTCAGCATCCTTAATCAGAAAGTTCAATCCATGAAAACTGAGCTAGAACATCAAGTTCTGATTTTCTGAAAACATAAACTATAATCATCAGCCCAAGTGTTGTCTATTAACTGTAACTCTATCCATGAGGTTCTCAGCCTGCTATGAATATGTTCTGAAAGAAAAAATGCAATGTGATAAGAATAGTGGAACATCAACTGCAAACATGAAATGCCCTTACAAAGTTTTGCACAAAGAAAACATTAAAAGGAAATTTCTTTCCATCCACTGATTTCATGGTCACATCACAGAGAAATGAGCTGCAAGAAAAATGTTCAGGTGAACCAAGAGCAATTTCTTTAGATAACTACCAAATAAAATGTATTCTACTGTTTGACTTAACTAGATTTTCTGTTGGTTTTTAGAATTTCTTAGTTAAAGTTGTTTGTATACATAGAATAAAGAACTTCATCTCCTTCCACCATAGGGAAAATAATAAGAGTCTAACAATCAGGACAGTATCTGTGAACGTAATGTAATTAACTAAATAGTCATACTTGTTTTCATTTTCTTTTATTATCTCAGGTGAGGTGTTAATAACATATCGGTGTATAGCATCACATTTAAAGGTCTTTAGATGTAAAATTACTCTGTGCCAAGTGCAGTCTACACACTTCCACATTTCCTTTTCCCCACCACTGTTTATCTACAAAATACAAATATCTAAACACAAAAATTTTAATATAAATATATTTGGAACAGTTTGTTTAATATTGACAGAGGTTTACACTAAAGGAAATAACCATGATGTTGAAGTGCATAATTACTAATTGGGATTAATGTCATTTCTCACTCACAACAAGGCATAACTCAAGGAAGAAAAAAAAATTATTCTCTTCATTAAAAAGTAATTGGGAAGAATTAATATCTTCTCATGACTTATGAAGAAATTAACATTTTTTCCACCAATTCAACAACTTAGCTATGAAAGATTTTCAGAAATAACAAGAAAAGGTGAGGACAGTTACCTACATGTTTTGCATCATTTGTGGGGAAATGAAGTTCTTTTCTTTTTTTTTTTTTTAAGATTTATTTATCTGAAAGTCAGAGTTTCACAGAAAGAGAAGTAGAGGTAGAGAATGAGAGAGAGAGAGAGAGAGATTTTCCATCCACTGGTTCTGAAGGGTTAAAAGCTTAAAAGTAAAGCCCTAAAACTGAAACTGCAAAAAAAAATTCAAGTGTAGCTATAGTGATAAGGAACCAAACTATCTGTCCCCACTTGTCTGTGAAAGTCCCCGTCAACTTGAGAAATAGCCTTGGGAAACTGCTTTGCGTAACTGTCTCACGCGATAATGCTTGCAGGTGCCCGGGAAGAGCTGCAATAGCCCTCCCATTTGTTTGGTGTGCTATATAAAAACCATAGCCTTCTTTCTCTCGCGGCTGCTCTGTTCTTGCACATTCAGACAGCCCCAGCATGCTGGAGAAAATAAATCCTTTGCTGATTGCATGAGAGTGTCTCTTGGAGTTGTTCCTTGGTGGGGGACATCCCTCAACCCTAACATTTGGAGGTCCCACTGAGATCTGTTCTGCTGTCTCTGGACGCTTCCAACAGACCCTCTTGGGGTAAGTAACGGCCCCTTAATACCTTAATAGTGATCGCTTCAGGTTTCAGGTTCGGTCTTTTCAGGCATATCAGGCTGGCAAGCGTGACTGTTGGGTTGGCACGTGAGCCTTCCCCGGCCGTGGCAGACAGACATGTCCGGGTGCCGCAGGTCACAGTCCCAGGGGACGCCCTGGTGGTGGAGGACGACTGGGGAGGCCCAGAGGCCTCCTATCAGGTAAATTCGGATTCAGTAACTCTGTTGCCAGCAGGGACAGTTCGGCCAGTGCACCATCTTAGGTTTTTTTGTGAATACTCTGAGTGGTCGTTTGTTTATTGTCTTTTCTGTGTCTCTGTTGCTGTATATTTTGTTGTCTACTAACATGGGTCAAACCGTCTCGACACCTCTCTCTCTCACTCTGGCCCATTGGCCAGATGTATGGGAAAGGGCTCATAATCTTTCTCTTCTAGTAAAGAAATCTAAATGGCAAGTTTTCTGTAATACTGAGTGGCCTACTCTCAGAGTGGACTGGCCTCCAGAGGGTTCATTCCATCTGCCGGTCATCTGACGAGTAAAAGAGGCTGTGTTTCAGCCTGGCCGACATGGCCATCTGGATCAACAACCTTACATAATGTTCTGGCAGGACCTCTGTGAGACCCCGCCGGATTGGGTAAGACCATTCCTGCCACCCCCTCCTCTTCCACAGTTTCCACCCTGGTGGTCATGCTCCCTGTAAAGGCACCCCCTCACATGCCCTCCTCATCGGCTCCCACTGTTCTACCCGAGTCGCAGGCTGACCTCATTGTCTTTGACTCACCTCCCCCTTACCCCCCTGCCCCTCAACCTCTGGCTCCTGGACCCCTGCCCTCCCCCTCTACACCCTTGTCCTCCACCTCTCCGGCCTCTCCCCCATCATGGCCTCCAGAGGGAGGGCCTGCCCAGGGAACCCGAAGTCGGCAAGTACAAGGTCTTCAGGATGTGGCCGTGGCTCTCCCCTGCAACCCTTTGGGCCAATGATAGATGATGGACAAGGAGGGGAAATGCAGCCTTTACAACATTGGCCGTTCTCTTCCTCTGACTTATATAACTGGAAAAATAACAACCCTCCTTTCTCTGAGGACCCTTCACATCTTACAAGTCTTGTTGAATCACTTATGTTTTCACACCAACCAACTTGGGACGATTGTCCGCAGTTACTGAATACCCTTTTCACAACTGAGGAGAGGGACAGGATACTCCTGGAAGCCTGGAAAAATGTCCTGGAACAGGATGGGCAGCCGACCCAGCTCCAGAACATCATTGATGATCTATTTCCCCTACTTCAGCTGGATTGGGACCCCAACACTCGTGAAGATAGGGAGCATCTGTCCACCTATCGCCATCTCTAGTGGCGGGTCTCCATGTGGCCACTCATAGGCCCACTAATCTGGCTAAGGTAAGAGAAGTTACACAGGGGCCAGATGAGTCTCCCTTGGTGTTTTTGGAGAGGCTTATGGAAGCCTATTGGAGGTATACACCTTTTGATCCACAGTCTGAGGAGCAGCGAGCCTCAGTGACCATGGCTTTTCTCCACCAGTCTGCCCCAGACATACGCCGTAAATTACAGCATATAGAGGGACTCCAGGATTTGACTCTAAGAGACCTAGTCAAGGAAGCAGACAAGGTGTTCCACAAGAGGGAGACTGAAGAGGAAAAGGAACAGAGGAGAGAAAAGGAAAGGGAAGAAAGGGAAAATATCCGGGATAAGAAAAAAAAAAAAACGGGATTTAACAAAAATCCTGTCTGCAGTAGTAGAGAATGCAGGATCTAATGGAGGTGGGGGGGACAGAAAGAGAGACAGGAAGGGAAATAACCTGGGCCAACGGCATTGTCCTCCCTTGGACCCAGACCAATGTGCCTACTGCAAAGACAAAGGACATTGGGCAAAGGAGTGCCCCAAAAGGAAAAATACCCAACCTAAATCAGCAGTCTTTGCCCTGGAAGAGCAAGATTAGGGGCGACGGGGCTCAGGCCCCCTCCCTGAGCTCAGGGTAAAATTTAACGTGGAGGGGACGCCCATTAACTTTGAAGTGGATACTGGTGCAGTTTATTCCGCTCTACAAGCCCCACTGGGACCACTGTCCAGCAAGAGATCTCTAGTTAGAGGGACAAATGGGAGCAAGTACCGGGACTGGACAACAACGAGAACTATGGACCTGGGAAGGGGAAAAGTTCAGCACTCCTTCCTAGTGATCCCTGATTGTCCGGCCCCCCTAATGGGAAGAGACCTACTCACCAAATTAAGGGCCTGGATAACATTTGAGCTGGCCAGACCTCAGGTGGAGTTTTTAAATCCTCTGGTAAAATCCCCGGTGGCTACCATTTTGTCCATGTCAGTAGAAGATGAGTACCGACTCCATGAAAGTCCAGTAAAAACCCAAGAACAGAAAGTCCAACCTTGGCTTACCAAATTCCTTGCCTCCTGGGCAGAAACGGCAGGGCATGGACTGGCCACCCACCAATCGCCAGTAGTGGTAACCTTAAAAACCAGTGCCACCCCCATCCGGGTCAGGCAATACCCTATGAGCAAAGAAGCCAAGGAAGGAATAAGGCCCCACATAAAAAAAACCCGCTTTCCCAAGGAGTCTTAAAGCCTTGCCATTCAGCCTGGAATACACCTTTACTGCCTGTTAAGAAACCTGGGACTCAGGACTATCACCCCATACAGGACTTAAGAGAAGTTAATAGCCGAGTGCAGGATATCCACCCTACGGTGCCTAACCCTTACAACCTACTAAGCACCCTCAGTCCTGATCATACTTGGTGCACTGTATTGGACCTGAAGGATGCGTTTTTCTGTTTATGGCTACATGCAGACAGTCAACCTCTATTTGCCTTTGAGTGGCTAGATCCTGAGGCGGGAATATCGGGACAACTAACTTGGACCCACTTGCCACAAGGTTTCAAAAACTCCCCTACTATCTTTAATGAGGCACTTCATCATGATCTAAGCCACTTCAGAAGTGACCATCCAGAGGTAACACTGCTACAGTACGTGGATGACCTACTGCTGGCCGCAAGGACCCAGGAACAATGTGAGTACGGGACTCAGTCACTCTTATGGGAACTAGCCAGGCTGGGGTATTGGGCCTCCGCCAAAAAGGCCCAATTGTGTCAGCAGAAAGTTACCTTCCTAGGCTACATCCTCAAGGATGAAAGGCGCTGGCTGATGGAAACCCACAAAAAGACTGTAACCCAGATCCCTGTACCCATTTCCCAAAAACAGCTCCAGGAATTCCTGGGAACAGCTGGGTTCTGTAGATTGTGGATACCAGGGTTTGCCTCTCTAGCCGCCCCACTTTACCTGCTTCTTAAGGGCAATGAAGACTTTACCTGGGGGCCCGAACAGCAACGGGCCTTTGATGATATCAAGCAAGCCCTGCTCACGGCTCCAGCACTGGCTTTGCCAAATGTTGAAAAGCCATTCACCCTTTACATCAAAGAGAGAAAAGGGGTGGCTGAGGGAGTCCTAACCCAGACTTTGGGACCCTGGAAGCGGCCAGTAGTCCACCTATCTAAGCACCTGGACGCGGTGGCAAGTGAATGGCCCCAATGCCTAAAGGCTATTGCAGCAGCTGCTTTGTTGGCTAAAGACACAGACAAGTTGACTCTGGGACAAAAAATGACCATTATAGCTCTGCATTCCCTAGAAAGTGTTATCCAGCAGCCCCCTGATCTGTGGCTTTCAAATGTGCACATCACCCATTACCAAAGCATCCTACTGGACAAAGACCGAGTTACTTTCGGTTCTCCCACTACTTTAAACTCCACCACCCTGTTCCTGGACGAGACCGCAGAACCTGTCCTGCACACTTGCCAAGACATCCTGGCAGAAGAAGCTGGAATCCGACGAGACCTGATGGACCAGCCACTGTCTGACTCAGAGGTGACCTGGTTCACGGATGGAAGCAGCTTCTTGGTGGACAGTAAGCAGCGAGCAGGGGCGGCGGTGGTCAGTGTAGCAAAAACCATTTGGGCAGCAAGCTTGCCAGAAGAAACCAGCTCAAAAGACTGAGTTGCTTGCGCTAACAAAAGCATTGGAGCTGGCGAAAGGAAAACGGGCAACCATCTATACTGATAGTCGCTATGCCTTTGCCACCACACATGTGCACGGGGCTAATAAATAAAACACAAGGCAGAAATCCTCCGCCTCCTGGCAGCTGTCTCACTACCTTCAAAATTGGCCATAGAGCACTGCCCAAGTCACCAAAAGGGGGCAGATCTGGTGACTGTGGGAAACCAAAAAGCAGACGAGGAAGCAAAAGCAGCTGCCTTGTGGGAACCTGAGGTCTGTACCCTTACAGTGGAAATTGAGATGCATGCCCCACCAAAACATAGAGAAGAAACCCCCAGAGCAGCGGGTAGTTTCTTACTTACAGCAGGTTCACCGCTTCACTCACCTGGGGTACGAAAATTACAAATTCTACTGCATGATCAACCTTTCTCCCTATCCCCCTCTGACAACAACGTCTAGCAAAACAAGTTTCCAACGAATACAAAGCCTATCAGGTGGTAAATGCCTACCCTACCCAGACACCAGCAGGAAAAAGACTATGGGGAGACAGGCCGGGACAGTTCTGGGAAGTGGATTTCACTGAAGTCAGGACCACCAAATATGGCTATAAGTATCTTCTAGTTTTTGTGGACACTTTCTCGGGGTGGATAGAAGCTTTCCCCACCCATAAGGAAACTGCTCTCGTCGTGGCCAAGAAGATACTGGAAGAGATTTTTCCCTGGTTTGGACTGCCTCAGGTAATCGGGTCTGACAACGGACCGGCGTTCATGGCCCAGGTAAGTCAGGGTCTGGCCAGGATCTTGGGGATCAATTGGAAGTTATATTGTGCCTATCGGCCCCAAAGTTCAGGTCAGGTAGAAAGAATAAACAAAACAATTAAGGAGACTTTAACTAAATTAGCTATAGAAACTGGCTCAAAGGATTGGACCCTGCTCCTACCTTATGCCCTCTTTTGGGCCAGAAATACCCCTTCTTTGTCTATGTTTAACCTTACTCCTTTCGAGGTGCTGTATGGCTCCCTACCACCTGTTAAATATTTTGCCTCCAATATAGACACCCACTCTATATCTTGTACCCTTTTAATTACCAGATTAAAGGTCTTGGAAGAGGTCCAAAAGCACATCTGGTGGCAACTGTCTGCTAACTATCAGCCGGGAGAAGTGACTGTGCCACACTCCTTCCAGGTCAGGGACTCTGTGTATGTGCGAAGACATCGAGCGCACACCATAGTGGAAAGGCCCCTACGTGGTGCTCAAACCCAATGGCAGTTAAAGTCAATGGCATCACTTCCTGGATCCATGTGTCCCACCTCAAGCCTGCTCTACCTGCAGGACCAGAGTGGCAATTGGAAAAGACTGAAAATCCCCTTAAACTTTCGGTTCGCCGTGTGGGTAGGACTGTGGACCCTTCCCTTATCACTTAGTAATCCCCATGCACCTCAACTGTCAAGTGGGAAGATTCTACCCCCACTGGACAGGTGGACTGGTCTATTAATGGGACACATACCCCTGGGATGTGGTGGACCACCCTACACCCTGATGTATGTCAATTAGCTGCAGGACTGGACACATGAGATGTCTCTGAATACGACCCGGGGAGTCTGCCCCTCATCCATCAGGAGGGGACCTATGTGCCAAACTGGTGGCCTGCACATCTGGGATGTCGGGGGCCCCAAGAGCGGTGTTTTCTTTGTCAGCAAGAGTTCTATGTATGTCCCAAAGATGGCTGTAACTGGTACCAAATCAGACAATGTGGAGGACCCTATGTAATCAGACCATCACTCTCAATGCCTCAGCCTCACAGTACTGGGCACCTGTCTCAGGGGCCTGGTGGGCCTGTAGTACCAGACTGACTCCCTGTATTTCCACCTCAATCTTTAATCAATCTAGGGATTATTGCATAATAGTTTGGTTCAGCTGTATCCCAGGGTACTTTATCATGAAGCAGATACCTTTAAAAAACTTGTAGAAAGCAAAACAACCCAGTTCTGACGAGAGCCTGCAACTGTTGCATTAGCGATCCTCTTAGGGTTCGGAACCACTGCTGGGGTAGAAACAGGGACAGCGGCCCTTGTGTATGGGAAACAACATTTAGCACAACTATAGGCTGCCATGACTCAGGACCTAAAAGACTTAGAGGCCTCAGTAATAGCCCTACAACAGTCACTGACGTCACTATCTGAGGGGGTTTTGCAGAACCGGTGAGGGTTAGATCTTTTTTTTATAAAGGAAGAGAAGCCCAACAAGGCTGGTTCGAATTCTGGTTTACCCACTCTCCTTGGCTCACCACTCTACTGTCGGCCCTGACTGGCCCTCTAATAATTCTACTTCTAATCGTAACCATTGGTCCGTGCATCCTTAATAGGCTTGTCACCTTCCTGTGGAAACAAATTGGTAATGTCAAATTAATGATAATTAGACAACAGTATACAACCCTCAGGGACAATGGAACTGAGGATCTCTAGGATTAGAAATCCCCAAGAGAAGAAGTGGGGAATGAAGGGTTAAAATGTTCAAAAAGTCAAGCCATGGGAATGGAGCAGTAAAAGTCTAGGTGCAGCTGTAGCGACTTAAGATAACTGCATCTCTATCCGCTTGTAGAATAGCCTTGGGAAACTGCTTTGTGTAACTATCTCATGCAATAATGCTAGCAGGAGCCTGAAAAGAGCTACAATAAGTTCCTGTATGCCCTCCCGTTTGTTTGGTGTACTGTATAAAAACCCTAGCCTTCTTTCTCTCGCGGCTGCTCTGTTCTTGCACATTCAGACAGCCCCAGCATGCTGGAGAAAATAAACCCTTTGCTGATTGCATGAGAGTGTCTCTTGGAGTCGTTCCTTGGCAGGGGACATCCCTTGACCCTAACAAATACAAATAAAATGATGTTTGAAGATGGTATGAACAAAAATAGGCAAATTAGAAGAGTTAATTTTCAGAACATATAATGTTAGCACTATTATAAGATATCAAAACTTATGAACTAAACAAATAAAGGCTTCAAATTAATAATGTAAAGATTCATTGAAGAAGAATAAAAGATATACTTTCAATTATATCAAGAGAGAAAAACCAACACCAAAATCAGTCATTTTCATTTATTCATGCAAAAATCAATCAATATATAGGCAACAAAGAATGAACTACATGAATATAAATAATATTAAGTAACTTGTTTATTTTTATGATTTATTTGAAAGGCAGAGTTACACAGAGAGATAAGGAGAGGCAGAGAGAGAGAGAGAAAGAGAGAGAGAGAAGTATCTTCCATCTGCTAGTTCACTCCCCAGTTGGCTGCAATGGCCAGAGCTGCCTGATCCAAAGCCAGGAGCCAGGAGCTTCTTTTGGGGCTCCCACATGGGTGTAGGGGCCCAAGCACTTGGGCCATCTTACTGCTTTCCCAGGCCATAACAGAAAGCTGGATGGGAAGTGGAACAGCCAGGACTCAAACCAGTGCCCATGTGATGCCAGTGGTTGCTTTACCCACTATGCCAGACCCAAGTAATTTATTTCAAAGTTTGATTAAGTACACATAGAATTAACTGGGGGCCAGCGCCCTGGCTCAACAAGCTAATCCTCTGCCTGCGGCGCTGGCACACCAGGTTCTAGTCCCGGTCGGGGCACTGGATTCTGTCCCGGTAGCCCCTCTTCCAGTCTGCAGTGGCCACTGGAGGGTGAACCAACTGTAAAGGAAGACCTTTCTCTCTCTCTCTCTATCACTGGCCACTCTGCCTGTCAAAAAAATAAAAAAGTATTAACTGGAAACATTTTGACTGGGAATCAAAGGTAAATTTCTTTTTCAGAAACCAGATCTGAAGTGTTTAAATGGAATGATACATTAAGTATACAATCTGTCACTGCATTTCTCAAAACAGAAATCAAGCAGATCATATTTTCTGGGCACCATAATGACAATAGAAACCATTAAGTAAATGTAACCACAAGTGATATATACTTACATGTACACTTCATTAAGATCATTGATGTTAACACAATTTAAATATGAAACCGAGAAGGATTATTTTTGTAGATTCATGGAAGTGCAAATGAGGAAAATGATGAAAATAAAATTCTGAATTCACATATTCTTACGAATATTAGTTTAATTTTATAGGAAAATAGTAATTCTGAACTTGTATATACTACTATTCTTCCTTCCTTCCTTCCTTCCTTCCTTCCTTCCTTCCTTCCTTCCTTCCTTCCTTCCTTCCTTCCCTTTCTTTCTTTCTTTCTTTCTTTCTTTCTTTCTTTCTTTCTTTCTTTCTTTCTTTCTTTCTTTCTTTCTTTCTTTCTTTCTTTCTTTTTTACAGGCAGAGTGGACAGTGAGAGAGAGAGAGACAGAGACAGAGAGAAAGGTCTTCCTTTGCTGTGGCCGCCAACTGGCGCACCGCGCTTATCCGAAGCCAGGAGCCAGGTGCTTCTCCTGGTCTCTCATGGGGTTCAGGGCCCAAGGACTTGGGCCATCCTCCACTGCACTCCTGGGCCACAGCAGGGAGCTGGCCTGGAAGAGGGGCAACCGGAACAGAATCCGGCGCCCTGACTGAGACTAGAACCCGGTGTGCCGGTGCCGCAAGGTGGATGTTTAGCCTATCGAGCCCCGGTGCCGTTGGTACTATTCTTCACAACCAAGTATAATACTGCATAAGTTGTATAAAACATCGAACTAGCCGGCGCCGTGGCTCAACAGGCTAATCCTCCGCCTTGCGGCGCCGGCACACCGGGTTCTAGTCCCGGTCGGGGCGCCGGATTCTGTCCCGGTTGCCCCTCTTCCAGGCCAGCCCTCTGCTGTGGCCCGGGAGTGCAGTGGAGGATGGCCCAGGTGCTTGGGCCCTGCACCCCATGGGGAGACCAGGAAAAGCACCTGGCTCCTGGCTCCTGCCATCGGAGGAGCGCGGTGCGCCGGCCGCAGCGCGCCGACCGCGGCGGCCATTGGAGGGTGAACCAACGGCAAAAGGAAGACCTTTCTGTCTGTCTCTCTCTCTCTCACTGTCCACTCTGCCTGTAAAAAAAAAAAAAAACATCGAACTAGTTATATAGTATTATGATAATTATATTCCACAAATTATCATTACCCTATAGTACACTGGGTTAGAGTAGTGTGTTCCAAATGAAAAGGAAAAAAAAAAAAAGATTTCTCATTAAACATGTTTGTTTATTACAGAAAATTTGTGTGAATTATTATTTTGTATAGTTTATAATTGTGCTTTTTGAGAAAAATGTTTTGTAGTTTAACACTTTCTAGTGCAGAAAGGTAAAATCCTCAAATGCTATTAGACTCACTAAAATGCCTAATAAAGTTGGAAAGAAATTTTGAGGACTCCCTAACTATAAAAGTAAACCAAGAAAATGGTCCAGGGAAAGAACCAAACCAAGAAGCAAGTTCTCCATTCAAAGATTTATCACAGATATTACAAATCTATACGAGTTGTTCAAATTGTAGGGGGCAAATGACATTTGAAAATGAACCATAAATAATCCAAAGTGCTATCTCACTCACATGAGAATCAATCTTTATATTCTCTTTCACACAAGAAATAGCTAATAGCTATTTAAATGAATTTCCACATTATATAGGCTTCAGACTTGTGGGCTGTATTGAAAACATGTAAGTCAATACAATGGACATGGGAGAATCACAAAAAATAAAATAACATGAAAATAACAAGAGACTACATGTGTAAAAGCCATATTTGCAAATGAGTGAGTAAATAACAGAAAATACAGTGAAACTACTTAATATAAACCATAGGTTAAACATTAGACTGAGCTAGACAAAAGAGTAATGAACTGTGATATTAAGCACAGTTAGTACAAATAAAGGAGAAAATCTACATATGTTAAAATATTAATATACATATACAAGGGTTAAAATGTAAGGGAATGAAAAAAATCTAGTTGTTTCTCTAGAATACAGAAAAGAAATATACTACAATAAGCCCAATATACTAATCATTTTTATTGTGTAAGTTTCCAAAATTGATGAGACGTAAATCTTTGAGATCAGGAGTTTATTGTAGGAAGGAGGAGGAAAGGTGGGAGCATGTATAGGAGGGAGGGTAGGGTAGGAAGTATCACTATGTTCCTAAATCTATCTATATGAAATAAATGAAACTTGTGTAAATAAAATAAAATAAATTATAATATAATGATAAGAAAATAAGTTTATTGTGAAAAAAGTGAAACTTTAAGAAAAAATTCTTTAACAATATCCATACCTTGTAAGATAAAAGAGAAAGATGATTTAATTAAGTGAGAAAAAAGGATGATAGCCTACAGAAACAAGAAAAAAATTCCAGGGGCCAGCACTATGGCACAGTGGGTTAATGCCCTGGCCTGAAGTGCCAGCATCTCATATGGGTGCCAGTTCAAAACCCAGCTGCTCCACTTCCAATCCAGCTCTCTGCTATGGCCTGGGATAGCAGTAGAAGATGGCCCAAGTCCTTAGGCCCCTGCACTCATGTGGGAGACCCAGAAGAAGCTCCTGGCTCCTGGCTTCAGATTGGATTAGCTCCAGCCATTGCAGTCAATTATGGAATGAACCATTGGATGGAAGACCTCCCTCTCTCTTGGCCTCTCCTCTCTGTGCAAATCTGACTCTGAAAGAAATAAATAAATCTTTTTTTAAAAAAAGAACAAAATTCCTATAGTTTATATAGTCTCAAAACAAATAAATATTAGCAATTCATAGAGAAACTCATTAACGATAGAACTGTATCCTTAGTTAAGAAGCCTTTACAAAAGAAAATTTAGATTACTTTCTAAAGTAAGAAGACCTAGGAATTATGTACCAACATGACCTTCATAGGACCACACAACAAAAAGCGAAAAAATGTTTTCCCATATTGTTAGGAAAGTACATGAGGAAGATACTTCAGCAGATGGACAATACTGAACTAAGAGACTCATATGGTCTTTTTCACTCTCAAGGTAAAAAAAAAAAAATAAAAGTAATTCATCTCATCTAAATTATATTTTTAAAATCCTGTTTTGAATTTTTAACAGATGATAAAAATTATGTTTCATCAGCTTTTTGAAACTGATATCATATCAATCACATTTTGTAGAACACCAATTATTCTTTTACCAGAACTAATTACCACCAAGGGGCTGACAGTGGCATAGACACTTCCCACAAGCGTCTGGACATCCAGAACAACTGGATCATATTTTCACAACATGATTGAGAAGGATGAAATGATGACATCCAAACAGTACATGATCACAAAGAAAGCCACAAGCAGCAGCACAGTATGGGTGGCCCTTTTTGCTGGGGAGATTCTTGGGGAAATATGCTGTGAAGGTACTCAGACCTCTTCTGGTGGCTAGATAAGAGAATCACCATGTATGCACTGGAGAGGAGAATGATTCCTACAAAGAAGACATTTTGAGACAATGTAAGAACAAAAAATAATTCCATGATGATGGAGTTCACCGAGGAAAGTGAGCAGTACTTACTGACATTGAGTAGATCGTTCATGTTGGAATGGTCTACAGTGTAGATGATCATGTTGCTATTGGAAGACAAGTTGAGGGACTAAAACAGAAGAGAGCATGGCTAACATAATTTGTGAGTTTATGTTTAAATCTTGACAAGCAGAAGGTGCTGGGGCTGATGGTGATGACCTGGATGATGTTCAGGAGGCAGGTGGTACAGATGGACAGGCCCCTCATCACCCTGCTCATATAGAGCAAAGCCTTACATTGAAGTCATTTGGAAAATTCAGTGACATGAACATGTTTGCAGATAAAATATCCAGTATAGTGATAGCATTACTACGTGGACAAAAGCCAAGGGACATGTGGCCATGTCAGTGGACTTAGGCCTATGATCCCAGTAGGTGGTGAAGGTGTAGAAGAGAAGAAGGAAGGCATTGGCCAAGACTCCAATGCCAGCTTGGAAAAAAAAATACATGTTTTAATGATGACATAGTGGGGATGTTTTTCATATTAACAGCATACTGGGAACATTTTAGATACCTGTAAAATAAATAAAGAAAAAAACAGACCTCATGTCACCAGTGCTCTTTCTTTTTGTCATGAAATCATCACAAATCATCACTTTTATTTTAATCACTTATTTTTAATGAATCCAATATATTTTATAGAACTTTATAGAAATTATTGGTAGTGGGACAAGCACTGTGGCATAGCAAGTAAAGCTGCTGCCTGCAGTGCCAGCATCCCAAATGAGTGCCAGTTTATGAGTCCCAGCTCCTCCACCTCTGGTCCAGCTTCCTGGTACCTGGGAAGGCAGCGGAAGTTGGCCCAAGTCCTTGTGCCCCTGCACCTATATAGAAGACCTGCAACAAGCCCGAGGCTCTTAGCTTCAGATTGGTTCAGCTCTGGTCATTGTGGCCATTTGGGGAGTGAACCCTTGGATGGAAGACTTCTTTGTCTTTCTGCCTCTGCCTCTCTGTAACTCTGCCTTTCAAATAAATAAACCTAAAAATGAAACTTTGCTACCTCACTTACCACTAATCTCTGTCTTACATCTGAAGTTTTTTAAAAAAAATTATTGGTACTAAAGCTTTTGCACTACTCTCTACCAGTGAAGTTTGTTCATTATATTCATTTTCTAAACCCCTCAAGGAATTATTTGTATATTTAAAAAATTATTCAACAGAATAATTTTTCATTTCATTTTGCTGTAAACTTTTTGAAATAATCTATACAGAGAGAGATTTAAATGACTCACACTCAGAAATGAATGGCTGAGTAGAAAATTCCTCTACCACAACATGCCATGCATGAGTTAACGAAGGACACATGGCATAGTCAATTAAATTATTGTTGAACTCTCTTCAAAGACTTAATCTTATATTGTATATCAGAACTGAATAATTGCATAAACATGTATTTTCACCCTCAGGAAAACAGAGAAGCAGGAAAGGAACCAGAATCATAATGACTAAAGGATTAACTATCTCCACATAATCAATTCAATTCTAATAATATACTTAAGCATGGAATGATATCCATGCAATTACTGGCCTACTCCATACATTATGAACCATCCCATAATAGAGGTAAAATAATTACATGAAAGAGTATAGATAAGGATTTTAATATTTTCTTCTTCCATCACAGTGATATTTGAGTTATTTCCCATAATGCATGTCACTCATTCTATAAATGCCATCATACACTGAAACAAGACTTGAAATTATAAATAATCAACTGCTGACAAGAGGTTCTTGATGACATACAGACCAGGAGAGGAAAGATCATAGGTAACAAAAATATTATCACAGAGGTAGTAATCAAAAACTGTAGCAGGACCATGAGCTTTAACAGAAGTATAAACATTTACATAATCTCTTTTGAAAATTTGTGTTAATTCTCAGAATCCAATAATTCATAGCTGTCTATATCCTATGTATGAACCCCAAAATATAATTTATTATTTATTTGAATTTTAAAGTCATTTTGGCATCCTATATTTTTTGGGAGTAATCTGGCAGTCCCATCATGGAAAGTCACTGAATTTTCTGAGAAATGGAATTGAAAAATGTTTGAGAATCGTCATGGATAATTTGTTTAGAGTGCAAAGGAGAATTGGGTCCTTTTTGAAACAAAGTAAATACTTAAAAATCTGAATGTACAGTTAAGCTCTCTCGGTAAGAAGTGACAACCTGGGGTTACTGGGGCTGAGTGTGAAGCCCCTGAGCACTTCCAGGAAGCAGATAAAGTAGACAACATTCATGATCTTTATTCTGGCTTTCACCTTAAACTCCCAAGAATTTATGTAATTTTAGATCACAGTGAAGGAAATACAACAATTAAACAGACCAGGAACCAAAAGACAGGTGAGAAAATCACCGGGCTTAGATTAGACATGTGCATAAAACATAGCAGTGTAAAGGCACAAATTCAAAGGATATTTTCTAAAGAAACTATGTTTTTAAAGTTATTCAATCAAAAGGCATAAGGACCAGCAGACTCACACGCAGAGACAGAGAGAGGAGCATCTTAGCGTCCACTGGTTTACTCCTTCAGATGCCCACAAACACTGTGGCTAGCACTGAGCAACTCCTTTTCAGTCTCTTATATGCATATAAGGGACCCCAGACCTTACACCATCAGCTGCTGCTTCCCAGGTGCATTAGGAGGAGGGAATGGGTCAGAAGCCTGCACTAACCAGTACTTAAACCAACACCACAAGAAAGGATGAAGGTGTCCCAAGTGGCAGCTTAACCTACCATACCACACTGGCTTCCTCAAGAAAAGTAATTTTTATAAATACTCTTTTCTCATCTCTTTTACAATACCAATTATTCAAGTATTGTTATATTATGAGTGGTAAATTATAGTGTTATTTTATGAATGAATGTGCAGTGATGTTTTATTCCGTATAGATTTAACAATATGGATACATGGATAATATATACTGTTATATTTTACTATTATGCTCATTACCAGTGTTACATTCATCATATATTTTACCATATTCATTGAGTAGCATTTGACATAATTGGCAACATTAAAGTGATGATAAGATTTTCATATTAACAGATGTGGGGGAGTAGATTGACAGTGTTCATTGATGGAAACTGGAAATTAGTCATCTGGTGGATTCAAGCAGATAAACGCCTTTTGCACTGCTTGGCTCCACAAAAAGATTTGTTTTATAAAATGGACAAATTCCAGAAGAAAAGAGAAAGCATCCAATGGCACTGAATGACTGCAATGTGTCACCTATTCTTTGGAAATTGAATTTAACCCAGATGCAGCTAAAAGCAGAGTTGATCGTGAGAATACTCATAATCCCACATATCTAATTTCTCAGTCCTCCTAAGAAGGATCATAGGTAACAAAAGTATTATCACTGAGGTAGGAGTCAAAAACTGTAGCAGGACAAGATACTAAGAAATCATATGCTACGGATTTAGGAACACCCAAAAACACTTCCTGAAAGTGCATTTTGTAAACCACCAGTATTGAGATACTGGGAAAGGATAAAACTGTGTTTTTAAGAGTTACTATCATCATACCTTCCTGTGCATTGCTCTGATAAATAACTGATAGCCATAGAAATCCTGTAAAATAATGAATTTGGGGGAAAAGTAAAAAAATGTTTCCTGTGCTCCAAGTTCCCTGATCAGGCCCATGTGGGCCAAGCGTACCTGAATATCATCCTCCCTAATGCAGGAATGCAGTTGGACAATGAAGACGTTAAGACCAATACTCTGTAATATTTAAACACATTAATAGAGGTTTTCTGTTAGTCCAGTTTCTTGAAGGGTTGATGCCTTTGTGGCCATCAATGGACAATCCTTGTCATTTTGTTTCATTTTATTCACAATGATGTCAGGTTTGCATTCTTTCTGCTTTATCATTTTAAATACTCATGTACTAGAAAACAGTATTCTTACTCAAGTTAGATAATATTAAAGGGAAAGTTGTGATAATTCAGCAACTAAATTGAAATTGAAGAGGTACTTATTATACATAAAATTTTACCAGCAAGTGCAACCTGAATATTTTGAAGTAAATCAAGAAAACTGACAGTGGTGATTATTTTTCTATCATATATACTATTCAATTCATGTATTAACATTTTTTTCTCTCACTTCTGTAAAATTTCAATTTTCTTATCAGTGTTAAATGCTTCAGTTTATTTTAAAAGCCTGAACACTAAAACTAAATTTATTTTAGAAAGTATTTGAACTTATGCTGCTTATTTTCATGTAATATTCATCTAAAGTAAGATTTTTTTAACTTTTATTTAATGAATATAAATTTCCAAAGTACAGCTTATGGATTACAATGGCTTCCCCCCCCATAACTTCCCTCCCACCCACAACCCTCCCCTTTCCTGCTCCCTCTCCCCTTCCATTCACATCAAGATTCATTTTCAATTCTCTTTATATACAGAAGATCAGTTTAGTATATATTAAGTAAAGATTTCAACAGTTTGTAGCCACATAGAAACACAAAGTAAATTTTAAAAATATTTCATATACAATAGAAAGTATTTCTAGATAATTTTCTGCTAGGCAGAAGAATATGTTATCAATAATCAGTATAATGCTATTTTTCATGACCACCTGTTAAATTCATTAATGTTTAATATTAAGAATATTCCATGGGTTATGAGGCCATAAAGTAAAACAGTCCTAAAACTTTCTGAAGTACCTGAACATATTTCCAAACCTAAAAGAACAAAATAAATATCACCAGATCATACTGAATTATGTGTTTCAAGTTTTGTGTGTCTTACTAGATCAGATTTAATTGAAATAAATACCACAAGTTGAGAAATATGTTAGAATGAACAAAACCAAATACAATTCCAATTCAAGTGCTTGAGAGTCACATTCTTTTGCAAATGTATTCCTTTGTGGTTTTACATACTTCATGAAGTTTATCATTTCATCTCTAGAAACCTCTGTGTGTTAATGGTGGAGTAATATCTAAGATTGATATCATGAGCACAGAATTCTCCTAACATTTCACTGGAAAGAATTCTGCTTCACCCCAGATCTCATCTGCTATTAGAGCTCACTTTATACATGAAACAGAAGTATACTCACCCAGCTAAGACTCTGCTGTGAATCATGAGATGAATCCCCAAGATGTTGTTATATGGAAGGAATGGCATCAACTCATCTCCCTCCAGGCCCATTACTGTCATTTCACTTGTAGTAATGGGTCAGCCTTGTCCTTGACATCATTAGAAATAGGAGCCACCCTAGGGAAAATGTACTTTCCTGGCTTCTGGAAGACAGTAGAGAGCAGCTGGATTTCAATCTTCTCACCTGTGGACTCATTTCTGCAAGGTAGGCATGTCTGGACAGGTTGTCTGCTCTCAGTTCTTGTGAACAGATATAAGTAAAACAGTAACCTTTACTTCAGAACAAATATAAGTCACACATGATTTCTCAAACTTTCCTCATTGCTCCAGGGCACTTCTGGTGGCATCTTCCTTGATCTCCTGTGGTGCCAGTGTCTCAGTGCAATAATACCTGTAAATCAGGAAACTGTCCACTCCTCCAAATCTATTCAGGAAAACTGATGTTTTGTTTTGTTTTTTTCCCCCAGGAGCCATATTCTTGAGCCAGGGCATCTGCATTGGTGGTAGAATCTAGGCTCCATTTCCTCTAGTTGCCAGGGTAAGTGTGTTTCTAGAAGACATAAATAGCACCTACATTTCAGCAGCACAGAGGGCCAGGGTCTGCACTATCCTTCTCAAGTTAATTCAAATGTGGATATCTGTCACATGTGTTAGTGTGTTCACCTCTTGTCCGTCAGTCTCCTCTGCAGCTTTACTCACAGGATTTTACACACTTACAAGTACAGGAACTAGATTTTACCAACTAACAAATGTTCTGTCTCTCTGATATCCACCCCTTTGTTATGTCTTACCCATAGATGAATCTTTCACCTGATTAGAACTGCTGATTCTATGGCCTCCTTTATGAATCCAACACTCTCTGATTTTGAAGGTGTGACATTTATCCTCTCAACAAGTAGGTACTCCTGTGGACAAAAACTCTCAGATTCTTGTTTCCATATGGTGTTTTATGTATCCTCTTTGGTCCACTCTGGAACACTCATCCATATAATCTTTGTATGGCCCATGTATCAGAATCAAGGAAGATGCACTTGCTTATCAGAGATAAAGAACACTGATGAACCAGACCTGTGATGTCTTCACCACCAGAGTCATGCAGTAGAACTTCTGGCTCTCCTCCCAGTTGTTCCTAAGCACAGGAAATCTAAGACTTCTACAATGACAAACAAGCAGAAAATCTCAACTTGAATTCAACCAATATACTAACCTCTTCTTTACAGTTACTATTTTTCTCCTGAAGAAAACTTTCCCTACCAAATGTCATGAAATTAATGTATGTCCTGAAAGTCCATTTAAAAATGTTTCCTTTAAATTTTATATTCTTTGTGGATTGAATTTTCCAGGATGGTAGGATATATGTCTTGATATTTGTCTTGATATCTAAGGCTATCCGAAGGACTTATTACTGTTAACTTTTTATTTTTAAAATTAATATTAATTGACAAATAACAATTGTGTATTTATGAAGTACGGTGTGATGTTTTGATTCATAGGTACATTATAGAATGATTCAGTCAAGCTGATTATTACAACCTTCATTATACAATTTATTGGCTTCATGGTGAAATACATTTCTCTAAAAATATATGCATCCATGCATGTATGTATGTATAAATGCATGTATGTATTTGAGAGGCAGAGACATACAGAAAAAGATACAGACTTTCTATTTGCTTCTTCAACTTCAATCTCCACAATGGCTGAAGCTAAAGTTGGATGAAGCTGTGATCCAGGAATTCAATCCAGGTGTCTTTTATGAGGGGCAAGGACCACATTACTTTCCAGGTTTATATATTAGTGGGAAGCAGAGATTTGGACCAGACACAAGACTCTTAACCAAGGCACATTGATATGGCATACAGGTGTGCCAACCAGGATCTTAACCACTAGGCCAAATGCCTTCTCCACATATAAATTCTTTTAGCAAATTAGAAACTCACAATAGATTATTTTTAGAGAGAGAGAGAGAGAGAGAGAGAGAGAGAGAGAGAGAAATTGATTTTTCTGTCTGCCTGTTCATTCTCCAATTGGCTACAACAGCTGGGGGTGAGCTAGGATGAAGCCAGGAAACTAGTTCTTCCAAGTCTCCCATGTGGGTGCAGAGGCCTAGCACTTGGGCCATCTTTGAATGATTTTCCTAGTCATTAGCACAGAGCTGGGTCAAAAGTAGAGCAGCTGTGACTTAAGCTATCACCCATATGGCAAGGCAGTGTCACAGGCAGAGGCATAACCTGCTACACCACAGTATCAGCCCTGAAAACACACAATATATTATTAATTGTGATCACCATGCAGTGCAATGTTTCATTAAAATGCTTTTTTTTAGTCTTACTGGAACTTTGTGTCCTACAATAAACATTTTCCCTTTCTCCAACCCTATACGACTCCCCTTGACAATCTCTGGTAGTCAACTATTTTTTTATTAATATCTCTATTGCTGATGGGACATAAAACACCTTTTCTCAGGATGCCTGGGGGAATCCCCACAGTTTGGCCATTTCATAGAACCACTGAAATCAAGAACTTTACTGAGTTAATTTTTTTCAGTAGTATAAGAAGCACAAATAAAACTGCCTCCTAGATATTATCATCCCAGAGATCATAGTTGGAAATTAAATCATCACAGGTGATATAATTATGTACACAGTGATAATTGCATTGTAAGTGGACATGAAGATGTAGAGAAATTTTGATAAAGGGTAACCCAGGGTAGAAGACTGCTCCATCAGCAATTACTAATTAGTACCTACTAAGTATATAAGTTTACATATATATATATATATATATATAAGTTTATATATATATAAGTTTACATATATATATATATATATTATTTGACAGGTAGAGTTATAGACAGTGAGATAGAGACAGAGAAAAAGGTCTTCCTTCCGTTGGTTCACTCCTCAAATGGCTTCTACAGCCAGCACTGCAGCAATCCAAAGCCAGGAGCCAGGTGCTTCTTCCTGGTCTCCCATGTGGGTGCAGGGCCCAAGCACTTGGGCCATCCTTCGCTGCCCTCTTGGGCCACAGCAGAGAGCTGGACTGGAAGAGGAGCAACCGGGACTAGAACCCAGTGCCCATATGGGATCCTGGCACCACAGGTGGAGGATTAGCCTAGTGAGCTGTGGCGCCAGCAAGTTTATATTATTAATAGTACATATTATTATCGAGTATGCCATATATTTTATGTGGTTATTTGTAAATCAGTTGTCTTCCTCTCCCTAAACTAAAATGAGAATCCCTGAAAGCATAGATTGTATCCATTTTCTTCACTGCTGTGACCAGCACCTAGAAGAGTACCTGGCACATGGTAGGAAAGCAGTAAGTGTGCCAAGTCACTGAAAGAAATCACTATGATAATCAGTAATGACAGCAATCAGTTACTGTGAAGCAATGCACTGTCTCTGCCTAAACAATTTACATGTATTCTAGTCTCTGACTAAGCATTTTTCACACATTTTTCTTTCTTATCTTTTATGGTATCACCAAGTTATCTCATTATGAGGTCTCCCCTAACTATGTAACAACTTGGCAGAAAACTGGAAGGAGAAATGTCCATGTGCAGAAGAGGCTATATGCGGGGCCTCACTTGGCTTTATAACAGTATGCTGTTGTGATAACTAACTCACTCCAGGATATGGACATGAATTGTTTCCAAGGGTGATATGCCCCAATAACCTAATCACCTGACACTAAAATTCACTTGTAAAAGATTTCACCATAGCACTGTCACCACCCTAGGACAAAACATCCATCCAGTCAAGAGACATTCTCATTTCAAACCATCGTGCCACATGATTGAGCAATCCCATTTTGGGGTATACTCCCAGGTTCTTGAAATAAGTATGTTTATGTTCATTGTGGAATTATTCACAACATCCAAAAAATGAACTCAAGCATCCATCAATAATTTAATGAATAAGAAAATACTGTAAATCAACAAAACGGAATAACATTTTGCCTCTAAACGTAAATAATGTCATTTAGCACATTGATGGTACTAGAAAACATTAGAGTAATTAAAATAAACAAAACACAGAAAAATACACTGTGAATTCTACTAATATGTAGAAGCATAAAAAGTTAATAATTTAAAAAAATAATTCATATTGTAAAGCCAAAATAAAAGCAAGGAATTAACTAGAAACAAAATATTGATATTTAGTATGAAAAAAGGACCAGTTGAAAAAAAGGGAGGGGGCTTACACAGGTATATGAGGTTTCAAATGTATGAAATGTAAAGGGATGCTTTTTTATAAATATAAATATGCAAGTACAAATTAAATAAGACTATGAATATTAATGCAGAAAATAAACATAAATTGAAAGTATAAATTTTAAATTGCTAAATCTGCCATAAAGACAGAAAAATCAATTTTCAATGATTTCCTGAAACTCATTTATAGTGCATTTTATCTGAAAACTTTATAGGAAGATTTGGAAAACATAAGTTTTCCTTATGTAACAACTATAAAATATATTTTCTGAAGTTTGTGCGTACTTGCACAATATTCATGTTTTTCCTTTTTATTTTATTTTTAAAAATTTATATAGAGAGAACCAGTTTTATGCATTTCATACATGTACTAATAAGAGCATAATGTTTCCCACCTTCCCTCTCTCCTTCACTAACTGACACCCTCCGCCCTCCTTCCTTGTTTGTCTTTTGACTTTTCACAATGACATACTTTCAGTTTACTTTATAATCACAAGCTCAATCCTCTACTAAGCAAATAATTAAACAAGAAGTAGAGGTTGCTAGGTTGAGACAGTTCTAGCACCTTGAGCTTCTCTATAAACAATCTAAAGTCTAAGGTAAGCAGTGAAACAAAGCTTACGCTTAACTATGAGCTTCTAAATAAGGATTTTCCACTGGATCACATCCACATAAGCCAAAAATCTTACTTGACCTTATCAAGCAATATTTTTATTTTGCTTCCATATTCATCTTGCTAAACGGAGTTCTCTGAATGTCTTCTAGTTCTGAGTGCTGTCTGATTTATGAAATCTTTAAATGCTTGAATATCCTCTGTTAAATTTATTTTCCTGAATATTTTCTCACTTTGAAAATGTATTATCAAGCTATTGCAATTAAAACAGTATGATACCAGCATAAAACAGATACACAGATCAAGAGAATAGAATAGAAAGCCCAGAAAAAGTTCAAGAATCAATAGTCAACTGATTTTTGGCAGAGGTACCAAGAACAGACAATGTGAATAAGATAATCTCCCAATAAATAATTTCAGAGAAACTAGAAATTCAAATGTAGAAGAATGAAATTAGTCCCCTTTCCAATGTCATATACCAAAATCAACTAAAACTGGATGAAATATTTCAATAAAACACCCAAAAGTATAAAGCTAATAGAAGAAAACACATGGCGGAAACCTTACTGTTCTGAGAAGTAATTTCTTGGATATCAGAGATGGTCAAGTGAGATTGTGCAGTCGGTGGGAATGTAAACTAGGGCACTCACTGCAGAAAACAAAGCCAGGACAAAAAAAAAAAAAAAGAATTGCCATATAATCCACTGATGTGTTCCTCGGTATATATACAAAGGAACTAAAACCATCATGTTGAAGTGATATCCTCACTCCCCTTCTCATTCAGCAGTTAACAATAACTAACATAGAGAAGTCACCTAAGTATCCATCAAACAACGAATAGATAAAATAGTATCTGGGTATACAGATAATGAAATAGTATTCAGCTTTAATAAAGAGAATGATCCTCTCATTTGCAGAAACATGGGTGAAGTTACAGTACATTATATTGTGAAATAAGCTGGATAGACAAAGACAAATTCTGTATATCTCATGTATATGCAAAATTTGAAAAAAAATTCATAGAAACAGAGTAGAAAGGTGGTTACCAAAGGCTTAGGGAATGGGTCAGGATGGGAAAAGGAAAAGTGTTGATTGATCAAATAGTACAAATTTTCAGTTAGGAAGGATATGTTTTAGTAATCTATGCAACCATTTGGTTGCCATAATTTTTTTTAAAGATTTACACAGAGAAAGGAGCGGCAGAGGGAGAGAGAGAGAGAGCTTGCATCTGCTACTTCACTCCCCAGATGGCTGCAACTTCTGGAGCTGTGCTGATCCGAAGCCAGGAGCCAGGAACTTCTTCCAGGTCTCCCATGTCGGTGCAGAGGCCCAAGGACTTGGGCCATCTTCTACTGCTTTCCCAGGCCATAGCAGAGAGTTGGATTGGAAGTGGAGCAGCCGGGACTAAAACTGGTGCCCATATGGAATGCCGGGGCTTCAGGCCAGGGCATTAACCCGCTGCGCCCGGCATTGGCCCCTGGTTTCCATAATTGATAATGCATCGTATATATAAAATTGCTAAAAGAATAGATTTTTACCATATCAAAAGATAATTTGATAATTAGCATAATTAATCTTTGTACAATACATGCGTAATTTTTAAAGGAAGTATTAGGGGCTAGTACTGTGGCATAGTAAGCTAAGCATCCCCCCATGGTGCCAGGATTCCATATGGGCACCAGTTTGTGTTCTGGCTGCTCCTCCTCTAATCCAGCTCTCTGTTTGTAGCCTGGGAGAGCAGCAGAAAGTGGCCCAATTCTTGACTCCCTGAACCTATGTGGGAGAAATGGAAGAACCTCCTGGCCCCTGGCTTCTGATTGGCCCAGCTCTGGCAATTGCTGCCATTTGAGGAGTGAACCAGCCATTAGAAGACCTTCTGTGTATCTCTACCTCTTTCTGTCTTTAACTCTACATCTCAAATAAATAAATAGCATCTTTTTTTAAAAAAAAGGGTAGTATTCACCTCCAGAAAAATACAAATTATTTTGTCAATTCAAAACAAATACATAACTAAGAAATTAGCTGTGGATACTCTTCAGCATTTGACCCTGGGGGTATTTTCTTCCCCCTCTTTGGTCATCACTCACTGCATGCTAGCCATGGCTCTGGTTGTTACTCACACCCTCCACACTCACGTCTCCAGGGGTAAATCCAGGCTATGCAAATTCTCTCCTTATCCTGAAGAGCTTACTCTGGGTGTATCCACTGTTTAAATGTCCCTTCCTCAGTGACTCCATTGCTGACCATATTTGAAGAGAAAATTTTCCACTGCCTCAAACATCAAACTCTACCTGAATGTTTTTGTTCTCTGTCATTCTTATCACTCCCTGAAAAGTTGAGTCTTAAGTTTATTGTTTACTATCTGCTTCCTCAAAAGTATTATCTCCATGATGTCAAGTCTTTCCTTTCTAATATTATTTGATCTCTAATCTGAAGTAGACTTCTTTATGAAGTTGAGTAAATGTCATTTATCTTATCATGATGCTATCTCTGTTCTTAACTTTTTGTGACTATTTCTGGCTACTCAAGTTATCAATTATGGCTTTCTTTCAACCATGACAATCCCAAATTTGTGCTCATAGCTTAGTAAAAGGACATAATTAATGACTAAAACTACATGCTAACCCCCAATTTATACATATTGAATAATAAATGCATTATCTGTAAATAAAAATGTGAAATTTAAGATGTTCAGTTAACTATGTGGGAGAGAAACTCCTTGGGACTTGTCTCAACATTTCATTAGAGTGTATTAGGTTCAGAGGTACCACATCTTCCAATTCATGCTTTAGACTGGTGAGATAATGGGGCTTCACTTGAAAGAGCAATGATGTCAATGAGAACTCTGTGGGTTTCTAGGAACTCTAGTGAGTCTGGAGTCTCATAAGGTAGCTGAGGTGTCTTTCACTGCTGAATCCAACAATGCTTTAACTCTTCCCTGATACTCTGCTCACAAAAGGTTGTGTGATGAGCAATGTGTTCACACAATTGCTTTACACCCAAGTCTTCCATACTCAGCTGCACATGTGGAGGGAAGGTTATTTCCTCACAGAACAGAATAAGCTCCATGGGAAAATGAGACTCATGTGTGACACAGAGACACACATACAATAAAGAGGCACATCAGTGCATGAGTTATGGGGTGAGATGCCACTAGGGCCCTGTGAAGGCTGAGCAGGAGGACAGACTCCGTATCTACCCTCATGCCTCAGTTATGATGTGCCTACTGTGTGCCAGCACGTGCAATGAAAAAAGACACCATTAGTCATGGTTTTCATCCCAGTAATGTGGAGACCCAATTGGTAGAGCTATCTATCTGCCTTCCCTAAAGAAGGAAAGGGTAGTTAAACCATTGAATGCAAGCTCACTCCAGTTGCAACTCTCTCAAAATTTTTCTTAAATGTAAATCTAAATTGAGGTCATGGAAATAAACATTCTCCAAAATTTTTGACAAAATAAAGCATCTATTGCTTGATTTTCAGAATATTTAAATTATTAATGGTAATCTAAAATATCTGGTACATTTTCTGGTGTGTTACAATCTTTATTTAATAACTCTTATATGGCCTATTTTTCTTTTTGTTTTTAATAAATAATTACAATAAATGCTACCAATTAACATTTTACATTGCATATTTCCATTTGTAGTTATTTGTATCACTGATAAAATACAGACTTTACTAAAACTGAGAAAAATTACACACACACACACACAAATACACACGAGTTAAAAAAAAACTCACTCCTTTAGCACAATACAGTAAATGTATAAGGAGATGAACAGAACATTTAGCACATAAGAAGGGCAGGTGTTTGGCTTAGCAGTTAATATGCTCATATCCCATGTCAGAGTGACTGAGTCAAGTACTAGACTCAGCCTATAAATCCAGCTTTCTGTTTAAGCAACCCTCTGAGGAAGTTATGGATATTCAAGTGATTGATATTTTTCTAATATGTTTACTATTTGAAATGTATAACAAATAGTTTCATCTATTTGTCAAAAGAAGTTGTAGAAGCTATTACATACATATGTTTAAAAATTAATTGGTTACTTGCTTGGCATGAGAACTGTCCCTGAATATTTGGAAACCTTGAATGGTAATAAGTCACTTGGGTTTTAAGAATTCTATATTTTAGGTATCTTCATGTTTTCAGTGATGATGTTTTAAAAGTTCTTTCTTTTTTATCAAAAATAATAAGGACTTTGTTTTTCAGTAGCCATAATATTACCACTTAAAGCAGTATATTAAATAAAACTTCTCAACAGAGTAATTTAATACTGAATTCTAATATATGGAGATACTTTAAAGTGATAAAATAAGATTTCTTTCAAATCTCATAAATAAGAATGATAATCAAAATTGAAGATATCTACAGTGTTTCATAACTTTTTAAAATATTGGTCAAACTGATAGTTTTCTATTTTAATTTTTAGTGTTTTAACAGATTCAATATGGTTTGTAGATGCAATTCTAAGAATGTAATTTATACCCATCCTTCTTCCTTTCCACTCTTTCCTTCTTGATTTCTTTGACTTTTTTTTCAGATTGAGCTAATATTTTAATTTACATTACACTAAAAAGGCTTAATGATCCAAGGAACAAGTTTAACAAGGCAAAAAGCAAAAATATCTGATTTTAGTGGAAATAGACCATGACTATAAACCATATTTGAACAGAAAATGTGAAGACATTAAATGATAAATCGATATCTTTTTAAATTCCTTTTCTAAAAGTCTCAGAGCAAGTGTTTCATTATTTACCAGATGGCAGTGCAAAAACATGGATTTATATAATTCCTAAAAAAAAAAAAAATCAGTTAATTTGTGTGCAATAAAGAGGAATTTTTCTCAAGCTTTCTTAGTCTCACAGAAATGCCTATGTTCATGGTTTGGAAGAATTAATATCATCAAAATGTCCATACTACCCAAAGCAATTTACAGATTCAATACTACCTCAATCAAAATACTGTTTACATTCTTCTTAGATCTAGGAAAAAAGATGCTAAAATTCATATGGAAACACAAGATATCCAGAATATCCTAAACAATCTTATACAAAAAAATAAAGTTGGAGGCAACACAATACCTGATTTTGGGACATATTACAGGTCAGTTATAGTCAAAACAGCCTGGTATTAGCTTAAAAATGGAAGTATAGTCAATAGAACAGAATAGAAACTCCAGAAAACAATCCACACATCTACAACCAACTAATGTTTGGCAAAGGAGATAAACTCAATCCCTGGAGCAAGGTCAGTCTCTTCGACAAATGGTACTGGGAAAAATGGATCTCCACCTGCAAAAGTATGAAACACAACCCCTGCCTTATACCTTACAGAAAAATACACTCAAAATTGGTCAAGGACAAAAATCTACAACCTGATATCTTCAAATTAGTAGAAGACATTGGGGAAATTTTGTAAGGCATTGGCATGGGGAAAGACTTCTTGGAAAAAAACTCTAGAAGCAAATGCCATCAAAGCCAAAATTGACAAATGAGAATACATTCAGCTCAGAAGCTTCTGCACTTCAAACAAAACACTCAGCAAAATGAAGAGGCAACTGAAAAAATGGGGAAAATATTTGCAAATTATGAAACTGACAAAAGAATCTATAAAAAGAATCTATAAAGAACTCAAGAAACTTTAGAAGGAAGGAGGAACCAAAGACCCCATAAATGACAGCTCCTGTCCCACATGAACCCCACACACACAGTTCGACCTCTCCCTAGTGACTACCCCATCCCCACTTCACGGTCAGGGCAACGCAGGACTGCCACCACACAGATGGCTCTGGGGCGCATTAGTCTCTGAGACCAGGTAAAGGACATGGCTCGTGGTGTTCAGTTGCCAGTCCAGTTCCCTCCTTGAGGTCCAGAGGGGTCCCAGGGAAGTGCTGTGCCTGCCACGGGATGGGGCCCACAGATACAGAGACTGCTTCTGGGAGCCCCGTGTCCTGTCGGCATGTTCACCAGGTCCACCTTCCCTACTCTGGCCTACTGGACCACACACTGACGATTTCCAGGCATCCGAGGTGGGTGGTGTCCTGTGGTGAAAAAGGTCAAAGAACAGCTCACATTACCCTAACTTCAGAGTCTCCCAGCAGCAGAACGTGCTCCTTGGATCTTTCTCCGTGGCAGAACTGGACCACTGCGGCGTCAGGATCCCACGAGATTATCGAGTGGTTTCACCACTGGGTCTGATTGGACAGCTTGTATAACGCTCAGCAGGCTGCGACAAGTCAACATTCTCAATAGCAGGGATGTGTAATTTCAGGCTGCTCCAGATGGATGAAGAGGCGAGGCCTGGGTTCAGATTGCAAACTGCCTCTTCTGGCTGCACTATCCCTGCAGTGGGAGGGCCTTCTACGTCCTGGATCCTGCCAACTGCTGGGATGCCCCTGCTCCGGTGAGTCTTCCTTCAAGGAACCTACATGGAGGTTGTGGTAACCTACTTAAAGCGAGTCAAAGTTTAATGCTTGGTTATTACTGAATTCTAGACCTTTTCCTTCTTTTTCATATTTATGACTCACTTCTCTGTGGGGTCGTTTGTGGTGTTTTTAATATTTTAAGAATGCTTAGACATATTACATAATGTAATCCTTCTTTCATCTCTCTTGTAGATATTTGTTTTCTAGTCTGCTTCTTGTCCTTTAATACTGTTTTCTATTTATTTCTTGCTGGAACTTAATAATTAGTGAAAGGCTTTCCAGAAATTTCATCAAATTTGTTTTATCGGTTGTATATTTTCAGATTTTATGCATTATCTCTATACAAGTGCCATCCTATATAACAACAATTTTATTTCTTAGAAATTATTTATACACCTTTGATTTACTTTTTACTGTTTATTTCCCTGACAACCTCTTCAGGAGAAGTTGAAGAGAAATAGTGCTGACACCCTGATCTAGGCTTACTGCAGGGAAAAAAGTTTTCAGTGATCCTGTATTAGCTGTATTGCTTGTAGGTTCCTTTTGGTCTTGACCAGATTGAGGAAGTCACTCTTTGTTTTTACTGATAGGAAGTTTTTTTGTTTTTTACTAGATGTTGAATTTATTAAAGACTTTTCAACATGTGATCTAAATGATCATGTGATTTCCATTTTGCATTTTCTCCTGCTTAGATGACTTGTTTGGTAATATTAACAAATCTTGTATTTTGTAGTATCTCTTGCTTGAAATTGATTTATTATATTTTCATACATGATTTAACTTATTACAGTAATAAATTGCTTAGAATATTTGTATCTCTGTTTATAAGAGGGATAATTTTAAAAATTATTTGAAGTCCTTGTCCACTTGCCTAATCATTGCTGTAATGTTAGCTTCACAAAGGAAATGTAAAAATATTCTCTGCTTATTTCTAATTTGCATAGGTCTGGGAAACATAGCATTTTTTTTTCTTTCTTGGAAAGTTAGATCAGGAATTCTGATTGTGTGTAACTTTTTTTCTCAGTTGATTGGTTAGAATTTTCAAAACCTGATTCAACATATTTGATTATATAGGAATTTTCCTATTTCATGTTACACGGAGAGAATAACTATAATGATACAATATAAGCAGCAGTTTGTCATCATTCCAATAATTAATTTGATCAGTTTTATATGTCATTTGAATAGTGATCAGATTTAGAAATAAAAATGTCACCCTTAAATTAGAATTTGAGTTAAGCAGCATAAATTTTAGTTTGATTATCTTCTACACGGTATTAGGGTGCCCTACATTTTATCTGGAAGACCCTGTCTTGTAGTAATGCAATGTGAAGTACACATATTGCATACACACATTATCTCCCAAACATGTTTAACTTGAACCTATAAAGATATTGCTTTAAAACTGTGCTCCTGAGGGGCTTTCAGGGTACAGAATAAAATATTCAAGAACAACCTAAGAGAATGCAGACAAAAAGATGACAATAAGGTGGGATTTGGGACAACTGGCCTTTGGTTCTAGTAGGTCAATGAAATTTTAAAGACTAAATAACAGAAATTTATTAAAAATAGATCCAGTCATTATCCCTGATTTATTCCTTTGGCATGTCCGATACGTGGGGAAAAAAAGTTGAAAGTAACTGTTCTTAAGTAAATTATATAGAAATGCATTGTTGAACAGGAGTCACTGTGCACTTACTCCTCAGGTAGGATCTCTGTCCTAAATGTGCTGTACATTGTGATCTAATGCTATAACTAGTACTCAAACAGTATTTTTAACTTTGTGTTTCTATGTGGGTGCAAACTGTTGAAATCTTTACTTAATATATGCTAAATTTATCTTATGTATATAAAGATAATTGAAAATGAATCTTGATGTGAATGGAAGGGGAGCGGGAGCGGGAAAGGGGAGGGTTGCGGGTGGGAGGGAAGTTATGGGGGGGGGAGCCATTGTAATCCATAAGCTGTAATTTGGAAATTTATATTCATTAAATAAAAGTTAGAAAAAGAAATGCATTGTTGAACAAAAATAAATAATCATTCAGTCAGATAACTATGATACACATAGAATGTTCTCACATTGAAAAAAATAATACTGTATTTCATAAGACCTGGAATGACATGAGTCTTAAAATTTGATAGAAAAGCTATGAAAAAACTATGTATAGATTTAAATATTATTGTACAAAATTCTTCTTTTAATTCTTTTTTTCCTCAAATCTCAATATTTCCTTGTGTATGTATGCTAAGCAATCACTGGTGAATCCCATGTTGTTTTTGTACTAGCCAGTATTCAAAGTGAGTCTTAACCTACTTGTTCTAAGGTCGTACCTTATGAATAAAAAGAAATAAGACTTTATATCTGCAGTTGTTAAATTTTGGACTTTTTTGTTTTTAAAGGTTTATTTATTTGAAAGGCAGAGTTACAAACACAGTGGAAGAGACAGAGACCTTCCATCTGCTGGTTCACCCACCAGATGGACACAGTGGCCAGAGCTGGGCTGATCTGAAGCTAGGAATCAGGAGTTTCTTCAAGATCTCTCACATAGGTACAGAGGCCCATGTAGCTGGGCCATCCTCCACTGCTTACTCAGGCATTTTAGCGGGGAGCTGGATGAAAAGTGGAGCAGCTGGGACTATAATTGCACCCATATGATATTCCAGCACTATAGGTGATGGTTTTACCTGCTAAGACTCAGCACCAGCTCAAAATATTGGATTTTTAAATCAGAAATTTCATTGATTGGAATATAAGATGTTGGTCATCTGTTCTCTCATAGATTTTTGGCACTGATTGCCAATAAACTGAGTGTCAAACCTCACTATTTGGATTACTGTCTATTCTGATGTGCACCCATTTCCACCTCTTTCATGTGAAATTTGATTGTACTTAAACGCAAAATAATACAAATACCAGCACTGCTGGCACACATATAATTTATTGTTAAATAAATAGCTAAACCTTCAGTTGCAACAGTCTGTAGTTTCCGTTTCATCCTGTAAATTTTCAAAGCAGCAAAGCCAACAAGAATAAAATAAGAAACAATAAGACTCAAAGACAATACTTAGCAATACTACTAATTTCAATGATGTTAACATTTTAATTACATGCCCTATAACAATTAAGTTCTTTCAAATTCTGACCCAAGGATCCAGACCGCTACCTTAATGTACACTTAGAAATCTGGAATCATGTAGAAAAGTGTTAATAGAACCCAGCCCACATTTGACAAGAGAAGGCCAGACTCTACAAGGTATACGTGGATATAACACAGTAACAGTGAAAGAAAGCCAAAGCAAAACAGTCCAAATGAGGAAAATTCTGCATATTGAGATTTCAGATAATAAACTTTACAGTTATTTTCATAGATAATCTACACATACATAATTATCTTTCATTTTCATAGATTTCATTTCTAAATGAGGACAAAATAGTATCAGCAAGCTTTTTGAAGGGCATTGCAAAATCTGCTAGCCAATCTTTTATGTGAATACAGTCTACACATTCAGTTCTCCAAATTGGGACAATGAAGATACTTAACTAGCAAATGATCTGAATCAGGACTTCTAACACCCATTAAAAGCACTTAAGTCTAATTATTTGCCTAAACTTTATTTTTGAAAGTCAAATTAAATAAAACTCAAAAGAAAAAGACTACTTTAAGCTTCTCCCCACTCTCACACTATTCTAAACTCTCCACTCAGGTTCTAAAACAAAAGTGGCTCAAACATTTATTGTTAACACAATAATGCTAAAAATATAAACCAATGATGCACAGGAATTTGATTAGCTATATTAAAATTTCTTAAAGAATTCAGAATAAGGAAAATACTGAGGGGGCAGCAGATGATATGGTTACAGGAGTCTTAGACTAGTCCTGTATATGATTCACATTCACAAATAGGCATACATGGAGACAAAGCACTAAAATAAACCTTACATCTACATGGATTTATTTTTCTACATGTAAGATTACTATGCTTTTAATCTTAATTTTAAGAAAAAATCCTTTGTAGGCATATATTAATTCTATACTTGTGTGATGCTGCATTCTTAATTCAATACTTATAGTTCTCAACCCATTGAGAATTTCTAGATCCCTTTTTGAGCAGCTGTTATTGCCTTCTCATTAAAGTCAGCTGGGAATATCACTCTAAGTCCACACTTAACTTTTCCATCATTTATGGTTTAATTAAAGTCAGCTGGAAACATCACTCTAAGCTCCACACTCAACTTTTCTATCATTTATGGTTTCTGGTCTCAAGGGTTTTACTATTTTTTTATTTTCTTTCTTTTTTTAAAAAGATTTTATTACACTATCCAGAATTTTTATTTCACTTTTAATTTTATTTGCTTTTCAAATAAAGTATTTTTAATTTCTATTTGTTTTTCAAATAAAGTGTCTTTCTATTTATTTGAAAGCCACAGACAGGAGAGACAGAGATCTCCTATTAGCTGGTTCAGTACCTCAAATATTCATAACAGCCAGGGATGAACCAGACTGAAGTCAGAAACTTGAAACTCTGTCTTGATCTTACATGTGAGTGACAAAGATACAGGTACTTGTGTCATCACCTGCTGCTCTCCAAGGTGCAGATTAGCATGGAGTGTGATAGAAAGTAAAGGAGCTAGGACTCAAACTCTGCAATCTAAAATGACATACAGCTATAAAAGAGGCATCTGAACTGCTGTACCAATCACCTGTCCAAAGTCTTTTATTTATTTATTTTTTTCGACAGGCAGAGTGGACAGTGAGAGAGAGAGAGACAGAGAGAAAGGTCTTCCATTGCCGTTGGTTCACCCTCCAATGGCCGCAGTGGCTGGCATGCTGCAGCTGGTGCACCGTGCTGATCTGAAGGCAGGAGCCAGGTTCTTCTCCTGGTCTCCCATGTGGTGCAGGGCCCAAGCACTTGGGCCATCCTCCACTGCACTCCTGGGCCACAGCAGAGAGCTGGCCTGGAAGATGGGCAACAGGGACAGAATCCATTGCCCCAATGGGGTCTAGAACCTGGTGTGCCGGCGCCGCAAGGCAGAGGATTAGTCTATTGAGCCACGGCGCCGGCCCTGCCCAAAGTCTTTTTTAAAAAATTAAATTGAACCAACTTTGAGCTTATTCAGGGGAAAAATAATGATTGTCCTAATAGCTGTGTCAGACTACAGTTCACCCTGGCCTTTGCGCTGGAACTAGGATAGAGCAACTGATTAAATACAAGCAGTCTTACACAAGAGAGAAAACTACATGCCCGTTTACTTGCATATTCATTTTTCCTTTGGTTCTGAAATAATTTTGTAAAATATTCACATCACTTTTATAGAGACTATCCAATTAGAGTGGTTATAGAAAGTGTTTTCTCTTTGATACCAGCAGTATGATAAACACTTAAAATGAAAAAAAAGTTGGATAGAGGAAACACTTGTCATAACAATAATAGTTTTTAAATTGTTTGCCTTTCTTAAACAATGGAAAACCTTTAGAGCATTTTGATAACTTTTCTGAAGACAAATAAAACAGTGTCTGAACAGTAATACTAAGTTTCTTCACCCTTTCTCTAATGTGTAAGTGATAGGTGATAAAGCAAAAACAATGGACGGTGTTGCACTGTTACCTTAGAAACTAACTTTAGTTACACACAGAGAGAAAAATCTCACTTCAAATAGATAATGCATGCATAGGAGTGCATACTTCAAATGTATTTAGGATAAAAATATTTTTGGGAAGTTAGATAACACCCAGTATTCTTATTCATGGCAAGCTAACATAAAATTCCAATATTTCACAATTTTTCAGGAAGCATAACTATAAACATTGTCACTAGAGAGAAACAATGTTACAGTTGGAACATCAAACCCTGTAAGTATGCCTAGAAATTCCCATACCATCTGAATACTTGAGCTTGAAGGGGTTTCCATTCCACCCACTTATATCCATTAAAATAAGTGTAAACCACAGCTCAGAGCCAACTCTCATTTATAGACAGGAAATATGAGAATTTGAGAAGAGTTGAATATTATACCACTGGTTGCAATAAGGAGAAATATCATGATTTCTCTGATTTTATATCTCATGATCTTTTAAATTTAGTATGATACCTTCAAGTCCATCAAACTACTCCATTAAAAATTAATAACATTTTTGGAAATAAGGTGCAAATAGTAGCTTGGGGGCCATCGCCGTGGCTCACTTGGTTAATTCTCCGCCAGTGGTACAAGCATCCCATTTTGGTGCTGGGTTCTAGTGCTGCTTGCTCCTCTTCCAGTCCAGCTCTCTGCTGTGGCCCAGGAAAGCAATGGAGGATGGCCCAGGTGCTTGGGCCCTGCACCCACATGGGAGACCAGAAGGAAGCACCTGACTCCTGGCTTCGGATCAGCACAGCACCGGCCATGGCGGCCATTTGGGGGGTGAACCAATGGATGGAAGACCTTTCTCTCTGTCTCTCACACTCTAACTCTATCAAATAAATAAAAAAAAGAACATAGTAGTTTGATAATAATACAATTATTCATGGGCAATTTATAGGCATTATATCTTAGAGGTTTGTTTTTAAATAAGGTGTTTTCATTCAACTGTTTTATCAATACCTTTACATTTTATTAATGATGTAGTCATTAAAAGTTTTAGAGCTATCAAACTAAATCCTTAAATGTATAAATGTATTTTATATTTGAACACAAAAATAATCTTTAAAATTATGTTAATATGTTTTTTGGAAAAGTTCACCAAACAGTAAGAAAATCCCAATATTTCAATATATTTCCTAAAATATGTGCTGTACTGTGCATAAGTTTTCTATTTCTTTATTTTGTATAATTTTCTCTATTTCCATTATTATTTCTATATTTTCCATTATTGGCAATCTGCTTGGGAGTACGATAATCAGTTATACAGTTGTAATCATTGATGTCAGGTTTTATTTTCAGATATGGTTGAAATAATTTTCCCCTTTTATGTCTTCCAAAATTATTTATCCTACAACTTCTTAACTGTTGAGAAGTAGATTAAGCAGCCCTATTCTTTATATTCATTTTGTAAGAGTAAACTGTACTGTGTCATGACACATATCGTTCTACACTTAATTTGTGGAGGGATTTTTTTATCATGAAAGGGAGTTGAATCTTATCAAATGCTATCTCTTCATCTATTGATCCAATATCGATTTTGTTTTTCATTCTGTGGATGTGATTTTTGGCATTTATTGATTTGCAAATGTTGGGCTATCTTTGTAGATCTAGGAAAATCCCACTTAATTGTGATGTATGGCTTTTCTATGTGGTTTTGGATTCCATTTGCTAATATTTTGTTGGGAATCTCTGCATCTGTGTTCATTAAGGATATAGGTTTGCAGTTTTCATGTTGTGTCTGTCCATTTTTGGTTTCAAAGTGATGCTGGCCTCCTGAAAAGAGCTCGGCAGGGATCCATCCTATTCATTGTTTTGCAAGAGTATGAAAGTATTGGAGTTACTTTCTAATTTAATGCTTTGTAGAATACAGTGAACTCCTGAAGTCCTGAAGGTTTTCTCAATGACAGTCTGTTGATTAATGTTTTAATCATTTTGCTTGTTATGGGTCTATTTATTTTTTTTAACTTTTATTGAATGAATATAAATTTCCAAAGTACAGCTTATGGATTACAATGACTTTCCCACCATAACTTCCCTCCCACCCATGAACCTTCCCTCTCCTGTTCCCTCTCCCCTTCCATTCACATCAAGATTCATTTTCAATTATCTTTATATACAGAAGATCATTTAGCATATATTAAGTGAAGATTTCAACAGTTTGCACCCACACAGAAACATAAAGTGTAAATTACTGTTTGAGTACTAGTTATAGCATTAAATCACAATGTAGAGCACATTTAGGACCGAGATCCTACATGAGGAGTAAGTGCACAGTGACTCCTGTTGTTGACTTAACAAATTGACACTCTTGTTTATGGCGTCAGTAATCAACCTAGGCTCTAGTCATGAGTTGCCAAGGCTATGGAAGCCTTTTGAGTTCACCGACTTTGATCTTATTTAGACAAGGTCATAGTCAAAGTGGAAGTTCTCTCTTCAGAGAAAGGTACCTCTTCTTTGATGACCTGTTCTTTACACTGGGATCTCACTCTCAGGGATCTTTCATATAGGTTTGGTGTGTTTTTTTGTTTGTTTGGGTTTTTATTTTTGTTTTTGTTTTTTGGTTTTTTCTGCCAGAATGTCTTGGCTTACCATGCCTAAAATACTCTCATGGGCTCTTCAGCCAGATCTGATGCCTTAAGGGCTGATTCTGAGGCCAGAGTGCTGTTTAGGACACCTGCCATTCTGTGAGTCTGCTGTGTATCCCGCTTCCCTAGGTTAGATCGTTCTCTCTAGGGGTCTGTTTAAATTGTCTATATCTTCTTGACTTAAACTTTGTAGGTTATTTTTATCCAGGAATTTACCGATTTTATTGAGGTCCTCTAGTTTATTAGATTATAATTATTTATAATAGTTTCTTATCCTTTGAATTTCAATGGTGTCAGTTGTGTATCAATTTTCATCACATATTTTATTTATTTGAATTTTTCTTTTGTTAGTCTGACTAGAGGCTTATCTATTTATCTTAAAACATTTTCTTTTCTTGATCTTTTATATTTATTTTAGTTTCAATTTTATTTATATCTACTCTGATCCTTATTATATATTTCCTCCTATTGATTTTGGGTTTAATTAGTTGTTGTTTTATAAGTATGTGAGATGCATCATTAGATCTTTAACTTGAAAAATGTCTCTTTTTTAATATAAGCACTCAATACTATAGAATTCCCCCTTTATGATGCGTTTGCTCTATCCCATAGATATTGATACATTGTGTTTTCATTTCCTTTTATTTCAAGCAAGTTTTTATTTCCTTATTAAATTACTCAATGACCCACTGACTTTCATTTGTATGTTTAATTTCCAGGTAGTAATGAGTGTTCTATTGTTCTTCTTGTTCATTTCTAGTGTGATTCCTTTAGGATCTGATGAGATACATGGTATGAATTCAATCTTAGATTTACTGATCTATCCTGGAAAATGTTCCATGTGCTGATGAGTAGAATGTATGTTCTGTAGTTTTAGTGTGAAATATTCTAAAAATATCTGTTCATCCATTTGCTAGACAGAATGTTTCAACTCCAATATACATTTATTAAATTTCTGTCTGAATAATCTTTTTGCCCATTTATGAGATTGGGATGTTGAAGTCACCCAATATTATTGTATTGGAGTTTACTTCTCCTATTAGGTCTATTTTCTGTATATATCTGGATGCTCTTGTATTGGGTGCATATATATCTATGATAGTTATGTTTTCTTGCTGAAATGAACCTTTTATCAAAACATAATGTCCTTCTTTATCTTTTTTTCAAAGTGGTAATATTTTATTGGGAATAGGGCATCCTTCAGAAAGGAAGGGATAGAGAGAGTGCCCAGTCTCTTGGACTGGGGGAGGGCAAAGTTACATGGTTGGATGGAGAGAATACACCTGGGAAGGCCACTTGGACTGCTCAGCAGAGAGGCAGAGGGGTGAATGCCTCTTTATTTCTTTTTATGCCTTTTAATTTAATATCTGTTTTATCTGATATGAGGATAGCCACTCTGGCTAGTATTTTGGTTTCCATTGGCCTGGTATGTTTTTACAGCCCTTCACTTCTTTCAGTCTGTGTATGTATTTGTTCCTGAAGTGAGTTTGTTGTAGATAGAACACAGTGGGGATTTTTTTTTTTATCTATTCAACCAACCTACATCTTTTGGCTGGAGAATATATTCCACTTAAATTCAAGGTTAGTATTGATAGGTAAGAACTAAGATCTGCCATTTTGTTGACTAGATGCTGCTTATATATGGTCTGTTAGTGAAGTTGGTGGTATTGTGTGTTTTCATACTGTTTACTTCTAATGCAAGATGTCCTTACCTTTTGGATTTTTTATAAGTCTGGTCTGGTGGTGGTAAATTCTTTGAGCTTTCACTTATCTGTAAAAGACCTTATTTCTCCTTTACTTTTAAATGATAGCCTCACTATATATAGTACTTTTAGTTGGAAGTTTTTTTTTTTTCTTTTAAGACCTTGAATATATCATCCTGCTCTCTCCTTGCTTGTAAGAAGAGAGAATCTGATGTTAATTTCATTGGTTTTCTTTTACATGTAACTTTTCTTCTCTCATTCTCTTTAGAATTCTCTCCATGTCTTTAATAATTTTTGACAATTTCATAACAAGATGTCTTGGAGAGGTCTTTTTTTGGTAAATTTGTTGCAAGTGCCTTTGTACTTCTTGTATCTGGATATCCACATCTCTTTCATGAACTGGGACATTTTCAGCTATAATTTCAATTAGGAGGTTCTTGATGCTCCATTTCCTTTTTTTCTCCTTCAGAAATACCTATAATATGAATATTTTGTCATTTAATGGCATCCCATTTTTACATAGATTTTCCTAATTCTTTTAAATTCTTTTTTTTTTTATTTTTGGATAGTTTCAGAACTTTGTCCTTAAGGTCAGAAATTCTTTGTTCCTCTTGATCTATTCTGCTGTTAAAGCTCTCAGTCATACTCCCATGAGGCCAAATATCCTTCTGAGGCGCAACCGTAATCACCAACCTTTTATCAGCCATCCCCTACATCGGAACAACTCTAGTTTAATGAATCTGAGGGGGATTCTCAGTCGACAAAGCCACACTCACCCGCTTCTTCACATTTCATTTCATCTTACCATTCATTATTGCAGCCCTCATTATAGTGTACTTACTATTTCTTCATGAAACTGGCTCTAATAACCCATCAGGAATTCCTTCAGATTCAGACAAAATCCCTTTCCACCCTTATTACACAACTAAAGACGCCCTAGGATTCCTCGTTTTAGTCCTTCTCCTCCTCCTCCTAGTCCTATTCTCCCCCGACTTATTTGGCGACCCAGATAATTACACCCCAGCTAACCCTCTCAACACTCCTCCCCATATTAAGCCAGAATGATATTTCTTATTCGCCTACGCCATTCTATGCTCCATCCCAAACAAACTAGGCGGAGTCCTAGCACTAGTAATGTCTATCCTCGTTCTAGCCATCATCCCTTTCCTCCACATCTCCAAACAACACAGCATAATATTCTGACCCATCAGCCAAGTTCTCTTTTGAGTCCTTGTCACAGATCTTCTTACACTCACTTGAATCGGAGGCCAACCCGTTGAGCACCCATTTATTACTATCGGACAAGTAGCATCTATCCTCTACTTCTCTATTATTCTCATTCTCATACCTCTTGCAAGCCTAATCGAAAACAAAATCTTTAAATGAAGGCTCCAGTAGTGTAATATATTACTCTGGTCTTGTAAGCCAGAAATGGAGATAACTCTCCCTAGGGCATCAGAGAGAAAGTCTTACGCCCCACCGTCAGCACCCAAAGCTGAAATTCTACTTAAACTACTCTCTGTTTTTCTACTTTAATCTAATCTGAGTACCTTGTCAGTATTAACAAAATTTCCCCCCTCCATATGTAATTCGTGCATTATTGCTCCTCCCCATACATTATGTACCAGTACAACAAATTCATAATCAACATAGGACATTAGTAATAGCATCACTTCACATTGGATAACACATTAAGGACAGATCCCTCATGAGATGTAAGTACACAGTGACTCCTGATGTTGATTTAACAATTTGACACTCTTGTTTATGGCGTCAGTAATACTGAAACAGTATTTTTACACTTTGTGTTTCTGAGTGGGTGCAAACTGATGAAATCCTTTCATAGTATATATTGAATCGATCTTCTTTATATAAAGATAATTGCAAATGATTAAAAAAATCTTGGTGTTAAACTGGAAATTACATAGACAATTAATCAATTTTTTAAAAAAAAAAAATCATGTAGGATCTCTGTCCTTAATGTGCTGTACATTGTGAATTAATACTATAACTAGTACTCCAACAGTATTATCATTTTGTGTCTCTATGCGAGGGCAAACCGTTGAAGTCTTTACGTAATATGTACTAAATTGATCTTCTGTATATAAAGAGAATTGAAAATGAATCTTGATGTGAACAGAAGGGGAGAGGGAGCGGGAAAGGGGAGGGTGGGGGGAGGGAGGGAAGTTGTGTGTGGGGGGAGCCATTGTGGTCCATGAGCTGTTCTTTGGAAATTTATATTCTTTAAATAAAAGCTTTATATATATATAAAAAAAAAACATAGGACATTATATGTATAATTGTACATTAAACTCCTGTCCCCATGCATATCAAGCCAGTACATTCCTGCTTTACAGGTCATAAACCATACCCCTTATAATCCACATTTAACCCCACTCAATATGAATATTTAGATCAATTATCAACCTCTTTATCAACATAATACATTAATTCCATAATCGTACATAGACCATCCAAGTCAAATCATTTCTCGTCCATATGACTATCCCCTTCCCTCAGTGGTCTCATAATCTACCATACTCTGTGAAACCAGCAACCCGCCCACATCGTATCCCTCTTCTCGCTCTGGGCCCATACCACTTGGGGGTTTCTAGCGTGAAACTATAACTGGCATCTGGTTCTTACCTCAGGGCCATTACCCTAAGATCGCCCACACGTTCCTCTTAAATAAGACATCTCGATGGCTGCAGGAGGGGCACTTCTCCACACATGGCGGACTCTTTGTCACAGGAGCTGCCCCAGGTCGGGAACTCTGGGTTTGTCCTGCTTCCACCAGCTCTCCCAAAGACGGCTCAGCCAGACGGCACTGCCCGCTGACTGACTGGCAGGTGGCCAGCCCTGATGGATGAGTGGATGAGGTTACTCTTGCAGGTGCACCAGCTGTGTGTTCAGCAAGTGCTGTCTAGGAGCCAGAGGGCTGTTCTGTGGTGGCCCCAGCTTCACAGCCCATCGTGTGTTGGAGGGGAGTGAGCGCCTTTGGAGATGGGAGTCTGGGCCAGGGTTTGGGAGGATCCTGTAATTGCCTGCAAAGGACCTACCAACCTGCCCGTGCCAGTGCAATAGCCCGGCCAGGCACCGCTACATTGGCAGCTTCAATCTGGGTGGCGTTTCAGGAACTTGTAGGCCCAAATACATTCATCAGGGGGCGGGGGAGGTGAGAACTTGCTTTTTACTCCTGGTGAAGCAGAAGGTGATTTTTCCCGTGTCTATTGAAAGCACCTGTTGCGTGTAGTGGGCAAACCCTCACCCGGGGCCAACAGCCTTGAAAATGGACTTGGAATAGGGATGATGTGAATGCTAATCCTGTGGCTTAGCAAAATAAAGCCAGAGGGAAGTAAAACTCTGTTTCCTAGAGAAAGCTTTAGATGGGAAGAGAACTTAATATGAGGAGTCTTCAAAAAGTTCATGGAAAAACACAGCGTAGGAATAAAGCATGCATGGATTTCAAATGTTTTGCTACAAAAGCAAACTTTTCCTTTAGTTCTATTTTCCACAAGCATATTGAAGTATCCGCATATTCAAAAAGTAACTCTGAAGTCTTAGCCACTGTTTCACAAGCAAAGAGCTCCACCAGCTTATAGAATTTGTTCAGCTGCCCTTCTACTCCACAGCCTCCATCCAGATTTTGTGGGTATACTTTTCATACACAGCATTTGTAAATGAGATTTATCTTTTTTTTTTTTAAATTGATCTGGAAAACATGATGCTAAGTGAACTAAGCCAGTCCCAAAGAGACAAATATCATTTTTTTCCCCTGATTGGCAATGACTAACTGAACACCAAAAGGGAAACCTGTTTAATGTATTGAGCACTATGAGAAAATAAGACTTGATCATTTCTTGGAATGTTGATGTATAATGTGAATCTTTACCCATCTTAGTATCTCTCTTTGTTGTTTTTTTTTTGTTCTAGTACTAATGGTTGAACTCTGCAACTAACACAATTAGCTTTAGGTGTTTAAATTTAACTGAAACGTGATCCCAGTTTCCTTTGAGAGAGGGAAAAGAAAGGGAGGATATGTACACTTTGAGACAATCTAAATTGGACTTGCACCAAATGATGGAGTTAGAAACATGCCAGGGGATCCCAATACAACCCCACCAAGATGTCATGTACCAATGCCATCTCAACAGCCCAAGTGAACAATTTTAGTTCACAATTGATCACACTGATAGGTCTAAGAGTCAAAGGGAACACACAAACAAGACTAGTTTCTACCAATACAAACAGATAGGACCAGAAAGGGAGAGAATGATTCAGCATGGGGAGCAGAGTCACAGAAGACTCATAGAATGACAGATGTCCTAAATAACACTCTGGCCTCAGAATCAGCCCTTAAGGCATTCAGATCTGGCTCAAGAGCCCATAAGAGTATTTTAGGCATGGAAAGCCAAGACACTCTGGAAAAGGAAAAAAAAAGAAGACCTAAATGGAAGATCTCTGCAAATGGGATCCCAGTGGAAGGAATGGGGCTACCATAGAAGAAGGTACCTTTCTCCGAAGGGAGGAAAGGACCTCCACTTTGACTGTGACCCTGTCAGAATAGTATCGAAGTCGGTGAACCCTAAAGTCTTCCATAGCCTCAGCGACTCATGACTAGAGCTTAGGGAGATTCTGACACCATAAATAAGAGTGTCAAATTGTTAAATCAACACCAGGAGTCACTGTGTACTTATATCCCATGTGGGATCGGTCCCTAATATGTTATCTAATGTGAAGTAACGTTGTAACTAGTGCTGAAACAGTATTTTTACACTTTCTGTTTCTGTGTAGATGCAAACTGATGAAAATTTTTACATAATACATACTGAACCGATTTTCTCTATATAAAGATAATCGAAAATGAAAAAAAAACTCACTGTTACGTTTGAAATTGCATCAAAAAATTAATCAGTTTCAAAAAAAAAAAATATATATATATATATCATGTATGATCTCTGTCCTTAATGTGCTGTTCAATGTGATTCAATGCTATAACGAGTACTCAAATAGTATATTTCACTTTGTGTTAATCTATGAGGGAAAATGGACGAATTCTTTACTTAACACATGCTAAATTGATCACCTGTATACAAAGAGAATTGAAAATGAATCTGGAAGTGAATGAAAGGGTTGAGGGAGCCGGCAAGAGTGGAGGGTTGTGGGGGGGAGAGGGAAAGTATGGGGGGAAAGCCATTGTAATCCATGAGTTGTACCTTGGAAATTTATATTCTAAATAAAAGTTAAAAAAAAAAGCTTAGAAAAAAATTGATTTTATTTATTTGAATGTCAGAGTTACACAGAGAGAGGAGAGGCAGAGGGAGAGAGAGAGAGAGAGAGAGAGAGAGATCTATCAATCTTCCACCTGCTGGTTCCTTCCACAGATGGCTACAACAGCCAGCCAGGGCTGGGCCAGGCTGAAGCCAGGAACCAATGAGTCTGTCTGGGTTGGTTTCCCATGTGGGCTGCAGGCCCTCAGGACTTGAGCCATCCTTTGCTGCCTCCCCAGGGCATACATTAGCAGGAAACTGGAGCTGGGAGTGGAGCTGGGTCTCAAACCCAGGCACTGATGTGTGGTGTGGGTGTCTCAAGGCCATTTCAATGGTGATGTCAAATGCCTGCCCTTAGACTCCTTTCTTTGCTATTCCCTTCAAGTAGGGTGGAAGATTGGGTAACTGAAGACACAGATACTTGCACTTCATATGTCATCTTCAAATCAGAATCCTACCATGTTATTTGGTCTTGGTATCACTCATAGGAAGGAAAATAGGACCACTTGATGCACTGCATTTTCTCACAGCTTTATTGAGATAAGAATGACATGATTACTACATGTATAACAAGATTATAATTTGGGCCTGGCATTGTGGTGAGATAGGATCAGCTGCTGCCGCCACAGCAGCATCCTGTATGAGCTGCTCCGCTGGGTATCCAGTTCCCTGATAAAGCACCTGGAAAAGCAGTGAGAGAGGGCCCGAGTGCTGGGGTCCCTGCACTAATGTCTGCATTTGGGAGACCCAGATGGAGTTCCAGGCTCCAGGCTTTGGCCTGGCCCAGCCCTGGCCATATGGGCATTTGGGATGTCTTTATTTTTTTAATTAGATTGATTTGAAAGGCAAAGTTACAGAGAGAGAAAATGAGAGACAGGTAGAGAGAGAGAGAGCTTACATACGATAGTTTACTCCCCAAATGACCTCAACAGCTGGAGCTGGGACAATCCGAAGCCAGGAGCCAGGAGTTTTTTCCAGGTCTCCCATGTGGGTGTGAGGGCCTAAGCACTTGAGCCATCCTCTGCTACTTCTTTCAGACCTTTAGCAGGGAGCTGGATCAGAAGTGGAACAGCTGAGTCTTGAACCTGCACCCATATGGGATGCCAGTGTTCAGGTGGCGGTTTTACCTGCTACACCACAGCACAGGCTCCAATAAGTCTGTTTTGAAAAGTACAATTTTATGAGTTTTGATATATGAATACACTCATGAAACCATTTTCCCAATTGAAATAATGAAGCTGACTATTGACCCAGAAGGTTTTTTGTTTTTGCTTTTTAAAGATCTATTTTATTTGTTTGAAAGACAGAGTTACAGAGAGGGGTAGAGCTAGAGAGGTCTTCCATCCGGTGGTTCACTCTGCAAATGTGTCCGCAATGGCCAGAACTGAGCTCATCTGAAGAACAGGAACTTCTTTTGGGTCTCCCACGAGGGTACAGGGACCCAAGGAGTTGGTCCATCTTGCTCTGCTTTCCCAGGCCTTAGCAGAGAGCTGGATCACAAGTGGAGCAGCCGGGACTTGAACTGGTGCCCATATGGGTTGCTGGTGCTGCAGGCTAGGGCTTTAACCTGCTGTGCCACAGCGCTGGCCCCAACCCAGAAGTTTGATTGTGTGCCTTCACAATCCCTTCCTCTCCTCCTAGTTCCACCTTCATCCTCTTGGAACTCAACTGGACACGAGTCTAGCCATCTTGGATGTAACCACCATCTTGCCCTCTAAGTTTCCCTAGAGGTCCTTCTATCCATATGGGGTAAAGAAAGTCATCAAGGTAAACCACTGGGCTGATCTTGCTGGCTGGACCCTGGAATGTCTCTTCTCTGATGCCTGGAATGTGAATATTTCTTGAGAAAGTCCAGATGCATTTAGGTTAGTCACAGGCCAGCTTTGTCTATAAGAGCCCTTGGTCTTGCAGCCACTGGAGACCACTGTTCTTCTATCAATCCCCCTAGTCCCAGTAGATTACAGCTGGTGTGATTTTGGATGTGTGCCAAGCAGCTGATTCTTGTATGCTGGGTTTTCCCAAACACAAGCCAGCACAGCCAGCTCTCTGTACATGGATTAGCTGTCATTTCTAGCGCTGGATGTAGATGGACCCCTGCCCTGTGCACTTTGTTTTATTTGTTTCACTCGTCACAGTTCTTTTGATTGCTGCATATAAAGGTGCAATATTTTTATTACTTTTGATTGCTTAGTAATGTTTCATTATATGGATATGCCAGAACTTTTCTATTTCACCTTTTGTGGATATTTGGGTTGTTCCCAATGTTTGCTTATTGCACTGGCTCCAAATTATTTTTTTTGAAGGCAGAGTTAGTGTGAGAGAGAGAGAGAAAGGTCTTCTTTCAGTTGGTTCACCCTCCAAAAGGCAGCTACAGCCGGCGCTGCACCAATCTGAAGCTTCCTCCTGGTCTCCCATTCAGGTGCAGGGCCCAAGGTGGCTCCAAATTATTTCAATATATTTTATTTAATAGAATGTCTTTTCTTCATTGAATTACCTTGACACCTTTGCTAGTGAATTGATCTTACATGTATGAATTTATCTCAGGACTTTCTATTTTTTAAAGATTTAATTATTTATCTGAAAGAGTGACAGAGAGAGGAAAGGGGACACACAGAGAGGAAGAGAGAGAGAGAGAGAGTGTTTTCCCTTGGGTGGCTTATTCTCCACATGGCCACAATGGCCAGAGCTGCACTGATCCAAAGCCAAGAGGCAGGAGCATCTTCATGGTCTCCAGTGTGGGTACAGGACCCAAGGATTTGGGCCATTCTCTACTGCTTTCCCAGGCCATAGCAGAGAGCTGGATCAGAAGTGGAGCAGCCGGGTCTCAAACCGGTGCCCGTATGAGATGCCTGTGCTGCAGGTGAGGGCTTAGCTCACTACCCCACAGCACCAGGCCCCCAGTAACTACACTTAATGTGGCATCTTGGTTAATCATACAGTGTTTCTGGTTACTCTAGCTACATTCAGTTGTCTTAAGCTGATTGGGTTGAGTTTTTGTCCCTCACTTGTGAAGAGTCCTGGTTAATATTTTGCCACTGTGGGGCCAGCGCTATGGTGTAATAGGTTAAGCTTCCCCCTGTGGTGCTGGCATTCCATGCACAGGCATAAGTTTAAGTCCTGGCTGCTCTACTTCTGATTTCGCTTCCTGCTAAAGTGCCTGAGTAGAGCAATGGACCCCTGCACCCATGTGGGAGACCCAGAAGTAGCTCTCTGTCTGTTTCGGCCACTTGGGGAGTGAACCAGCAGATGGAAGCTCTCTCTCTCTCTCTCTCTCTCTCTATCTATATATCTAACTCTGCCTCTCAAATATATGAATAAAATCTTATATATATATCTTGCCACTGTGTCATCCCCCTCTGTCCCTGTCCATGGACACGCCCTCCCACTCCTCTGCAGATAGCCCCACCCCTGCCCCACCCTCTGGGTGTGACCTGACAGACCTCTGGGTTCTACTGTATCCTGGAGCCAAGGCTATTGAGTGGGCGGGCTCTTCATCGGTTCATTTTCTCCTTCATAGTGGACAGACCTCAGCGAAGATGAGCAGAGCTCTGATCCTCTGTGTTTTCCTCTTGGGTTTCTGGCGAGATACCATGCCTCACCCTATCAACCTGATCGAAGGTACTGTCCCAGTGCCTCTGTGTGACAGCGAGCGATTCTGGGAGCCTACATCGGGGGCTGGTGTGGTGGCCCATGCATTCTCCCTGCCTGCCATCTTACCTCCCTACACTTGCCATTAGGGAATTAGTGCTTGCAAGAGGGTAGTAACCTCAAAAGTTTTCCAAATTTTGAAGCTTACTTAAAGTTCAGAGCTCCATGGGGTTGTAGTATACGAGTGCATTTTAACTTTTGATCATAGAAGTTTTCTCAATCTTTTTGTTTATTTATTTGGAAGGTAGAGTGATGGGGTGGGGGTGCGGAGAGACAGAGTGTTAGAAAAAGGCAAAGAACAAAGAGGAGACAGAATACGAACTTGCAGCCAGACCACATTTACTCAAAGAAAATAAACTCGCAGAGGTCAACCAACTGCCATTGAGTACACAGACCCAACACGTAGCATAGGCCCAGACCCCAGCAGGCCTGGCCATTTTGTGTCTTAGTTGGGCTAGGGGTGGGGATGGGGGGCAGTATGTAGAGATGAGCTTCTCCATGCTGATTCTCCAAGTTTGGCCCACTGGCCTTCAAACGTGGGGGAGAATACAGGGGGTGAGACTGAACTGGTCTCTTGAAAGAAGGCAGGGGTAACAAGAATCTAGAATGGCTGAGAGGTATATGTCCTTGTTCCATCACAGGGAGAGAAAGATTTTTCATGTGCTGCTTCACTCCATGAAGGCTTCAAAGCCAGGACTGAGCCAAGCCAAAGTCAGATGCCTGGACTCCCATCTGGAATTCCTACATGGGTGCAGGGACCCAAGCACTTGGGCCATCTTTTGTTGCTTTCCTAGGCACATCTCACATCATTTTAAATTTTCTTTAGAAAAGATATTCTTATTTGAAAGGCAGAGCTACAGAGAGAGAGAGAGGGAGAGACACAGAGAGATCTTTTTATCTGCTGTTTCACTTCGCAGATGGCAGAAATGACCAGGGCTCGGTGAGATGGAAACAAGGAGCCAGGAGCTTCTTCCAGGTCTTCCCGTGGGATGCAAGGGCCCAAACTCTTGTCCATTAGTATGGAGCTGGCTTTATTCGATACTTCATGACGCCGGTCCTACACAGCTTTATGGAGATAAAATTCACATACTATAAAATTTACCCTTTTGAAAGTATGTAATTTAGTGAGTTCTAGTATACTAACTATGACATGAATCATCATTATCTAGGTATTTTATTATAAAGATTATTTATTTGCAAATCAGTTATAGAGAGAGAGATCTTCCATTTGCTCTTTCATTCCCCAGATGGCTGCAGTGTTGAGAGTTGGGCCAGGCTGAACCCAGAGCTTCTTCCAGGTCTCCCACATGGGTGCAGGGACCCAAGCAATTGGGCCATCCTCCATTGCTTTCTCAAGATGTTAACAGGGAGCTGGATTGGAAGTAGAGCAGCTGGGACTTAAGTAAGCAGTCATACGGGATGCTGCTGGTGCAGGCAGTGACTTTATCTGCTACACCACAATGCCAGTCCCTTTATTTTATTTTAAAAACATATTTATGTATCTGAAAGGCAGAGTTCCAGAGGAAAAAGAGAGACAGACAATAGAGCAATCTTTCATTGATTGGTTCATGACCCAGTTGGCTGCAATAGCCAGAGCTGGGCCAGGCTGAAGCCAGGAAATGAAAATCCACTTGGGTCTCCCACATGGGTAAAGGGGCCCAAGTACTTGGACCATCTCCCACTGCTTTCCCAGGCACATTAGCAGGGAACTAGATTGGAAGTGGAGCACCTGGGACTTGAACGGGCACCCATATGGGATGCTAGTGGTACACCACAACTTGGCTCCCTAATTTTAATGTTTTTCAGATTTATTATTTACTTGAAAGCAGAGTTAGAGAGAGAGAGAGAGAGAGAGAGAGAGAGAGAGAGAGGGAGGGAGAGAGGAAGAGACAGAGAGAGAAAAAGATCTTCCATCTGCTGGTTATTCCCCAAATGGCCGAAATGGTGTAGTCTGCGTCTCCTACATGGGTGGCAGGGCCATCTTCTGATGCTTTCCCAGGTGCATCAGCAGGAAGCTGGATTGGAAGTGGAGCAGCTGAGATTCTAACCATCATCCATATGGGATGCCGGTGTTAGAGGCGGGGACTTAACTCACTGTGCAACAGAGCCGGCCCCCATTATCTAGCTGTAGAACTCTTTCATCACCCCAGAAAGGAGCCATGTGCCTGCAGTAGTTGCTCCCCATTCTACTTTCCCCTGGCTCCTTGGCTTGCTGTGTGTCCAGGACTCATCTATGTGGTAGCCTGTGTGAGAACTTCATGCCCTGTAAGGCTGAGTACTGTCCCATTGTGAGGACAGACTACATTCATTCTCTCTCTCTCTCTCTCTCTCTCGACAGGTTAGAGTAAGACAGTAAGCGAGAGAGAGAGAGACAGGGAGAAAGGCCTTCCTTCCTTTGATTCACGCCCCAAATGGACGCTATGGGTGGTGCTGTTCTGATCCAAAGCCAGGAGACAGGGGCTTCCTCCTGGTCTCCCATGCAGGTGTAGGGCCCAAGCATTTGGGCCATCCTCCACTGCCCTCCCAGGCCATAGCAGAGAGCTGGACTTGAAAAGGAGCAACCAGGATAGAACGAGCACCCCAACCGGGACTAGAACCCAGAATACCGGCTCCACAGGCAGAGGATTAGCCTAGTGAGCCTCGGAGCTGGCCCATTTTGTTTATTATATTTGCATGGCCATTTGGGTTGTTTTCACCATTTGAATATTATGAAAACTCCTGTTCTGAATAGTGACCTGGATCTCCTTCCTCGATGTTTAGTCACCTCCTGCTTTTAGAACCACTTTTGCTATTTTACTAAACTTCACTGGCTGACCACATTCCTTGCAGTTCTATGTGTTAAGTCACTGGGTATGTAAAAGTTGAAGCAGAAAACACAGCCCTCATGCTGGAGGAAACTCCAGGGCTGTTCTCCCAGCATTAATCATGCCAACATCACCAAGGGAATCAGAGGCACCTGTGTGGAGTCAAGGGCGCCAGCGTGCCATGAGCGGGGGCTCAAATGTCTCATGCAGGAGCTACATCACTTTAAATGGTGACGCTATCCATCACAGGATACAATAGAAAGGGACGAAACGGAGCACACTTGTGAGGACTTTAAAACCTAAAGTGTTGCCCAGCAACGTGGTTGCTCCTCTTCCAGTCCAGCTCTCTTCTGTGGCCCAGGAAGGCAGTGGAGGATGGCCTAGGTGGAAGCACCTGGCTCCTGGCTTCGGATGCGTTCAGTGTGCTGGCTGTAGCAGCCATTAGGGGGGTGAACCAATGGAGAAACTAAGACCTTTCTCTCTGTCTCTCTCTCTCTTGCTAACTCTGCCTGATAAAGAAAAAAGAAACCAAAGGGTGTTTATGATATTTTACTCATGAGCATACTGGATGCATCACGATGTCATTGTATCGATTCTTTTTTTTAAGATTTATTTATTTATTTGAAAGAGTTACAGAGAGGCAGGGGCAGAGAGGGAGAGAGAAAGAAAGGGGTCTACCATCTGCTGGTTCACTCCCCAGATGGCTGCAATGGCTGGGGCTGTGCCGATCCAAAGCCAGGAGCCAGGAGCTTCTTCCAGGTCTCCCACGACAGTGCAGGGGCCCAAGGACTGTGTTAAGAATAAAAAGGCATTGAACATGTGTGTGTGTGTGTGTCTGTGTGTGTGTTTCTGTATCCTCAGGCACCCACGGGGGTCGATGCCGGGTGACTAAGGGGGACCCCCATCCAGGCAGACCCAGGGAGCACTTTCCTCACAGCTGAATTTACTTTCTCCACAGGCTCAACCAATAAATGTTCCTCAAACATTAAAAATGAGGATGAAGGTTTGGCTAAAGTATTTGGAAAGTAGCCCTGCTCCTCCATGGTTGTTTCCAAGGGGACCTGTTCCTGCTGCTTCGGGGGCAAAGCGAGTGCTTTGGTTTCAGGCTAGACGCTGCTCCTCTGAATGCCAAAGTCCCTAGAAATTAAGCCAAGCCCAGGGGAGAAACCACATGAAAGACCCTGTTCCTCACAGTGGCCCAGGCTCCTCCCTCCATCCAGAAGCCCCTCGCAGGTGCAGAGAGAGAGTGCACCACAGACCAGCTGCATCCACCTGGCCTTCTAGAGGGTGGGGCCCTGCAGTCACCCTGGACGTTCTCTCGGGGCCTCTCATCCCTGCCTGAGGCTGAGGGTGAGTCTGTCCTGGGGAGATTCTTACAAAGAGGCATCCCCCCTGCCCAGGCCATGGGGCGTGGGGATGTTTGCGCAGTGGATGTTAGAACCCTTCGGGTGCCTCCAGGCTGGGGCTGACTGATGTACTGGAAGTCTCTCCTTTAACCCAAGAACAGCTAAGGCCAGTCCCAGGCCGTTGCCTTCAACAGAGGCCTGAGGCTGAGACAGGTCTGGACCCCAGCTGTGTGCTGAAGGAAGACCGGCCCAATTTGGGGGAGTTCTCCCTGGTGCTGAGAAGAGGGTCAGGCAGAGGGCCGCCTCTGGCAGAGAGAGAGCTCCTGGGAGCGTGAGCGAGGGAGCACTGCTGGTTTCCCCCGGGGTGGCGCTGTTGGATCAGAGGTGCCTGGCCACCCCTGCCTGAAGGAGGGGCACCTCTCCACACATGGCGGACTCTTTGTCGCAGAGCTGCTCCAGGTCAGGAGCTGTGGGTTTGTCTTGCTTCCGCCAGCGCTCCCAAATAAGGCTCACCCAGAAGGCACTGCCCGCTGACTGACTGGCAGGTGGCCAGCCCTGATGGGTGAGTGGATGAGGTTACTCTCGCAGGTGCACCAGCTGTGTGTTCAGCAAGTGCTGTCTAGGAGCCAGAGGGCTGTTCTGTGGTGGCCCCAGCGTCATAGCCCCTCGTGTGTCAGAGGGGAGTGAGCACCTCTGGAGATGGGAGTCTGGGCCAGGGTTTGGGAGGATCCTGTCATTACCCGCCAAGGACCTACCAACCTGCCCGTGCTTGTGCAATAGCCAGGGCAGGCACCGCTCCACTCAGAAGCTTCCATCTGGGTGGCGTCTCAGGAACTTGTAGGTAAATACATTCATCACGGGGCAGGGGAGGTGAGAACTTGCTGTTTACTCCTGGTGAAGCAGAAGGTGCTTTTTCCCGTGTCTATTGAAAGCACCTTTTGTGTGTAGTGGGCAAACCCTCACCCGGGGCCAACAGTCTTGAAAATGGACTTGGAATAGGGATGATGTGAATGCTAATCCTGTGGCTTAGCAAAATAAAGCCAGAGGGAAGTAAAACTCAGTTTCCTGGAGAAAGCTTTAGATGGGAAGAGAACTTAATATGAGGAGTCTTCAAAAAGTTCATGGAAAAACACAGCGTAGGAGTAAAGCATGCATGGATTTGAAATGTTTTGCTATAAAAGCAAACTTTTCCTTTACTTATATTTTCCACAAGCATATTGAAGTATCCGCATATTAAAAAAGTAACTCTGAAGTCTTAGCCACTGTTTCACAAGCAAAGAGCTCCACCAGCTTATAGAATTTAAGCTTCCCTTCTACCCCACAGCCTCCATCCAGATTTTGTGGGTATACTTTTCATACACAGCATTTGTAAATGAGATTTATCTTTTTTTTCAAATTGATTTTATTTATTTGAACATCAGAGTTACACAGAGAGAGGCAGAGAGAAAGAGAGAGAGAGAGAGAGAGAGAGAGAGAGATATCTATCAATCTTCCACCTGCTGGTTCCTCCCACAGATGGCTACAACAGCCAGGGCTGGGCCAGGCTGAAGCCAGGAACCACTGAGTCTGTCTGGGTTGGTTTCCCATGTGGGCAGCAGGGCCTCAGGACTTGAGCCATCATTTGCTGCCTCCCCAGGGCATACATTAGCAGGAAACTGGAGCTGGGAGTGGAGCTTGGACTCAAACCCAGGCACTGATGTGTGGTGTGGGTGTCCCGAGTTGCATTTCAATGGCAATGTGAAATGCCTCTCCTTAGATTCCTTTCTTTGCTATTCCCTTCAAGTAGGGTGGCAGATTGGGTAACTGAAGACACAGATACTTGCACTTCATATGTCATCTTCAAATCAGAATCCTACCATGTTATTTGGTCTTGGTATCACTCATAGGAAGGAAAATAGGACCACTTGATGCACTGCATTTTCTCACAGCTTTATTGAGATATGAATGACATGATAACTGCATGTTTAAAAAGATTATAATTTGGGCCTGGCATTGTGGTGAGATAGGATAAGCTGCTGCCGCCACAGCAGCATCCTGTATGAGCTGCTCCACTGCCGATCCAGCTCCCTGCTAAAGCACCTGGGAATGCAGTGAAAGATGGCCCGAGTTCTAGGGCCCCTGCACTAATGTCTGCATGTGGGAGACCCAGATGGAGTTCCAGGCTCCAGGCTTTGGCCTGGCACAGCCCTGGCCATTGTGGCCTTTGTGATGTCTTTTTTTTTTAATTAGATTGATTTGAAAGGCAAAGTTACAGAGAGAGAAAATGAGAGATAGGGAGAGAGAGAGAGGGAGCTTCCATACGATAGTTTACTCCCCAAATGACATCAACAGCTGGAGCTGGGACAATCTGAAGCCAGGAGCCAGGAGTTTCTTCCAGGTCTCCCATGTGGGTGTAGGGACCTAAGCACTTGAGCCATCCTCTGCTACTTCTTTCAGGCCTTTAATATTGAGCTGGATCAGAAGTGGAGCAGCTGAGACTTGAACCGGCACCCATATGGGATGCCAGTGTTCAGGTGGCAGTTTTACCTGCTACACCACAGCACAGGCTCCAATAAGTCTGTTTTGAAAAGTACAATTTTATGAGTTTTGACATATGAATACACTCATGAAACCATTTTCCCAATTGAAATAATGAAGCTGAATATTGACCCAGAATTTTTTCTGTTTTTGTTTTTAAAGATCTATTTTATTTGTTTGAAAGACATAGTTACAGAGAGGGGTAGAGCTAGAGAGGCCTTCCATCCACTGGTTCACTCTGCAAATGTGTCCTCAATGGCCAGAGCTGAGCTCATCTAAAGCCAGGAGCTTCTTTTGGGTCTCAAACGTGGGTACAGGTGCCCAAGGAGTTGGTCCATCTTCCACTGCTTTTCCAGGCCATAGCAGAGAGCTAGATCAGAAGTGCAGCAGTCGGGACTTCAACTGGTGCCCATATGGGTTGCTGGTGCTGCAGGCTAGGGCTTTAACCTGCTGTGCCACAGCGCTGGCCCCAACCCAGAAGTTTGATTGCGTGCCTTTGAAATCCCTTCCTCTCCTCCTGCTTCCACCTTCATCCTGTTGGAACTCAACTGGACACGAGTCTAGCCATCTTGGATGTAATCACCATCTTGTCCTCTAAGTTTCCCTGGAGGTCCTTCTATCCATATGGGGTAAAGAAGTCATCAAGGTAAACCACTGGGCTGATCTTGCTGGCTGGACCCTGGAATGTCTCTTGTCTGATGCCTGGAAAGTTAATATTTCTTGAGAAAGTCCAGATGCATTTAGGTTAGTCACAGGCCAGCTTTGTCTATAAGAGCCCTTGGTCTTGCAGCCACTGGAGACCACTCTTCTGTCTGTCAGTCCCCATAGTCCCAGTAGATTACAGCTGGTGTGATTTTGGATGTGTCCTAGGCAGCTGATTCTTGTATGCTGGGTTTTCCCAAACACAAGCCAGCACAGCCAGCTCTCTGTACATGGATTAGCTGTCATTTCTAGCGCTGGATGTAGATGGACCCCTGCCCTGTGCACTTTGTTTTATTTCGTTCACTCGTCACAGTTATTTTGATTGCTGCTTATCATTGTGCAATATTTTTATTACTTTTGATTGCTTAGTAATATTTCATGCTATGGATATGACAGAACTTGTCTATTTCACCTTTTGTGGATATTTGGGTTGTTCCCAATGTTTGCTTATTGCACTGGCTCCAAATTATTTTTTTTGAAGGCAGTTAGTGTGAGAGAGAGAGAGAGACAGAGAGAAAGGTCTTCCTTCAGTTGGTTCACCCTCCAAATGTCCGCTTCAGCCGGCGCTGCACTGATCTGAAGCTTCCTCCTGGTCTCCCATTTGGGTGCAGGGCCTAAGGTGGCTCCAAATTATTTCAATATATTTTATTTAATAGAATGTCTTTTCTTCATTGAATTACCTTGACACATTTGCTAGTGCATTGATCTTACATGTATGAATTTATCTCAGGACTTTCTATTTTTTAAAGATTTAATTATTTATCTGAAAGAGTGAGAGAGAGAGGAAAGGAGACACACAGAGGAAGAGAGAGAGAGAGAGAGAGAGAGAGAGAGAGAGAGAGAGTTTTCCATTGGCTGGTTTACTCTCCACATGGCCACAATGGCCAGAGTTGCACTGATCTGAAGCCAAGAGCCAGGAGCTTCTTCTGGGTCTCCAATGTGGGTGCAGGGGCCCAAGGACTTGGGCTATCTTCTCCTGCTTTCCCAGGCCATAGCAGAGAGCTGGATCAGAAGTGGAGCAGCCGGGTCTCAAACCAGCGCCCGCATGGGATGCCTGTGCTGCAGGTGAGGGCTTAGCTCACTATACCACAGCACGAACCCCCCAGTAACAACAATTAATGTGTCATGTTGGTTAATCAAACAGTTTTTCTGGTTACTCTAGCTACATCCAGTTGTCTTAAGCTGATTGGGTTGAGTTTTTGTCCCTCACTTGTGAAGAGTCCTGGTTAATAGTTTGCCACTGTGGGGCCAGCGCTATGGTGTAATAGGTTAAGCTTCCCCCTGTGGTGCTGGCATCCCATGTACAGGCATCAGTTCGAGACCTGGCTGCTCTACTTCTGAACTGGCTTCCTGCTAATGTGCCTGTGTAGAGCAATCGTCACCTGCCCTCATGTGGGAGACCCAGAAGAAGCTCCGGGCTTCAGATTGGCCCAACTCTGTGGGTTTGGGCCACTTGGGGAGTGAACCAGCAGATGGAAGCTCTCTCTCTCTCTCTCTGTCTCTCTAACTCTGCCTCTGAAATATGTGAATAAAATCTTAAATATATATTTTGCCACTGTGTCCTCCCCCTCTGTCCCTGTCCATGGACATGCCCTCCCACTCCTCTGCAGATAGCCCCACCCCTGCCCCACCCTCTGGGTGTGACCTGACAGACCTCTGGGTTCTACTGTATCCTGGAGCCAAGGCTATTGAGTGTGCAGGCTCTTCAGCAGTTCATTTTCTCCTTCATAGTGGACAGACCTCAGCGAAGATGAGCAGAGCTCTGATCCTCTGTGTTTTCCTCTTGGTTTTCTGGCGAGATACTATGCCTCACCCTATCAACCTGATCGAAGGTACTGTCCCAGTGCGTCTGTGTGACAGCGAGTGATTCTGGCAGCCTACATCGGGGGCTGGTGTGGTGGCCCAGGCGTACTCCCTGCCTGCCATCTTACCTCCCTACACTTGCCATTAGGGAATTAGTGCTTGCAAGAGGGGAGTATCCCCAAATTTTCCAAATTTTGAAGCTTACTTAAAGTTCAGAGCTCCATGGGGTCATAGCATATGTGTGCAATTTAACTTTGGATTATAGAAGTTTCCTCAATCTTTTTGTTTATTTATTTGGAAGGTAGAGTGATGGGGTGGGGGTGGGGAGAGACAGAGTGTTAGAAAAAGGCAAAGAACAAAGAGGAGACAGAATACGAACTTGCAGCCAGACCAAATTTACTCAAAGAAAATAAATTTGCAGAGGTCAACCAACTGCCATTGAGTACACAGACCCAACACGTAGCAAAGGCCCAGACCCCAGCAGGCCTGGCCATTTTGTGTCTTAGGTGGGCTAGGGGTGGGGATGGGGGGCAGTAGGCAGAGATGAGCTTCTCCATGCTGATTCTCCAAGCTTGGCCCATTGGGCTTAAAACCTGGGGGAGAATACAGGGGGTGAGACTGAACTGGTCTCTTGAAAGAAGGCAGGGGTAACAAGAACCTAGATTGGCTGAGAGGTATATGTCCTTGTTGCATCACAGGGAGAGAAAGAACTTTCATGTGCTGGTTCACTCCCCGAAGACTTCAACAGCCAGGACTGGGCCAAGCCAAAGTCAGCTGCCTGGACTCCCATCTGGATTTCCTACATGGGTGCAGGTACCCAAGCACTTGGGCCATCTTTTGTTCCTTTCCTAGGCACATCTCACATCATTTTAAATTTTCTTTAAAAAAGATATTCTTATTTGAAAGGCAGAGCTACAGAGAGAGAGAAAGAGGGAGAGACAGAGAGAGAGAGGGAAAGACACAGAGAGACCTATCTATCTACTGTTTCACTTCGCAGATGGCAGAAATGACCAGGGCTTGGTAAGATGGAAACAAGGTGCCAGGAGCTTCTTCCAGGTCTTCCTGTGGGATGCAGGGGCCCAAACTCTTGGCCATTAGTATGGAGCTGGCTTTATTTGCTACTCCATGACGCCGGTCCTACACATCACTTTTCAAATAGCAGCTTTATGGAGATAAAATTCACATACTATAAATTTTTCCCTTATGAAAATATGTAATTCAGTGAGTTCTAGTGTACTCACTAAGTTGTGAATCATCATTATCTAGGTATTTTATTTTAAAGGTTATTTATTTTCAAATCAGTTACAGAGAGAGAGAGAAATCTTCTGTTTGCTGGTTTGTTCCCCGGATGGCTTCAATGGTGAGAGTTGGGCCAGGCTGAACCCAGAGCTTCTTCCAGGTCTCCCACATGGGTGCAGAGACCCAAGCAATTGGGCCATCCTCCATTGCTTTCTCAAGCTGTTAACAGGGAGCTGGATTGGAAATAGAGCAGCTGGGACTTAAGTAAGCAGTCATACGGGATGCTGGTGGTGCAGGCAGTGACTTTATCTGCTACACCACAATGCCGGTCCCTTTATTTTATTTTAAAAAAATATTTATGTATCTGAAAGGCAGTTACTGAGGAAAACGAGAGACAGACAGATAGAGCAATCTTTCCTTGATTGGTTCATGCCCCAGTTGGCTGCAAGAGCCATGGCTGGGCCAGCTGAAGCCAGTGACCTGAAACTCCACTTGGGTCTCCCACATGGGTACAGGGTCCCAAGTACTTGGACCATCTCCCACTGCTTTCCTAGGCACATTAGCAGGGAACTGGATTGGAAGTGGAGCACCTGGGACTTGAACAGGCACTCATATGGGATGCTAGTGGTGCACCACAACTTGGCTCCCTAATTTTTATTTTTTTCAGATTTATTTATTTGAAAGGCAGAGTTAGAGAGAGAGAGAGGGAGGGAGGGAGGAAGAGACAGAGAGAGAAAAAGATCTTCCATCTGCTGGTTTATTCCCCAAATGGCCGCAATGGTGTGGTCTGGGTCTCCTACATTGGCGGCAGGGCCATCTTCTGCTGCTTTCCCAGGTGCATCAGCAGGAAGCTGGATTGGAAGTGGAGCAGCTGAGACTCTATCCAGCACCCATATGGGATGCCAGTGTTACAGGCGGGGACTTAACCCACACTGCCACAGAGCCGGCCCCCATTATCTAGCTGTAGAACTCTTTCATCACCCCAGAAATTAGCCGTGTGCTTGTAGTAGTTGCTCTCCATTCTGCTTTCCTCTGGCTTCTTTGGCTTGCTGTGTGTCCAGGACTCATCTATGTGGTAACCTGTGTGAGAACTTCATGCCCTGTAAGGCTGAGTACTGTCCCATTGTGAGGACAGACTACATTCATTCTCTCTCTCTCTCTCTCTCTCTATATATATATATATATCTCTGTCTCTCTCTCTCTTTTGACAGGCAGAGTTAGACAGTGAGAGAGAGAGAGAGACAGGGAAGTAGAACTTCCTTCTGTTGGTTCACCCCTAAAATGTCCGCTAAGACTGGCGCTGCGCTGATCAAAAACCAGGAACCAAGTGCTTCCTCCTGGCCTCCCATGCAGGTGTAGGGCCCAAGCACTTGGGCCATCCTCCACTGCCCTCCCAGGCCATTGCAGAGAGCTGCATTAGAAGAGGAGCAACCGGGACATATCTGGCACCCCAACTAGGACTAGAACCCAGAATACCAGCTCCACAGGCAGCGGATTAGACTAGTGAGCCACGTTGCTGGCCCATTTTGTTTCCTACATGTGCATTGGCATTTGGGTTGTTTTCACCATTTGGATATTATGAAAACTCTTGTTCTGAAAAGTTACCTGGATGTCTTCCTTGATGTTTAGTCACCTCCTGCTTTTAAAACCACTTTTGCTATTTTACTAAACTTAACTGGCTGACCACATTCCTTGCAGTTCTCTGTGTTAAGTCACTGGGTATGTAAAAGCTGAAGCAGCAAACACAGCCCTCATGCTGGAGGAAACTCCAGGGCTGTTCTCCCAGCATTAAGCACGCCAACATCACCCAGGGAATCAGAGGCACCTGCGTGGAGGCCAGGGTGCCAGCGTGCCATGGGCGGGGGCTCAGAAGTCTCAGGCAGGAGCTATGTCACTTCAAATGGTGACACTATCTATCACAGGATAGTATAGAAAGGGAAGGAACTGAGCACTCTTGTGAGAACTTTATAACCCAAATGTTGGCCGGCACCGTGGTTGCTCCTCTTCCAGTCCAGCTCTCTGCTGTGGCCGGGGAAGGCAGTGGAGGATGGCCTAGGTGGAAGTACCTGCCTCCTGGCTTCGGATCGGCACAGTGCGCCGGCTGTAGCAGGCATTTGGGGGGTGAACCAATGGAGAAAGGACGACCTTTCTCTCTGTCTCTCTCTCTCTTGCTAAGTCTGCCTGAAAAAAAAAAAAAAGAAACCAAAGGGCATTTATGATGTTTTACTCATGAGCATACTGGATGCGTCATGCTGGCATTGTATTGATTCTTTCTTTTTTTTCTTAAGATTTATTTATTTATTTGAAAGAGAGTTACAGAGAGGCAGCAGCACAGAGGGAGAGAGAAAGAAAGGGGTCTTCCATCTGCTGGTTCACTCCCCAGATGGCTGCAATGGCTGGGGCTGTGCTGATCCAAAGCCAGGAGCCAGGAGTTTCTTCCAGGTCTCCCATGCCAGTGCAGGGGCCCAAGGACTGTGTTAAGATAGAAAAGGCATTGAACGTGTGTGTGTGTGTGTGTGTGTGTGTGTGTGTGTGTGTGTGTTTCTGTATCCTCAGGCACACACAGGGGTTGATGCCGGGTGACTAAGGGGGACTCCCATCCAGGTAGACCCAGGGAGCATTTTCCTCACAGCTGAATTTACTTTCTCCACAGGCCCAACCAATACATTTTCCTCAAGCATTAAAAATGAGGATGAAGGTTTGGCTAAAGCATTTGGTAAGTAGCCCTGCTCATCCCTGGTTCTTTCCAAGGGGATTTGTTCCTGTTGATTAGGGGGCAAAGCGAGTGCTTTCTTTTCAGGCTAGACGCTGCTCCTCTGAATGCCAAAATTCCCAGAAATTAAGCCAAGCCCAGGGCAGAAACCATGGGAAAGGCCCTGTTCCTCACAGCGGCCGAGGCTCCTCCATCCGGGAGCCCCTCGAGAGTGCAGAGAGTACACCACAGACCAGCCGCATCCACCTTCCCCTTCTAGAGGGCAGGGCCCTGAAGTCACCCTGGACATTCTCTTGGGCCCTCTCATTTCTGCCTCAGGCTGAGGGTGAGTCTGTCCTGGGGAGATTCTTACAAAGAGGCATCCCCCTGCCCAGGCCATGGGGCATGGGGATGTTTGCGCAGTGGATGTTAGAGCCCTTTGGGTGCCTCCAGACTGGGGCTGACTGATGTACTGGAGGTCTCTCATTTAATCCGAGAACAGCTAAGGCCTGGCCCAGGCCATCGCCTTCAGCAGAGGCCTGAGGCTGAGGTCAGGCTGAGGGCCACCTCTGGCGAGAGAGAGAGCTCTTGGGAGAGCGAGCGAGCATTGCTGGTTCCCCCCCGGGGCTGGCGCTGTTGGATTAGAGGTGTCTTGCCAGCCCTGCCTGCAGGAGTGGCACCTCTCCACACATGGCAGACTCTTTGTCACAGGAGCTGCCCCAGGTTGGGAACTCTGGGTTTGTCCTGTTTCCACCAGCGCTCACAAAGAGGGCTCAATCAGATGGCACTACCCGCTGACTGACTGGCAGGTGGCCAGCTCTGACAGATGAGTGGATGAGGTTGCTCTCGCAGGTGCACCAGCTATGTGTTCAGCAAGTGCTGTCTAGGAGCCAGAGGGCTGTTCTGTGGTGGCCCCAGCGTCACAGCCCCTTGTGTGTCAGAGGGGAGTGAGCACCTCTGGAGATGGGAGTCTGGGCCAGGGTTTGGGAGGATCCTGTCATTACCCGCCAAGGACCTACCAACATGCCGGTGCTGGTGCCGTAGCCCAGGCAGGCACTGCTCTACTTGGCAGCTTCCATCTGGGTGGCGTTTCAGGAACTCCTAGGTCCAAATACATTCATCATGGGGTGGGGGAGGTGAGAACTTGCTGATTTTTCCCGTGTCTATTGAAAGCACCTGTTGCATGTAGTGGGCAAACCCTCACCCGGGGCCAACAGCCTTGAAAATGGACTTGGCATGGGGATGATGTCAATGCTAATCCTGAGGCTGAGCAAAATAAAGCCAGAGGGAAGTAAAACTCTGTTTCCTGGAGAAAGCTTTAGATGGGAAGAAAACTTAATATGAGGAGTCTTCAAAAAGTTCATGGAAAGGGATTAGTGCAAGATGGCGGAGTAGGAAGGCAACACACTGATAGTCCAGGGAAAGACATTTAATAAAAGTGGAGATACTGCAGGTTCAAGGAAGAGTAGGGGAAGAAACAGCAGAGGAAACTCTTCCGGAACTAGTGATTCACAGTGGACCTTCGAGGAGAGCATGGGAGACCGCAGTTCGGGACACCAGGGGCAGACTCAATGCACCAGCGCTGGAATGTGAGGTGAGCCATACCTCAATAGCCCAAGACACCGGCAGGGAAGCAGAAAGGGGAGACTAGAGTGAACAAGGCTTGAAACCCTTTGGGGAAAGTTCACCAGGCTATCTAGAAGAGAGAGAGAAAGAAAAAAAGTGACCGATACGGACACGAGTTTCTCTCTCTCCACCCACCTCTCAAAGGTGAGCAAGACAAAGAGCAGGTGCCATTTTGGACATACGTCATAAGCAGGGCGACCTCAGGTCTGCACCGGCCCTGAGCCTAGCAGAAAAACCTGACTCTGGGTGTGGGGGTGAAATAACAGGAGATTAGAACCTGATGAATGTGTGGTGCTAATTAACTGAGACTGTGAAAAAAGAGACTGTGGGGGAGAGTACTCACGGAATTCACCATGTGAGTACTCTCCAGAGACGCTACAGTTCATTAGCCTTGGTAGCCCAGTGTTGAGACTGCAGAAGAATTTGAAAACACACTTAAGGCGGCAGAGATTCAGTCTGTGGTCCTTGGAAAAGAGCTTCCAATCTCTGGCTCCTGTGGGTATTTCATTTGCCTGCTAACCACCCCCAATTCCATTCAGCTGTGAGGAATTACTTCCCTTTTGAATTAAAAATAAAGAAAGTAACAGAGATTTACCATGCCTAACCTGGGAGTGTCACCTTTGGCACACCCTCAACCCTGAGGAACCAAACAGAGCTATCAGGCCACACCCATCTCAAGCCTCTATGATTCCATTGAAAGCAGACAGTCCACTTATCTAGAGTCATAGTATAACAAGAAAAAACACGACAGTGAAGAAACCAATATGCCAAACAACAAACACAAAAACCGAGGTAACAAGAACAAGGAAGACACTATGACACCCCCAAATGAAAAAGACACCCCAATTCAAGATTATGAAGATGATGAGATAGAAGAAATGCAAGAAGCGATCTCAAAAAATTGATACGAACACTAAGAAGTACTCAAAAACAAATTCTTGAACTACAGAAATCTTTAATGGACAAGGTTGAAAATCTCTCCCATGAAAATGAAATATTAAGGAGAAATCAAGCTGAAATGAAACAACTAGTAGAACATGAAACTGTGATAGTGACGAGAAATCATAATGAAGTGAAGAATTCAATAGATCAAATGAAAAACACATTAGAGAGCCTTACAAACAGAATGGGTGAGGCAGAATAGAGAATATCAAACTTAGAAGACAGAGCACAAGAAAATATACAGTCAAACCAAAGAAAAGAAGAGGAAATTAGAAATCTAAAAAATATTGTTGGGAATCTACAGGATACTATTAAAAAACCAAACATTCAAGTTCTAGGAGTTCCTGAAGGCATGGAGAGGGAGAAAGGATTAGAATGCCGTTTTAGTGAGATAATAGCAGAAAATTTCCCAGGTTTGGAGAAGGACAGAGACATCCTAGTACAGGAAGCTCATAGAACCCCTAGGAAACATGACCAAAAGAGATCCTCACCACGACACATTGTAATTAAACTCACCACAGTGAAACAGAAAGAAAAGATCCTAAAATGCGCAAGAGAGAAACGTCAGATTATTCTCAGAGGATCTCCAATTAGATGCACAGCAGACTTCTCATCAGAAACCCTACAAGCTAGAAGGGAATGGCGAGACATAGCCCAGGTACTAAGAGAGAAAAACTGCCAGCACAGAATATTATAACCTGCCAAGCTCTCATTTGTGAATGAAGGTGAAATAAAGACCTTTCATTGCAAACAGAAATTGAAAGAATTTGTTGCCACTCGTCCAGCCCTGCAAAAGATGCTTAAAGATGTGTTACACACAGAAACACAGAAACATGGCCATCAACATGAAAGAAGGTAAATGAAGGGAACCTCACAGCAAAAGATCACAGGGAATTCAAAGCATACATTTGGATAAAGAAATTATGGGACATGTACTCTATAGAATACTATACAGCAGTCAAAAACAATGAAATCCGGTCATTTGCAGCAAAATGGAGGAGTCTGGAAAACATCATTCTGAGTGAATTAAGCCAGTCCCAAAGGGACAAATATCATATGTTCTCCCTGATCAGTGACAACTAATTGAGCACCGAAGGGGAAACCTGTTGAAGTGAAATGGACACTATGAGAAACATTAACTTGATAAGCTCTTGTGCTGACTGTTGTTGTACAATGTAATACTTTATCCATTTTAGTATTTTTTTATTCTAGTACTATTGGTTGAACTCTGTAATTAACAAACAATTATTCTTAGGTGTTTAAATTTTAACTGAAAAGTGATCCCTGTGAAATATAAGAGTGGGAATAAGAGAGGGAGGAGATGTACAATTTGGGACATGCTCAATCAGTCGTGCCTCAAATGATGGAGTTAGAAACGTGTCAGGGAATTCCAATACAATCCCATTAAGGTAGCATGTACCAAGGCCATCTCACTAGTCCAAGTAATCAATTTCAGTTCACAATAGATCACACTGATAGGTCTAAGAGTCAAAGGGATGACACAAACAAGACTAGTGTCTGCTAATACTAACTGATAGAATCAAAAAGGGAGAGAATGATCCAACATGGGAAGCGAGATACACAGCAGACTCATAGAATGGCAGATGTCCTAAATAGCACTCTGGCCTCAGAATCAGCCCTTAAGGCATTCAGATCTTGCTCAAGAGCCAATGAGAGTATTTTAGACATGGAAAGCCAAGACACTCTGGAAAAAAAAAAAAGAAGACCTAAATGAAAGATCTCTGTGAGTGAGATCCCAGTGGAACGAATGGGGCCATCAAAGAAGGAAGAACCTTTCTCTGAAGGGAGGAGAGAACTTCCACTTTGACTATGACCCTGTCGGAATAAGATCGAAGTCCACGAACCCTAAAGGCTTCCATAGCCTTGGCAACTCATTACTAGAGCCTCGGGAGATTACTGACGCCATAAACAAGAGTGTCAAATTGTTAAATCAACTTCAGGAGACATTGTGTACTTACGTCTCATGTGGGATCTGTCCTTAATGTGTTGTCCAATGTGAAGTAATGCTATAACTAGTACTGAAACAGTATTTTACACGTTGTGTTTCTGTGTGGGTGCAAACTGATGAAATCTTTACTTAGTATATACTGAATCAATCTTCTGTATATAAATATAATTCAACATGAAAACAAATCTAGGTGTTAAATTGGAAATTGCATAGAAAATTCATCAATTTAAAACATATCATGTAGGATCTCTGTCCTTAATGTGCTATACATTGTGAATTAATACTATAACTAGTACTCCAACAGTATTTTTCACTTTGTGTTGCTATGTGAGGGCAAACTGTTGAAATCTTTACTTAATATATACTAAACTGATCTTCTGTATACAAAGAGAATTGAAAATGAAGCTTGATGTGAATGGAAGTGGAGAGGGAGTGGGAAAGTGGAGGGTAGCGGGAGGGAGGGAAGTTATGGGGGGGGAAAGCCATTGTAATCCATAAGCTGTATTTTGGAAATTTATATTCTTTAAAAAAAGCGTTAAAAAAAAGTTCATGGAAAAACACAGCGTAGGAATAAAGCATGCATGGATTTCAAAAGTTTTCCTACAAAAGCAAACTTTTCCTTTAGTTCTATTTTCCACAAGCATTTTGAAGTACCCACATATTCAAAAAGTAACTCTGAAGTATTAGCCACTGTTTCAAAACCAAAGAGCTCCACCAGGTTATAGAATTTGTTAAGCTTCCCTTCTACCCCACAGCCTCCATCCAGATTTTGTGGGTATACTTTTCATACACAGCATTTGTAAAGGAGATATATTTTTCAATTGATTGTATTTATTTGAAATCAGAGTTACACAGAGAGAGGAGAGGCAGAGAGACAGAGAGAGAGAGAGTAAGTGAGATCTTCCACCTGCTGGTTCCTTCCCCAGATGTCTACAACAGCCAGGGCTGGGCCAGGCTGAAGCCAGGAACCACTGAGTCTGTCTGGGTTGGTTTCCCATGTGGGCAGCAGGGCCTCAGGACTTGAGCCATCATTTGCTGCCTCCCCAGGGCATACATTAGCAGGAAACTGGAGCTGGGAGTGGAGCTGGGACTCAAACCCAGGCACTGATGTGTGGTGTGGGTGTCCCGAGTTGCATTTCAATGGTGATGTCAAATGCCTACCCTTAGATTCCTTTCTTTTCTATTCCCTTCAAGTAGGATGGAAGATTGGGTAACTGAAGACACAGATACTTGCACTTCATATGTCATCTTCAAATCAGAATCCTACCATGTTATTTGGTCTTGGTATCACTCATAGGAAGGAAAATAGGACCACTTGATGCACTGCATTTTCTCACAGCTTTATTGAGATATGAATGACATGATACTGCATGTATAAAAAGATTATAATTTGGGGCTGGCATTGTGGTGAGATAGGATCAGCTGCCGCTGCCACAGCAGCATCGTGTACGATCTGCTCCGCTGGGTATCCAGTTCCCTGTTAAAGCACCTGGGAAAGCAGAGAAAGATGGCCCGAGTGCTTGGGCCCCTGAACCCATGTCTGCATGTGGGAGACCCAGATGGAGTTCCAGGCTCCTGTCTTTGGCCTGGCCCAGCCCTGGCCATTGTGGGTTTTTGGGATGTCTTTATTTTTTAATTAGATTTATTTGAAAGGCAAAGTTGCAAAGGGAGAAAATAAGAGAGAGGGAGAGAGAGAGAGAGAGAGCTTCCATATGATAGTTTAATCCCCAAATGACATCAACAGCTGGAGCTGGGACAATCTGAAGCTAGGAGATTCTTCGAGGTCTCCCATGTGGGTGTAGGAGCATAAGCACTTGAGCCATCCTCTGCTACTTCTTTCAGGCCTTTAGCAGGGAGCTGGATCAGAGGTGGAGCAGCTGAGACTTGAACCGGCACCCATATGGGATGCCAGTGTTCAGGTGGCGGTTTTACCTGCTACACCACAGCACAGGCTCCAATAAGTCTGTTTGGAAAAGTACAATTTTATTAGTTTTGATATATGAATACACTCATGAAACCATTTTCCTAATTGAAATAATGAAGCTGACTATTGACCCAGAAGGTTTTTTGTTTTTGTTTTTTAGAGATATATGTTATTTGTTTGAAAGACAGAGTTACAGAGAGGGGTAGAGCTAGAGAGGCCTTCAATCTGCTGGTTCACTCCCCAAATGTCCGCAATGGCCAGAGCTGAGCTCATCTGAAGCCAGGAGCTTCTTTTGGGTCTCACACGTGGGTACAGGGGCCCAAGGAGTTGGTCCATCTTCCACTGCTTTTCCAGGCCATAGCAGAGAGCTGGATCAGAAGTGGAGCAGCCGGGACATGAACTGGTGCCCATATGGGTTGCTGGTGCTGCAGGCTAGGGCTTTAACCCACTGTGCCACAAGGCTGGTCCCAACACTGAAGTTTGATTGCATGCCTTCAAAATCCCTTCCTCTCCTCCTAGTTCCACCTTCATCCTGTTGGAACTCAACTGGACACGAATCTAGCCATCTTGGATGTAACCACCATCTTGCCCTCTAAGTTTCCCTGGAGGTCCTTCTATCCATATGGGGTAAAGAAAGTCATCAAGGTAAACCACTGGGCTGATCTTGCTGGCTGGACGCTGGAATGTCTCTTGTCTGATGCCTGGAATGTGAATATTTCTTGAGAAAGTCCAGATGCATTTAGGTTAGTCACAGGCCAGCTTTGTCTAAAAGAGCCCTTGGTCTTGCAGCCACTGGAGACCACTCTTCTGTCTGTCAATCCCCCTAGTCCCAGTAGATTACAGCTGGTGTGATTTTGGATGTGTCCTAGGCAGCTGATTCTTGTATGCTGGGTTTTCCCAAACACAAGCCAGCACAGCCAGCTCTCTGTGCATGGATTAGCTGTCATTTCTAGCGCTTTATGTAGATGGACCCCTGCCCTGTGCACTTTGTTTTATTTCTTTCGCTCGTCACAGTTATTTTGATTGCTGCATATCATTGTGCAATATTTTTATTACTTTTGATTGCTTAGTAATGTTTCATGCTATGGATATGACAGAACTTGTCTATTTCACCTTTTGTGGATATTTGGGTTGTTCCCAATGTTTGCTTATTGCACTGGCTCCAAATTATTTTTTTTTTTGAGAGGCAGAGTTAGTGTAAGAGAGAGAGAGACAGAGAGAAAGGTCTTCCTTCCGTAGGTTCACCCTCCAAATGCCTGCTACATCCGGCGCTGCACCGATCTGAAGATTCCTCCTGGTCTACCATTCAGGCACAGGGCCAAAGGTGGCTCCAAATTATTTCAAAATTTTTGTTTAAAGAATGTGCTTTCTCATTGAATTGCCTTGACACCTTTGCTAGTGAATTGATCTTACATGTATGTATTTATCTCAGGACTTTCTATTTTATAAAATTTGTTTATTTATCTGAAAGTGTGACAGAGAGAATAAAGGAGACACAGAGATGGGAACAGAGAGAGAGAAAGAGAGAGAGAGAGCAAGTTTTCCATTGGGTGGTTACTCTCCACATGGCCACAATGGCCAGAGCTGCACTGATCTGAAGCCAAGAGCCAGGAGCTTCTTCTGGGTCTCCCATGTGGGTGCAGGGGCCCAAGGACTTGGGCCATCTTCTACTGCTTTCCCAGGCCATAGCAGAGAGCTAGATCAGAAATGGAGCAGCCGGTTCTCAAACCAGCGCTCGTGCCTGTGCTGCAGGTGAGGGCTTAGCTCACTACCCCACAGCACCAGCTCCCCAGTAACAACACTTAATGTGGCATCCTTGTGAATCATACAGTTTTTCTGGTTACTCTAGCTACATCCAGTTGTCTTAAGCTGATTGGGTTGAGGTTTGTCCCTCACTTCTGAAGAGTCCTGGTTAATAGTTTGCCACTGTGGGGCCAGCGCTATGGTGTAATAGGTTAAGCTTCCACCTGTGGTGCTGGCATCCCATGTACAGGCATCAGTTCGAGTCCCGGCTGCTCTACTTCTGATCTGGCTTCCTGCTAATGTGCCTGTGTAGAGCAATGGACCCCTGCACCCATGTGGGAGACCCAGAAGAAGCTCCAGGAATCAGATTGGCCCATCTCTGTCTGTTTCAGCCACTTGGGGAGTGAACCAGCAGAGGGAAGCTCTCTCTCTCTCTATTTCTGCCTCTCCAATATATGAATAAAATCTTCAATATATATCTTGCCACTGTGTCCTCCCCCTCTGTCCCTGTCCATGGACACACCCTCCCCCTCCTCTGTTGATAGCCCCACTCTTGCCCCACACTCTGGGTGTGACCACACAGACCTCTGGGTTCTACAGTATCATGGAGCCAAGGCTATTGAGTGGGCGGGCTCTTCAGCAGTTCATTTTCTCCTTGATAGTGGACAGACCTCAGTGAAGATGAGCAGAGCTCTGATCCTCTGAGTTTACCTCTTGGTTTTCTGGCAAGATACCAAGCCTCACCCTATCAACCTGATGGAATGTGCTGTCCCAGTGCTTCTGTGTGACAGCGAGCGATTCTGGGAGCCTACATCTGGGGCTGGTGTGGTGGTCCAGGCGTACTCCCTGCCTGCCATCTTACCTCCGTACACTGGCCATTAGGGATTTAGTGATTGCAAGAGGGGAGTAACCTCAAAAATTTTCCAAAGTTTGAAGCTTACTTAAAGTTCAGAGCTCCATGGGGTCGTAGCATACGTGTGCATTTTAACTTTGGATTATAGAAGTTTTCTCAATCTTTTTGTTTATTTATTTGGAAGGTAGAGTGATGGGGTGGGAGTGGGGAGAGACAGAGTGTTAGAAAAAGGCAAAGAACAAAGAGGAGACAGAATGCGAACTTGCAGCCAGACCAAATTTACTCAAAGAAAATAAACTCGCAGAGGTCAACCAACTGCCATTGAGTACACAGACCCAACACGTAGCAAAGGCCCAAACCACAGCTGGCCTGGCCATTTTGTATCTTAGGTGGGCTAGGGGTGGGGATGGGGGGCAGTAGGCAGAGATGAGCATCTCCATACTCATTCTCTAAGTTTGGCCCACAGGCTTTCAATCCTGGGAGAGAATGCAGGGGGTGAGACTGAACTGGTCTCTTGAAAGAAGGCAGGGGTAACGAGAACCTAGAATGGCTGATAGGTATATGTCCTTGTTCCATCACAGGGAGAGAAAGATCTTTCATGTGCTGCTTCGCTCCATGAAGCCTTCAACAGCCAGGACTGGGCCAAGCCAAAGTCAGCTGCTTGGACTCCCATTTGGGTTTCCTACACGGGTGCAGGGACCAAAGCACTTTGGTCATCTTTTGCTGCCACTCTAGGCACATCTCATATCATTTTAAATTTTCTTTAAAAATGATATTCTTATTTGAAAGCAGAGCTATAGAGAGATAGAGAGGGAGAGACACAGAGAGATCTTTTTATCTGCTGTTTCACTTCGCAGATGGCAGAAATGACCAGGGCTGGGTCAGATGGAAACAAGGAGCCAGGAGCTTCTTCCAGGTCTTCCCGTTGCATTCAGGGGCCCAGACTCTTGGCCATTAGTATGGAGCTGGCTTTATTTGCTGCTCCATGATGCCGGTTCTACACATCACTTTTCAAATAGCAGCTTTATGGAGATAAAATTCACATACTATAAAATTTACCCTTTGGAAAGTATGTAATTCAGTGAGTTCCAGTCTACTCACTAAGTTGTGAATCATCATTATCTAGGTATTTTATTTTAAAGATTATTTATTTGCAAATCAGTTACAGAGAGAGAGAGAACTTCTATATGCTGGTTCATTCCCCAAATGGATGCAATGGTGAGAGTTGGGCCAGGCTGAACCCAGATCTTCTTCCAGGTCTCCCACATGGGTGCAGGGACCCAAGCCCTTGGGCCATCCTCCATTGCTTTCTCAAGCCGTTAACAGGGAGCTGGATTGGAAGTAGATCAGCTGGGACTTAAGTAAGCAGTCATACAGGATGCTGGTGTTGCAGGCAGTGACTTTCTGCTACACAACAATGCCGGTCCCTTTATTTGATTTTAAAAAATATTTATGTATCTGAAATGAAGAGATATAAATGAAAAAGAGAGACAGACAGAGCGAGCAATCTTTCATTGATTGGTTCATTTCCCAGTTGGCTGCAACAGCCAGGGCTTGGCCAGGCTGAAGCCAGGAACCTGAAACTCCACTTCGTTCTCCCACATGGGTAGAGGGGCCCAAGTACTTGGACCATCTCCCACTGCTTTCCCAGGCACATTATCAGGGAACTGGATTGGAAGTGGAGCACCTGGGACTTGAAGAGGCACTCATATGGATGCTAGTGGTGCACCACAACTTGGCTCCCTAATTTTAATGCTTTTCAGATTTATTATTTATTTGAAAGGCAGAGTTAGAGAGAGAGAGAGGGAGGGAGGGTGGGAGGAAGAGACAGAGAGAGAAAAAACTTCCATCTACTGGTTAATACCCCAAATGGCCGCAATGATGTGGTCTGTGTCTCCTACATGGTCAGCAAGGCCATCTTCCGCAGCTTTCCCAGGTGCATCAGCAGGAAGCTGGATTGGAAGTGGAGCAGCTGAGACTCTATCCAGCACCCATATGGGATGCCAGTGTTACAGGCGGGGACTTAACCCACACTGCCGCAGAGCCGGCCCCCATTATCTAGCTCTTGAACTCTTTCATCATCCCAGAAAGGAGCCGTGTGCCTGCAGTAGTTGCTCCCCATTCTGCTTTCCCCTGGCTTCTTTGGCTTGCTGTGTGTCCAGGACTCATCTATGTGATAGCCTGTGTGAGAACTTCATGCCCTGTAAGGCTGAGAACTGTCCCATTGTGAGGACAGACTACATCATTCTCTCTCTATCTATCTCTTTTTCTCTGTCTCTTTTTCTTTTGACAGGCAGCATTAGACAGTGAGAGAGAGAGAGAGAGAGAGACAGGGAGAAAGGTAGAAAGGCTTCCCTCCATTGGTTCACCCCCCAATTGGCCGCTATGGCCAGCCCTGGGCTGATCCACAGCCAAGAGCCAGGTGCTTCCTCCTGCTCTCCCATGCAGGTGTAGGGCCCAAGCACTTGGGCCATCCTCCACTGCCCTGCCAGGCCATAGCAGAGAGCTGCACTAGAAGAGAGCAACCACTTCAGTTTCACCCCCTACATTTTCCCCCAGGTTTGAAGGCCAGTGCCAAACGTGGAGAATCAGTATGGAGAAGCTCATCTCTGCCTACTGCCCACCCATCCCGACCCTTAGCCCACCTAAGATACAAAATGGCCAAGCCTCCTGGGGTCTGGGCCTTTGTTAAGTGTTGGGTCTGTGTATTCAATGGCAGTTGGATGACCTCTGCGGGTTTATTTTCTTTGAGTAAATTTGGTCTGGCTGCAAGTTCGTATTCTGTCTCCTCTTTGTTCTTTGCCTTTTTCTAACACTCTGTCTCTCCCCACTCCCACCCCATCACTCTACCTTCCGAATAAATAAACAAAAAGATTGAGAAAACTTCTATAATCCAAAGTTAAAATGCACACGTATGCTACAACCCCATGGAGCTCTGAACTTTAAGTAAGCTTCAAAATTTGGAAAACTTTTGAGGTTACTCCCCTCTTGCAAGCACTAAATCCCTAATGGCCAGTGTAGGGAGGTAAGATGGCAGGCAGGGAGAACACCTGGGCCACCACACCAACACCTGATGTAGGCTCCCAGAATCATTCGCTGTCACACAGATGCACTGGGACAGTACCTTCGATCAGGTTGATAGGGTGAGGCTTGGTATCTCACCAGAAAACCAAGAGGAAAACACGGAGTATCAGAGCTCTGCTCATCTTCACTGAGGTCTGTCCCCTATCAAGGAGAAAATGAACTCCTAAAGGCCCACTCAATAGCCTTGGCTCCAGGATACACTAGAACCCAGAGGTCTGTGAGGTCACACCCAGAGGGCGGGGCAGGGGCAGGGCTATCTGCAGAGGAGGGGGAAGGTGTGTCCATGGACAGGGACAGAGGGGGAGGACACAGTGGCAAGATATATATTGAAGATTTTATTCATATATTTGAGAGGCAGAGTTAGAGAGCGAGAGAGAGAGAGAGAGAGAGAGCTTCCCTCTGCTGGTTCACTCCCCAAGTGGCTGAAACAGACAGAGATGGGCCAATCTGATTCCTGGAGCTTCTTCTGGGTCTCCCACATGGGTGCAGGGGTCCACTGCTCTACCCAGGCACATTAGCAGGAAGCCAGATCGGAAGTAGAGCAGCCAGGACTCGAACTGATGCCTGTACATGGGATGCCAGCACCACAGGTGGAAGCTTAACCTATTACACCATAGCGCTGGCCCCATAGTGGGAAAATATTTACCAGGACTCTTCAGAAGTGAGAGACAAAAACTCAGCCCAATCAGCTTAAGACAACTGGATGTAGCTAGAGTAACCAGAAAAACTGTATGATCACCAAGATGCCACATTTATTGTTGTTAGTGGGGAGCTGGTGCTGTGGGGTAGTGAGCTAAGCCCTCACCTGCAGCACAGGCATCCCATACGGGCGCCGGTTTGAGACCGGCTGCTCCACTTCTGATCCAGCTGTCTGCTATGGCCTGGGAAAGCAGTAGAAGATGGCCCAAGTCCTTGGGCCCCTGCACCCACATGGGAGACCCAGAAGAAGCTCCTGGCTCTTGGCTTCAGATCAGTGCAGCTCTGGCCATTGTGGCCATGTGGAGAGTAAACCAGGCAATGGAAAACTCTCTCTCTCTCTCTCTATCTCTATCTCTCTCTGTCTCTCTTCCTCTCTTTGTGTTTCCTTACCTGTCTCTGTCACTCTTTTAGATAAATGAATAAATATTTAAAAAATAGAAAGTCCTGAGATAAATACATACAAGTAATATCAATTCACTAGCAAAGGTGTCAAGGTGTCAATGAAGAAAGTACATTCTTTTAAACAAAAAATATTGAAATAATTTGGAGCCACCTTGGGCCCTGCACCCGAATGGGAGACCAGGAGGAAGCTTCAGATCGGTGCAGTGCTGTCTGTAGCGGCCATTTGGAGGGTGAACCAACTGAAGGAAGACCTTTCTCTCTCTCTCTCTCTCTCTCTCACGCTATCTCTGCCTCTCAAAAAAAAAATAATTTGGAGCCAGTGCAATAAGCAAAAATTGGGAACAACCCAAATATCCACAAAAGTTGAAATAGACTGAAGGAATATTAAAACTTAGCAGGACCCACCCTCTTTCTCTTCTGACCCTTGCCAGATTGACTTTTGACCTACTTTCTGGATTCCTGACTCGGGGAGGAGTTGAGGCCTGTCTTTGCTGAATAGACATGGTGATGCTGGGGCAGGAAGAGATAACACCAGAATGTGGCTTTGTCCATAACCTATACAATTCTGTTCACCTCGACAGGCACCCAGTTGATGAACTTAGGGTTTTGTTTAACTTTAGGAAATGTATGGTGAAACTAACCCTTACCTGTTGTAAATCTTGCTAATAGCTGATGTTATCTGTACCTTGCACCTGTGCTTATGGGATTCCCCTGTTCCCTGGGTTCCCATGTGAAATATGTTCTACAGAATCTTCAAAACTTTTGTGTAACTATGAAAAGCTGATGTGATTTGTACTCAGGGTTGCTCGCTCACATTTGTGATGCTGCGACCCCAGCATGCTGGTCAATAAAATACTCTACTTGCGTTTTGCATAAGAGACTGTCTCTTGGTGTATTCTTTACTCTGCCACGGCCGTACCATTTGGAGGCCCCAGCAAGATCTTCAGTGCCAATCCAGGAGTGAGTAGCACCAATGGACAACTTTTTGAAAAGTATTATAGGGAAGGAGGAGCGGTCGAAACTGTAGAGGACGTGCGCTTAGGGGTTTTCAGTGGCGTGTTGCAGGCAGTGATTGGCAGACGTGCCAGGCGATCACGCTGCATCTTCTCGAGGGACGCCTCCAGAATTTTGGGGACTGAGGATGCTCAGCGAAACCCCCTCTGGTTTTAGTTTCTTGAACGCCACTAGGGAAATTGTTAGGGAAATTATGGGACAGACCGCCACAACTCCTTTGGCCTTAACTCTGGTGCACTGGCCAGAGATCTGAGCTGGGGGAAACAATTTATCTCTGGTAGTGAAAAAGGGTAAGTGGCAGACTTACTGTTCCTCTGGCTGGTCAGGGCTTGGTGTAGGCTGGCTGGAGGGAGGATCTTTCTATCCTCCCTTAGTGAGCCAAGTTCAGGAGTGTGTCTTTCAAGTGGGAAATGTGGACATCCTGACCAAGAATCTTACATACTTGTATGAAAAGATCTTTGTGAAAATCCGCCGGCCTGAGTTAAGTCTTTCCAGTTTCCCACAGGTGCAGCAGAAGTGAAGAAAAGGAAAAGAGATCACCACCTGTGCTCCCCGAATCCCAGGCCGATCTATTGACTATGTATTCCTCGCCTCTGTACCCACAGGCTTTCCCACATGATCCTGCTTTGTCGCCAATTGCGCCATTTCCTCAACCACTGCCAACACCTTCCTTTTCCCCATTCCGTTACTAACCTCTTCTTCCCCCCAGGTTGTCTCTTCAATGACCAAAGAGGAGGGACAATCACCGGAGAATCAACTAGAGCGGCTTGCTATTTCGACCCCGGCAGTACCTTGGCCTTCAGCACCCCCAGTGTTGGAACAGGAGAAAGAGGGGATGGACTGGGCAGGAGGGCCTGCCCAGGGAACCCGGAGTAGAAAGGGACAGCCAACCCCTGACACAGCTATCGCCCTGCCCTTGCGACCCACAGACAGGGTGATAGATGATGGGCATGGGGGAGATATGCAGGTGTTACAGTACTGGCCATTCTCATCATCTGATTTATACAATTGGAAAAATAATAACCCTCCTTTTTCTGTTGACCCTGGGCATTTGACAGGCTTGGTAGAATCCCTAATGTTTTCTCATCAACCTACATGGGATGATTGTCAGCAGTTGTTAAACACTCTGTTTACAACCGAGGAGCAGGACCGGATACTGTTTGAAGCTCGAAAAAATGTGTCCAGACAGGATGGCAGGCCAACTCCATTACAGAACATAATTGATGAAGTGTTCCCCCTGCAGCGCCCTAAATGGGATCCTAACAGTCGCGAAGGTAGGAGGCATCTGTCCACTTATCACCAGGTTCTTGTTTTGGGCCTCCGAGCAGCAGCCAGGAAGCCCACTAATTTGGCTAAGGTAAGGGAAGTTATCCAGGGACCGGAGGAGACACCCTCCATGTTCCTGGAACGGTTAATGGAGGCTTACAGGAGATATACCCATTCGATCCCGAGTCTGAACGGCAGAAAGGGTCAGTTGCAATGGCATTCATAGGGCAGTCTGCTTTGGACATCAGACACAAGCTGCAGCCCTTAGAAGGACTGCAGGAGAAGTCCCTAGGGGACCTGGTGAAGGAAGCAGAAAAAGTATACTACAAGAGAGAAACTGAAGAGGAAAGGGAGCAGAGAAGGAAAAAAGGGAGGGGAAAATGGGGGTTGGAAAAAAAAAAAGGGAAAAGCTGGAAGAGGTGAGGGATAAGAAACGCAGCAAGGAACTAGCTCGGATTCTTGCCACTGTCACCTGAAGCCAGAATAGGGAAGATCCGAAGGGAGGACAAACTCACAGAGGGGGAAGAGGTGATTGCGTCTGGACTCTAACCAATGTGCTTACTGCAGAGAGAGGAGGCACTGGGCTAGAGATTGTCCAAGAAAGGCACAGGGAGTCCTGAAGGCAATTCCTATCCATTTTGAAGTCCACACGGGAGCTGTATATTCAGTCCTAAAAGCCCCTTTGGGACCTCTATCAGATAAGCGGACAGGGAGCAAATGGAAGCCAGTACAGGGCGTGGACTATGCCTTCTTTTGCTTGCGGCTCCATCCAGATAGCCAGCCAACGTTTGCCTTTGAATGGCAAGACCTGGAAGAAGGGTTTTCAGGCCAGCTGACTTGGATGAGCCTGCCTCAGGGCTTCAAGAATTCCCCCACTATCTTTGATGAGGCACTGCACCAGGACCTCCGGACATTGGACCTTTCACGGCGAACACCCTGAAGTCACTCTGCTCCAATATGTAGATGACCTGTTGCTGGCAGCCCATACCCTGAAGGATCATGAGTATGGCACTCGCTGCCTCCTGCGAGAACTGGGGTGGCTAGGTTACCGAGACTCAGGAAAGAAGGCTCAGCTGTGTTGGAGGGAAGTGACTTTTCTGGGGTATGTCCTCCATGATGGAAAGCGGTGGTTGACTGAAGCAAGAATGGAGGCGGTAGCCCAGATTCCGGCCCCAACTACTCATAAGCAGCTGAGAGAATTTTCGGGGATGTCTGGTTTTATCCGATTGTGGATACTGGGATTTGCCCACATGGCGGCACCACTATATCTCTTGCTGAAAGACTCCCAGGAGTTTGCCTGGGGGAAGGACCAACAACAGGCCTTTGACTCTATAAAGAAGGCACTGCTATCTGCCCCAGCACTCGCCCTCCCATATAGAGATAAACCCTTCATACTGTGTGTGGAAGAGAAAGGGAGGTTGCTAAAGGTGTATTGACTCATACTCTGGGGCCGTGGGAGAGACAGTAGCCTACCTCTCTGGGAAACTCAATCCTGTGGCCAGAGGATGGCTGAAGTGCCTGAGGGCAATTGCAGCTGCAGCTTTGCTGTTCAAGGACGCAGATAAGTTGACCTTAGGGCAGAGGCTGACCGGCGTAGCCCCCACACGCTCTAAAGAGCATTGTTCGGCAACCTCCAGACCTCTGGTTAACAAATGCCAGAATTACACATTATCAGAGCATCCTGTTGGACAAGGACCGAAACACCTTTGGGCCTCCTACCACCTTGAATCTGGCAACGCTATTACCAGATTCAACCACCGGCCCGGTCCTACAACATTGTCAGGAGGTGCTAGCAGAAGAGAGTGGAATTCGACAGGACCTGATCGACCAACCGCTGTCTAGCCCGGAGGTAACCTGGTTTATGAATGGGAGCAGCCTCATGGTAAATGGTAGGAAAAGAGCAGGAGCAGCGGTGGTAAGCATGAATGGTGATGTCATATGGGTGGCACGCCTACCAGATGGGACTTCGGCACAGTGTGCTGAGTTGATTGCGCTACGGACAGTCACTACCCTTTCATGACTGCTCACATTCATGGGGCCATCTATCAACAACGGGGACTATTAACATCCGGGGGCCATAATGCTGCCAGCCCAACTGGCAATAATGCATTGTCCGGGCCACCAGAAGGGAGCTTTGGCAGTGGCAGTGGGAAACAGACAGGCAGAAGCCGCAGCTCAGGATGCAGCTTTGGAGGAGGGCCCAATAGAGACTTTAGTAACTAAGGAGATTGAATCCAGGGAAGCGGTAGAGAGGGGAGAGGATAAACAGGAACTAGCAAGGAAGTATTTACAGCAGGTTCATCAGTTTACTCATTTGGGGGTACAGAAGCTTCAAAACCTTCTCAGGAAACAGCCGTTTCCCTTATCAGCAATGCATAACAAACAATTAGCAGAGGAGATAGTCAACCATTGTGCAGCTTGTCAGGCTATAAATGCATACCCAGCCAAAGCACTGATAGGGACTAGATTAAGGGGAAAAAGACCCGGGCAACATTGGGAAGTAGACTTCACTGAAGTGAAACCAACTCAAGGAGGTTATAGATATTTGTTAGTATTCATAGATACTTTTTCAGGATGGGCCCATTTTGTTTCTTACATGTGCATGGGCATTTGGGTAATTTTCACCATTTGGATATTATGAAAACTCCTGTTCTGAAAAGGAACCTGGTTCTCCTTCCTCGATGATTAATCACCTCCTGCTTTTAGAACCACTTTTGCTATTTTACTAAACTTAACTGGCTGACCACATTCCTTGCAGTTCTCTGTGTTAAGTCACTGGGTATGTAAAAGCTGAAGCAGCAAACATAGCCCTCGTGCTGGAGGAAACTGCAGGGCTGTTCTCCCAGGATTAAGCGTGCCAACATCACCAATGGAATCAGAGGCACCTGTGTGGAGGCCAGGGCACCAGTGTGCCATGAGCGGGGTCTCAGACCTCTCATGCAGGAGCTATGTCACTTTAAATGGTGACACTATCCATCGCAGGATAGCATAGTAAGGGAAGGAACTGAGCACTCTTGTGAGAACTTTAAAACTCAAAGGTTTGGCCAGCACGGTGGTTGCTCCTCTTCCAGTCCAGCTGTCTTCTGTGTCCCAAGAAGGCAGTGGAGGATGGCCTAGGTGGAAGCTCCTGGCTCCTGGCTTCACATGAGCGCAGCCATTTGGGTGATGAACCAATGGAGAAAGGAAGACCTTTCTTTCTGTCTCTCTCTCTCTTGCTAACTCTGCCTGAAAAAAGAAAAAAGAAACCAAAGGGTGTTTATGATCTTTTACTCATGAGCATACTGGAGGCATCATGCTAGCATTGTATTGATTCTTTTTTTTTTAAGATTTATTTATTTATTTGAAAGACAGAGTTACAGAGAGGCATGGCAGAGAGTGTGAGAGAAAGAAAGAGGTTTTCCATCTGCTGGTTCACTCCCCAGATCGCTGCAACTGCTGGTGCTGTGCTGATCCAAAGCCAGAAGCCAGTGAAGGACCCCTAAATCGGGAATCCAACATGCTCGGGTGGTCGCTCAAAGACCCAAACTCCAGACCAAGTTGATGCAAGAGCATGAGGATTTTTATTAAACTTTTGCGCAAATGGGCTTCCCCTTCAGTAATGGCGAAGAGAGAGGCCCCGAGCGGCAGTCTACAGCAGTTTTTAAAGAGAAGGACCACAAGATTAGCATATTTCGTGCGCTTTGGTTTGATTGGCCAGTTTGGAGGTTACCAAGAGTACTCATGAGATCCTTTAGATGGGGGGGCGTGGCTATCCCAGGCGGGCGCCTGGGCGGGAATTACAACCAGTTTTTTCCTGGGGAAACCAGAACTGGGGAGTGGCTAACCTGGGGGGGGATTCCTCGGGTCTTTCATTCCCCCCTTTTCCTTTTGAACTAATTTTAATCTTAAAATTTAGGGTATTTTAATAGTCTTGAGAGCCTGGTATTGTTGGGTTAACACTAGGGCCTGAATAATGGACAGCCGTTCACGAATGAGCTGGATGTCTTTATATTACACACACATAAGCTTATAACTGACTGCCTACCTAACATTTTCCCCTCAAGAGGTAATACCCAAAATTTTTCTTTGGGATTATGGATGGAGTTCTGTTTTCTGTAACTTCTTCGAAGCTGGCACATGGGCGTCGAGGGGGATTTGGGTATTTCCTCTTGCTATCTGTCTTATGGTGTGTGACAGTGGCCTTGGAAAGACTGTCCTGCTCGGTCCAGAGGGCTGATCAGGTCGTCCAGTGGAATGGGCTGGAAGCCTTGTCTGACGACCATTTGGGGTTGACAGCTTTTATTCTGTTAGAGACAAAACAAATAAGTGCATTAAAAACATAAGGTCCAAAGAGAAGCAGCAAGATTACAGAAGTTATTGGGCCAAGGAGAGGAAATAGCCAGGATTTCCATGACCAGATGTCAGGCCAGCAATCCCGGCCCTGCTTGGCCTGGTCCTGGAGCTGCTTGGCTTTGTCCAGGAAAAGTACGAATTTGGGTTTATACCTGTCCAGTCTGATTGACCCAGAGACAATATTTTTTTCTGGAACATGGCACAGATACCTCTCGGAGTAGTAGTTAGTATGTTTAATATATATTTTTTATAATTTTTTTTATTAAGAACATTTTTATTAAGCATATATTTTTATACTTGTGATGTTTTCTATAGAGCCTGGTTGGCTATTACCGGAAGACTGAGGTCTCCATGCAAAGTGAAGGTGCCTTACAAATCCCTTGTATGATCAAGAGCTCTGGTTAAGGCAATCAGTTGTGCTAACTGAGCAAAAGTTCCTGGGGCAGAGCACGCTTTAATAATATGCCATGCCTAACTGTTGCATACCCTGAGAAGCGGGTCCCGTCTGACAAAGCTGTTTCTGTCTGTAACCATCTACATTTGCTGTTATTTAGGGGGCTGTCTTTTAGGTCCCTTCTGATGGCATAGATCAAGTCTGTAGTCTCAGTACAGGAGTGGAGGGGACCACTTTCCCCTGGGACTGGCATTAAAGTAGCTGGGTTTAGAGTAGAGTAATGCCTTATTTTTACCTGAGGGTTTTCTAGAGGGAGGACCTGACACATTAGTATCCCACTATCTGTGAGCCAGTGAGAGCCCTTTTGCTCTAATAGAGAATTTATTTGATGTGAGGTATAAAGGGCGATATTTTGCCCCAATGTAATTTTAGATACCTCCTCTGTCCGCAAGGCAGCTGCTGCTATTACCCTTAGGCAGTGAAGCCATCCTTGTGCAACCATGTCTAAGGTTTTAGAAAAGTAGCTCACAGGTTGCTTAGCAGGTCCCAGATCCTGAGTTAACCCTCCTAAGGTGACTCCCTGCCTCCCAGTGAAGTACAGCTGGGAGGGTCTCTCTGGGTTTGGCAGTCCTAGCGCAGGGGCTTTAGTCATAGACTATTTGGATAGACTTTTAAGGCCTGGCTGGGTAGATGAGGCCCAGACCTATTCATGGGGGTACTGGAAGAGAATTGTAAGAGATGCAAATCTCCTTTAAGGGAGGCACCCTGTTGACTTGTATTACATGGCTGGACTAGGAGGAGAGCTGAATAGGAGGCTAATAGAAATAGGCAACTTATGTTTCACGGACCCTAGGCCATCCCCTCCATAGCAGTGGCTGGAGCTGGAAGCTGGGCAGAGCCAAAGGCTTTTTAGCTTGGGGCCATAATGTCTGCGGTTCTGAACCAGGAGTCCTTCGATACCTAGGGCAGTTCCGTGTCCAGTGGCCTTGCTCTTGGCAGAGCTGACAGAAGGTAGCTGCTGTCATGACAGTTGCTTGCCCGATGCCCTGGCTCCTTATGTCAGGAACAGGTGCTGTTTGGGGTGCACTGGCCTTGCTGGGTCTCCTTGACAGCAGATCACCATACAGAACAGCCATTGACTGGCCTGTTGCCTATCCTTATAGCGCTCCTGCTGCCAGCTTGCTCCTTGTTCTCCTGGTCTCTAATAAAGTAGACCAAGGAGGCAGCCTCTATGATGCCAGTCAAGGGGGCGCTCAACCCAACCCTGATTTTGAGTTGTTTTTTTTTTTTTTTAGGGTGACCTAGAAAAACTATGGTTATGGGCAAATTATGACACTTAGAATTTTCCTGCGAGTTAAAACCATGCCCATGAGGAGAACTATGACCTTTTAGGTAAGATCAACTGTGGTGACCTGCTTGTATACTTTGAGGTTATTAGCGCAGCTTTCTATCTATCCCTCAGTTTGGTTTAAAGGGGAGTTCTGCCCATTTACTGCGTACACCAAAAAAATCGATCTAGCTGTCACATTATTTCCTAGTTTAACCTCTTATTCTGGCTAGGCTGTTTGGTGCCCTACACTGCGGCCAAGCACTACTACAGAAAAGGTCAGTCAGCCCTTACATAAGGTCTGGGGATCAAACCGTACATCACAGTGGAGAGTCCTGCAGAACAGTAGTAACTTCCCTTCTGGAAGAGAAAAGAGGAGAAGTGAGGCAGTGGGTTGGGTCTCTAGCCTGACTTCCTGGGCTTTCAGACTTAACTGGCAGTTTAACCTGTGCTTACTGCGTAGCCTGACTTAAAGAAATTGTGGCAGAGGGGTCCGTCATCCTTTGGCTTCTGGTTGTTTACCGTGTAGCCAGTGGACACTAGAGCTTTCTTGGGCTCCTGGAACCCAGTTCTCTAGCATCTGCCGCATAACCCTCTCCAATCGTCTCTAAGTCTCTTTTTGGAACACTTTTTTTCTTTTGACTAGACCTCCCATTTGATCCACATTGAACTAGCAATGCCTGGTTGTTCAGCGTTAGCTGGACGGAGACTTTGTCAGTTCCTCTTAAAGGATCTGGCTTCTAAGCCAGAGACTGGAGCAGCTAGAAAGAAACACATTTACAACTGAAGGTTAGCATCATTTTACATCTTGGCACCATTTAGAACCTAAACAGCCAATTGATTATTATCTCTGCAAGATGAGAGATATACCTTTTGAGATCTCCAGGGGCCCTCTGGAGATACCAAAAGTCCAGAGAATTTGGAATTTTGATTTTTAGAAAGTCTGTTAAAGGTGCCAAGAGAACTTAGAGTACAATTTTTTAACATCCTGAAATGATAGCCATTTATTTAGAGTGATTTTAACACTTTTAGACCAGATTTAACCATAATGATATTTAACAATGCTTTTTATTAATTTGAACTTAACAGAGACAGTAGAGTACACAATAGATTACTTTGGCAGAACATGAATTTTAGGTCTCTTGTTGTCAAATAAACCAGAAATAAAAACCTTGAATATTAGAGTTAGTACACAAAATTATCACATAACTCAGAATTATCTAACAGAATCAAAGAGCTTACACGATCTAACTTTAGAAATGGCAGAACAACCAATTAAGCAGACACTGTTGAAATAGACATTACAGTTTTCGCGAAAACAGATTCCATGATTTATGATTTAGACTATTTTCAGATATTTACTAACATTAGTGTACACATTTTTTTTTAATAAAACCCCATTGTTATAACAGAAGATCAGACTTTAACTTTAGGTCAGTGTAATTTTGGCATTAGCACTCAACATAAAGAAAACTTTGTAAATAATTTTAAAATTGTAAACCTTTTAAAACTTTTTGTGACTCGTTCACACGTTTTGAAATTTTACACCCGTAGTTACCTTTATATAGTCTTGAATTGTCATGTTGAAGGACCCCACTCCCCGTACAGTCCTTCAGAACGTGACCCCAGACTCAAGACTCCTCAGCCCGGGGGATTGCAGAAGCGGGAGTACAGAAGCACAAAAGGCATGGTTACAGGTTACGCTAAGATCGAGGGATGGAGGCATATAGAAAATATATTGCAGGCTTCCTGGCGTCAGCCTGGACTCACAGATAAGGGGCGGCTGGGTGCCTCCCGTGCCTGTCTTCGGGCGGCGTTACTTTGAACTGCAGCTGCCTGGCCGTGACTTACGGTTTCGGCCTTAAGTCCCTGGGAAATGTTTTGTTAAAGTTGCCTAAGATAGTACTGGGGTAGTTTATTAAACCAGTATGCTGGGGCCCCCCGTCTGTCCAAGAACAGGCGGCCCTGAAGAGTAAATGGTCAGGGTTTTTATACATTGAGGTATTTAATTGGCGTTACAGTTTGACAAGATTTACAGAGCTAACAATCAGTACATGTCAAGACAATTGTTTTAGGAGTACATCTAGTACCAGGCACATAGCGTAAGATAACAAGTGATAAGGGGAGGGTCACTTAGGTCACGAGAGTAGTCTAGGGACATGGTGGGAGTTTACATCACAAGGCTTACACAAAGAAAATTGCAGGTCTGTGTTTTGACTCCTTTGTGACACAAAACAGGTACGAGCCATTAACTAAGCAGCACAGGGTAGGGAAAGAACAGGGTAGGGTCCCGCTAAAGTTCTTTGTTTAGAGAAAGCATAACAAAAGGAGTGAGTGGTGAATGAGACACAGCGTAACAAAAGGAGTGAGAGGAAAGCAAGTGAAGCAGTTTTTAATAGTAAAGGGGCAGATTTTAGAATTTTTTTTTATGGCCATTGTTAGGGTTGTTTTAGGGTTGTTTAATGTATGGACGACCTATGAGAATACATGTTAACAAATTTAAACAGTCTTTTTACTAAATTTGAGATGTTAAAAATACATACAATACACTTTTCCAAGTTTTACTTAGCACTGATGCCTAGATAACTTAAAACACCGAGTTATTAATGAATACCACACCATTATCTGAATTAAAGGTCAAAATTACATTTCCATGCTTTTAAGTGACATAAGGATAACACCTGAGCAGCAACAGGGACACTAGTGCATGTTTACAACTTTGAAAAGATCTTTATCATTAAGAGAAACAAGTTTAAAGCATATTAAAGACATGTAAAACTGAGCAAGTGAGCCATTGAGCAAACCTAAGGGCATTCGCATTAACTTAATTTTCTGAACCAATCTGTATTGGCTTACTTTAGTTAACAACATAAAGGCTTGTATACCCAGAATTTACTCTCATTTTCATGAGACCACTCTAGCTGGAAAGCAAAAACATGAAGTGTGACACCATATACAACATTTTTTTTTTATTTTTATTATACCTACACATTGATTTTTATTTTTCTCCAGTTATAGATTTCACAGTCCTTTGTGTGGATTGCAGTTTGTGCCTGGATAGCACATCTTTCTGTCTCAAGAGAAAAACTGTTTGAGTACTGGTCACAGCACCAAATCACAACGTACAGCACACTAAGGACAGAGATCCCACATGAGGAGCAAGCGCACATTGACTCCTGTTGTTAACCCAGCAAATTGACACTCTTGATTATGGCATTAGTAATCACCCTAGGCTTTTGTCATGAGATGCCAAGGCTATGGAAGCCTTTTGAGTTCACTGACTCTGATCATATTTAGACAAGGTCATAGTCAAAGTGGAAGTTCTCTCCTCCCTTTTGTTAAGTCAACAACAGGAGTCACTGTGCACTCACTCCTCATGCAGGATCCCCGTCCTCAATGTGCTGCACACTGCGATCCAATGCTACAACCAGTATTCAAACAGCACCTTTCACCTTGTGTTTCTATGTGCGTGCAAACTGCCGAAATCCCCACTTAATATAAGCCAAACTGATCCTCTGCATATAAAGAGAACCGAAAATGAATCCTGATGTGAATGGAAGGGGAGAGGGAGCAGGAAAGGAGAGGATTGAGGGCGGGAGGGAAGCCATGGGGGGGAATCCACTGCAATCCATAAACTGGACCTTGGAAATCCATATTCACTAAACAAAAGTTAAAAAAAAAAAAAAGAAAAACTGAAGAAATCTCAAATATTTTTATCTCAAATTATTTGATTTACATAATTACTTTCAGCTGACAATTAAAAAATAGACAACTAGTGATAACTGTGATAACTAGTGATAACATCTCAGTAGTGTAAAAAAAAATAAAACGAGTCCTATGAAATGGACATCTTTGTTTACTTCATTTCCCAAGCTGAGTGGGATTTTGGATTTACAGAAAAAAGCCAAATGTTTTAGCTACATTTTTTTTTGAACTTTCATTTAATAAATATAAATTTCCAAAGTACAGCCTTTGGACTACAGTGGCTTTTCCCCCCATAACCTCCCTCCCACCCGCAACCCTCCCATCTCCCACTCCCTCTCCCTCTCCCATCCCATTCACATCAAGACCCATTCCCAACTATCCCTATACACAGAAGATCAATTCAGTATATACCAAGCAAAGATTTCAACAGTCTGCACCCACACAGAAACACACAGTGTAAAATACTGTTTCAGTACTAGCCATACCATCAATTCACATAGCACAACACATTAAGGGCAGAGATCCTACACGGGGAGCAAGTGCACAGTGACTCCTGTTGTTGACCCAACAACTGACACTCTTGTTTATGGCATCAGTAATCACCCTAGGCTCTTGTCATGAGTTGCCAAGGCTATGGAAGCCCTTTGAGTTCACCAACTCTGATCTTATTTAAACAAGGTCATAGTCAAAGTGGAAGTTCTCTCCTCCCTTCAGAGAAAGTTACTTCCTTCTTTGATGGCCCCTTCAGAAAGACATCTTCTATACTGTTTCACTCTCCAAAAGGTTACAAAGGCTGGGGTTGGGCCAGGCTGAAACCTGGACCCAGGACTCCATCCGGGTAACCCATGTGGTTGGCTACAGCTCAAATACTTGGGCCATCTTCCTCTGCTTTTCCAGGTCCATTAGCAGAGAACTGGATCAGCAAGCAGAGCAGCTGTAGCTAGCACCAGCATTCTGATATGGGATGCCAGGGTCACAGGTGGCAGCTTAACCCACTGTGACACAATGGTCGTCTCTGAAAAATCCAATTTAAAATGTGATTTCTTGCTGACAAAATTGTCCTTATATATCTCAAAGACAGTTTTTAAACCATGGAGAGGAATATGAAGAATTTTTTTCCTCAGTCCTGCCATAATCAGTACTATATGGGATCTCCAGGACAGGCAGCCCAAATACAGAGGCAGCCAAATGACCAGTAAGCAGAATTTGGAGTCAAGCTGGAGAAGATAAAAGCATTAATTTTTCCATAGCACAGAAGGACATCTGTCCATGTTGAGTTTGCCCAGGTACATGTGAACTATATTTATTATATTAATGATACTGACTAGAAGAGAAAGCTACAGAACAATGTAGTTATGTCCTAAGAAAAGCTTTCATATGGAATGACAATAAACATGAGACAAAATACTGCTTGTGTGAGCCTAACTTTGGCTGATTACTGTGTTTGTTATATTCTAACAGTACCCTAATAAAACCAGACCTTTATCAAAAGTCTCCGTGCTTTGTACACATCTCATTTAACTCTTGTGAAGTCCAGTGGTGTCTGTATTACTACCAACACCCCCATGTAAAAGGAGAGGAGAAAGAGGAAGATTAAATAAGTGATGCAAAAAATCAGGACTTGGCTGTGGCAGTGCTAGGGTTGAAGACATGCCAATGTTATGCCAAGAACACCACGTACCAAGTCAGGAGATGGGAGAAAAAATGGAAAGTGACATATCCTCTCTTGTCCTTCCCTCCCCTCCCCTCCCCTCTGCTCTGCTCTGCTCTCCTCTCCTCTTGTTGTCTTCCTCTAATGTCTCTATCTCCTACATCTATTCTTTTTTTTATATAACGCTTTTATTAAAGAATATAAATTTCCAAAATACAGCTTATAGATTACAATGGCTTCCCCCCCATAACTTCCCCCCCCGCAACCCTCCCCTTTCCCACTCCCTCTCCCCTTGCTTCACATCAAGATTCATTTACAATTCTCTTTATATACAGAAGATCAGTTTACTATATATTAAGTAAAGATTTCAACAGTTTGCCCTCACATAGCAACACAAAGTGAAAAATACTGTTGGAGTACTAGTTATAGTATTAATTCACAATGTATAGCACATTAAGGACAGAGATCCTACATGATATATTTTTTTAAAAAATTGATTAATTTTCTAGGCAATTTCCAATTTAACACCAAGATTTTTTTTTCATTTTTAATTATCTATATACAGAAGATTGATTCAGTATATACTAAGTAAAGATTTCATCAGTTTGCACCCACACAGAAACACAAAGTGTAAAATACTGTTTCAGTGCTAGTTATAGCATTACTTCACATTGGACAACACATTAAGGACAGATCCCACATGAGACGTAAGTACACAGTGACTCCTGAAGTTGATTTAACAATTTGGCACTCTTGTTTATGGCCTCAGTAATCCCCCTAGGCTCTACTCATGAGTTGCCAAGGCTATGGAAGCCTTCAGGTTTCGCTGACTTCAATCTTATTCCGACAGGGTCATAGTCAAAGTGGAGGTTCTCTCCTCCCTTCAGAGAAAGGTACCTCCTTCTTTGATGGCCCCATTCGTTCCACTGGGATCTCACTCGCAGAGATCTTTCATTTAGGTCTTCTTTTTTTTCCAGAGTGTCTTGGCTTTCCATGCCTAGAATATTCTCATGGGCTCTTGAGCCAGATCTGAATGCTTTAAGGGCTGATTCTGAGGCCAGAGTGCTATTTAGGATATCTGCCATTCTATGAGTCTGCTGTGTATCTCGCTTCCCATGTTGGATCATCCTCTCCCTTTTTGATTCTATCAGTTAGTATTAGCAGACACTAGTCTTGTTTGTGTGATCCCTTTGACTCTTAGACCTATCAGTGTGATCACTTGTGAACTGAAATTGATCACTTGGACTAGTGAGATGGCCTTGGTACATGCTACCTTGATGGGATTGTATTGGAATTCCCTGGCCTGTTTCTAACTCCATCATTTGGGGCAGTTCCGATTGAGCATGTCCCAAATTGTACATCTCCTCCCTCTCTTATTCCCACTCTTATATTTCACAGGGATCACTTTTCAGTTAAAATTTAAACACCTAAGAATAATTGTTTGTTAATTACAGAGTTCAACCAATAGTACTAGAATAAAAAAATACTAAAATGGATAAAGTATTACATTGTACAACAACAGTCAGCACAAGAGCTGATCAAGTTACTGTTTCTCATAGTGTCCATTTCACTTCAATAGGTTTCCCCTTTGGTGCTCAATTAGTTGTCACCGATCAGGGAGAACATATGATATTTGTCCCTTTGGGACTGGCTTAATTCACGCAGAATGATGTTTTCCAGACTCCTCCATCTTGCTGCAAATGACCGGATTTCATTGTTTTTGACTGCTGTATAGTATTCTATAGAGTACATGTCCCATAATTTCTTTATCCAAATGTATGCTTTGAATTCCCTGTGATCTTTTGCTGTGAGGTTCCCTTCGTTTATCTTCTTTCATGTTGATGGCCGTGCTTCTGTGTTTCTGTGTGTAACACATCTTTAAGTATCTTTTGCAGGGCTAGATGAGTGGCAACAAATTCTTTCAATTTCTGTTTGCAATGAAAGGTCTTTATTTCACCTTCATTCACAAATGAGAGCTTTGCAGGATATAATATTCTGGGCTGGCAGTTTTTCTCTCTAAGTACCTGGGCTATGTCTCACCATTCCCTTCTAGCTTGTAGGGTTTCTGATGAGAAGTCTGCTGTGCATCTAATTGGAGATCCTCTGAGAGTAATCTGACGTTTCTCTCTTGCACATTTTAGGATCTTTTCTTTCTGTTTCACTGTGGTGAGTTTAATTACAACGTGTCGTGGTGAGGACCTCTTTTGGTCATGTTTACTAGGGGTTCTATGAGCTTCCTGTACTAGGATGTCTCTGTCCTTCTCCAAACCTGGGAAATTTTCTGCTATTATCTCACTAAAACGGCATTCTAATCCTTTCTCCCTCTCCATGCCTTCAGGAACTCGTAGAACTCGAATGTTGGGTTTTTTAATAGTATCCTGTAGATTCCCAACAATATTTTTTAGATTTCTAATTTCCTCTTCTTTTCTTTGGTTTGACTGTATAGTTTCCTGTGCTCTGTCTTCTAAGTCCGATATTCTCTCTTCTGCCTCACCCATTCTGGTTGTAAGGCTCTCTAATGTGTTTTTCATTTGATCTATTGAATTCTTCACTTCATTATGATTTCTCGTCACTATCACAGTTTCATGTTCTACTAGTTGTTTCATTTCAGCTTGATTTCTCCTTAATATTTCATTTTCACGAGAGAGATTTTCTACCTTGTCTTTTAAGGATTTCTGTAGTTCAAGAATTTGTTTTTGAGTACTTCTTAGTGTTCTTATCAATTTTTTGAGATCTGCTTCTTGCATCTCTTCTATCTCATCATCTTCGTAATCTTGAATTGGGGTGTCTTTTTCATTTGGGGATGCCATAGTGTCTTCCTTGTTCTTATTACCTCGGTTTTTGCGTTTGTTGTTTGGCATATTGGTTCTTCACTGTGGTGTTTTTTTGTTGTTATACTATGACTCTAGATTAAGTGGACTGTCTGCTTTTGATGGAGCCTTAGAGGCTTGAGATGGGTGTGGCCTGAGAGCTCTGTTTGGTTCCTCAGGGTTGAGGGTGTGTCAAAGGAGACACTCCCAGGTTAGGCGTGGTAAATCTCTCTCTGTTAGTTTTTTTTTTTTTTTTGGTTCAAAAGGGAAGTAATTCCACACAGCTGAATGGAATTGGGGGTGGTTAGCAGGCGAATGATATACCCACAGGAGCCAGAGATCGGAAGCTCTTTCCCAAGGACCAGAGAAGGAATCTTTGCGGCCCTTTGTGTGGGCTGAGATTCTCCTGTAGTCTCCCACTGGGCTGCCAAGGCTACTGAACTGTAGCGTCTCTGAAGAGTACTCACATGAATTCGTGATTTCCGTGAGTACTCTCCCCCACAGTCTCTTTTTTCACAGTCTCAGTTCATTAGCACCACACATTCATTAGGTTCTAATCTCCTGTTATTTCACCCCTCCCATCCAGAGTCAGGTTTTTCTGCTAGGCTCGGGGCCGGTGCCAACCCTAGGTCACCCTGCTTATGACGTATTCCAAAATGGCGCCTGCTCTTTGTCTTGCTCACCTTTGAGAGGTGAGCGGAGAGAGAGAAGCTCGTGTCTGTACGGGTCACTTTTTTTTTTTTCCCTCTCTCTCTCTCTCTCTTCTAGTTAGCCTGGTGAACTTTTCCCTGCAGGGTTTCAAGCCTTGTTCGCTCTAGGCTCCCTTTTCCGCTTCCCTCCTGGTATCTCGGGCGATTGAGATTCTGCTCACCTCGCGTTCCAGCGCTGGTGCGTTGAATCTGCTGCTGGTGTCCCAAACTGCGGGCTCCCACGCTCTCCACGCAGGTCCACTGTGAATCTCCAGTTCCGGAAGGGTTTTCTCTGCTGTTTCTTCCCCTACTCTTCCTTGAACCTGCAGTATCTCCACTTTTATTGAACTGTCTCTCCCCAGACTATCGGTGTGCTCCCTTCCTATTCCGCCATCTTGCCGCTCTCCCAACGTTTTAATACATTTTACATAATCTGAATTGGCTCAAGCAGCTGTTACTTTAACAAATTTAGAGTTTCCTTCTTTGAGAGTTCCAGGGATCCGACTGGAAGCCCAAAGTTGGAAGACTCGGTTTAGAATTTAAGCTGTCAGAGAGTCAATTTATTTAGCCGAAATCAGCATGTTTCTGATCAGTTGGGTAATTACTTAAACATTAAAAACAGATAGTTAACTTTAGCTCCTTTTTAGATTCAATCCTCAGACAATTAAAGCTTAGCAACAGTAATAGTTCACAAAAACTTCAAGATGCACCAGAGCTACCATAAGCTGCAAAGACGGAAAACCTTCTACCAGGTTGGAAAGGGTTAACTGGCAACAGTTTTTCCCTAGGTGGAGAAACCTGTGGAATTTCCCCCTCCCCTAAGCCAGGCCAGTGGGGGAGGGTGAAAGCAACTGAAGGCAAGATGGGAGGGCTGTCCTCCCCCTCCCCTAGGAATCTCAGCTGGAGGAGAGCATAGGGGAAAGGCCCCATGGCAGGGGAAGGATGAAAGACGACCAAACAAAGACCAAAGAACACAGACTCACACAAGACAAACAGACTACAGACCGGCTTGAAAAGTTTACAGGTTTCAGGCGGGAGTGGCCATTCCAGCCAAGCTCCCAGGAAGGAGAGAGAAAAATCCCTCCCTCCCACTTCAGGCGGGAGCCCCCATCCCGGGCTAAGCTCCCCAGACTGCCACTAGAGCGTCCTCTAGGGCAGGACCAGGGGGTCTTTGGACACGTCTCTCTCCTTCCCTGGTCCGATACAGATACAGGTCCTGTACAGGCACAGAATTACAGGTTACAGGTCCTGTACAGGCACAGAATTACAGGTTACAGGTCCTGTACAGGCACAGAATTACAGGTTACAGGTTTAAACACTAGCCGGACAACGAAAAGGACGTAACCAACATAAAACAAGAAGCTTACCTCCAACAGGTCACGGAATTGGGTCTGGGAGCGTCCAAAATATCTCGGTGGGACCTCCAAATGAAGGACCCCTAAATCGGGAATCCAACATGCTCGGGTGGTCGCTCAAAGACCCAAACTCCAGACCAAGTTGATGCAAGAGCATGAGGATTTTTATTAAACTTTTGCGCAAATGGGCTTCCCCTTCAGTAATGGCGAAGAGAGAGGCCCCGAGCGGCAGTCTACAGCAGTTTTTAAAGAGAAGGACCACAAGATTAGCATATTTCGTGCGCTTCGGTTTGATTGGCCAGTTTAGAGGTTACCAAGAGTACTATGAGATCCTGTAGATGGGGGGGCGTGGCTATCCCAGGCGGGTGCCTGGGCGGGAATTACAACCAGTTTTTTTCCTGGGGAAACCAGAACTGGGGAGTGGCTAACCTGGGGGGGGGGGGATTCCTCGGGTCTTTCACCAGGAGCTGCTTCCAGGTCTCCCATGCCAGTGCAGGGGCCCAAGGACTGTGTTAAGATAGAAAAAGGCATTCAATGTGTGTATGTGTATGTGTGTGTGTGTCCGTATCCTCAGGCACTCACGGGGGTCGATGCCGGGTGACTAAGGGGGACCCCCATCCAGGCAGATCTGGAAAGCACTTTCCTCACAGCTGAATTTACTTCCTCCACAGGCTCAACCAATAAATTTTCATCAAGCATTAAAAATGAGGATGAAGGTTTGGCTAAAGTATTTGGTAAGTAGCCCTGCTCCTCCATGGTTGTTTCCAAGGGGACCTGTTCCTGCTGCTTAGGGGGCAAAGCGAGTGCTTTGTTTTCAGGCTAGACACCACTCCTCTGAATGCCAAAGTCCCTATAAATTAAGCCAAGCCCAGGGGAGAAACCACGGGAAAGGCCCTGTTCCTCACAGCGGCTGAGGCTCCTCCTTCTGGGAGCCCCTCGGAGGTGTAAAGAGTACACCACAGACCAGCTGCATCCACCTGCCCCTTCTAGAGGGTGGGGCCCTGCAGTCACCCTGGACCTTCTCTTGGGGCCTCTCATCCCTGCCTGAGGCTGAGCGTGAGTCTGTCCTGGGGAGATTGTTACAACTGGCGTCCCCCCTGCCCCGGCTTTCGGGCGTGGTGATGTTTGTGCAGTGGATGTTAGAGCCCTTCGGGTGCCTCCAGGCTGGGGCTGACTGATGTACTGGAAGTCTCTCCTTTAACCCGAGAACAGCTAAGGCCAGGCCAAGGCCGTCGCCTACAGCAGATGCCTGAGGCTGAGACAGGTGTGGGCCCCAGCTGTGTGCTGAATGAAGCCGGGCCCCATTTTGGTGAGTTCTCCCTGGTGCTGAGAAGAGAGTCAGCTTGAGGACCATCTATGGCGGGAGAGAGAGCTCATGGGAGAGTGAGTGAGCCAGCACTGCTGGTTCCCCCTGGGCTGGTGCTGTTGGATCAGTGGTGACTGGCCAGCCCTGCCTGCCTGAGGGGAACCTCTCCACACATGGTGGACACTTTGTCACAGGAGCTGCCCCAGGTCGGGAACTCTGGGTTTGTCCTGCTTCTGCCAGCGCTCCCAAAGAGGGCTCAGCCAGAAGGCATGCCCGCTGACTGGCAGGTGGCCAGCCCTGATGGATGAGTGGATGAGGTTACTCTCACAGGTGCACCAGCTGTGTGTTCAGCAAGTGCTGTCTAGGAGCCAGAGGGATGTTCAGGGGTGGCCCCAGCATCACAGCCCCTCGTGTGTAGGAGGGGAGTGAGCGCCTCTGGAGATGGGAGTCTGGGCCAGGGTTTGGGAGGATCCTGTCATTACCCGCCAAGGACCTACCAATCTGCCAGTGCCAGTGGTGCTGTAGCCAGGGCAGGCACCGCTCCACTCGGCAGCTTCCATCTGGGTGGAGTCTCAGGAACTTTTAGGTCCAAATACATTCATCACGGGGTGGGGGATGTGAGAACTTGCTGTTTACTCCTGGTGAAGCTGACGGTGCTTTTTCCCTTGTCTATTGAAAGCACCTGTTGCATGTAGTGGGCAAACCCTCACACAGTGACAACAGCCTTGGAAATGGACTTAGAATAGGGATGATGTGAATGCTAATCCTGTGGCTTAGCAAAATAAAGCCAGAGGGAAGTAAAACTCTGTTTCCTGGAGAAAGCTTTAGATGGGAAGAGAACTTAATATGAGGAGTCTTCAAAAAGTTCATGGAAAAACACAGCGTAGGAAAAAAGCATGCATGGATTTCAAATGTTTTGCTACAAAAGCAAACTTTTCCTTTAGTTCTATTTTCCACAAGCATTTTGAAGTACCCACATATTGAAAAAGTAACTCTGAAGTATTAGCCACTGTTTCACAAGCAGAGACCTCCACCAGCTTATAGAATTTGTTAAGCTTCTCTTCTACCCCACAGCCTCCATCCAGATTTCGTGGGTATACTTTTTATACACAGCATTTGTAAATGAGGTTTATCTTTCATTTTTTTAACAAAATTGAATTTATTTATTTCAAAGTCAGAGTTACACAGAGAGAGGACAGAGAGAGAGAGAGAGAGAGTGAGAGAGAGAGATCTTCCACCTGCTGGTTCCTTCCCCAGATGGCTACAACAGCCAGGGCTGGGCCAGGCTGAAGCCAGGAACCACTGAGTCTGTCTGGGTTGGTTTCCCATGTGGGCAGCAGGGCCTCAGGACTTGAGCCATCATTTGCTGCCTCCCCAGGGCATACGTTAGCAAGAAACTGGAGCTGGGAGTGGAGCTGGGACTCAAACCCAGGCACTGATGTGTGGTTAGGGTGTCCCAAGTGGCATTTCAATGGCGATGTCAAATGCCTGCCCTTAGATTCCTTTCTTTGCTATTCCCTTCAAGTAGGGTGGAAGATTGGGTAACTGAAGACACAGATACTTGCACTTCATATGTCATCTTCAAATCAGAATCCTACCATATTATTTGATCTTTGTTTTACTCATAGGAAGGAAAATAGGACCACTTGATGCACTGCATTTTCTCACAGCTTTATTGAGATATGAATGACATGATAACTGCATGTATAAAAAGATTATACTTTGGGGCTGGCATTGTGGTGCGATAGGATAATCTGCTGCCGCCACAGCAGCATCCCTTATGAGCTGCTCCGCTGCTGATCCAGCTCCCTGCTAAAGCACCTGGGAAAGCAGTGAAAGATGGCCCAAGTGCTAGGGCCCCTGCACCCATGTTTCTGTGTGGGAGACCCAGATGGAGTTCCAGGCTCCTGGCTTTGGCCTGGCACAGCCCTGGCCATTGTGGCCATTTGGGAAGTCTTTTTTTTTTTAATTAGATTGATTTAAAAGGCAAAGATACAGAGAGAGAAAATGAGAGAGAGGGAGAGAGAGAGAGAGAGTGCTTCCATACGATAGTTTACTCCCCAAATGACCTCAACAGCTGGAGCTGGGACAATCTGAAGCCAGGAGTCAGGAGTTTCTTGCAGGTCTCCCATGTGGGTGTAGGGGCCCAAGTACTTAGTCATCTCCCACTGCTTTCCCAGGCACATTAGCAGGGAACTGGATTGGAAGTGGAGCAGCTGGGACTTGAACAGGCACTCATATGGGATGCTAGTGGTGCACCACAACTTGGCTCCCTAATTTTAATTTTTTTTAGATTTATTATTTATTTGAAAGGCAGAGTTAGAGAGAGAGAGAGAGGAAAAGAGTATGAGACAGCGAAAAGGATCTTCCATCTGCTGGTTTATTCCCCAAATGGCCGCAATGGTGTGGTCTGTGTCTCCTACATGGGCGGCAGGGCCATCTTCTGCTGCTTTCCCAGGTGCATCAGCAGGAAGCTGGATTGGAAGTGGAGCAGCTGAGACTCTATCCAGCACCCATATGGGATGCCAGTGTTACAGGCGGGGACTTAACCCACACTGCCGCAGAGCCGGCCCCCATTATGTAGCTGTAGAACTCTTTCATCACCCCAGAAAGTAGCCATGTGCCTGCAGTAGTTGCTCCCCATTCTGCTTTCCCCTGGCTTCTTTGGCTTGCTGTGTGTCCAGGACTCATCTATGTGGTAGCCTGTGTGAGAACTTCATGCACTGTAAGGCTGAGTACTGTCCCATTGTGAGGACAGACTACATTCATTCTCTCTCTCTCTCTCTCTCTCTCTCTCTCTCTCAACAGGCAGAGTTAGACAGTGAGAGAGACAGGGAGAAAGGCCTTCCTTCCATCGGTTCACACCCCAAATGGCCACTATGGCCGGCACAGCGGTGATCCACAGCCAGGAGCCAGATGCTTCCTCCTGGTCTCCCATGCAGGTGTAGGGCCCAAGCCCTTGGGCCATCCTCCCCTGCCCTCCCAGGCCATAGCTCTCTGATAGAAGAGTAGCAACCAGAGCAGAACTGGCACCCCAGCTGGGACTAGATCACAGAATAAAGCTCCACAGGCTGGGGATTAGCCTAGTGAGCCATACAGCTGGCCCATTTTGGGTTTTCAGCATTTGGATATTATGAAAACTCCTGTTCTGAAAAGTGACCTGGATCTCCTTCCTTGATGTTTAGTCACCTCCTGCTTTCAGAACCACTTTTGGTATTTTACTAAACTTAACTGGCTGACCACATTCCTTGCAGTTCTCTGTGTTAAGTCACTGGGTATGCAAAAGCTGAAGCAGCAAACACAGCCCTCATGCTGGAGGAAACTCCAGGGCTGTTCTCCCAGCATTAAGTGCACCAACTTCACCCAGGTAATCAGAGGCACCTGCGTGGAGGCCAGGGTGCCAACTTGCCCTGAGTGGGGGCTCAGAAGTCTCATGCAGGAGCTACGTCACTTTAAATGGTGACACTATCCATCGCAGGATAGCATAGAAAGGGAAGGAACTGAGCACTCTTGTGAGAACTTTAAAACCCAAAGGGTTGGCCAGTGCCGTGGTGGCTCCTCTTCCAGTCCAGCTCTCTGCTGTGGCCCGGGAAGGCAGTGGAGGATGGCCTAGGTGGAAGCACCTGGCTCCTGGCTTCGGATCGGTGCAGTGCGCTGGCTGTAGCAGCCACTTGGGGGGTGAACCAATGGAGAAAGGAAGACCTTTCTCTCTGTCTCTCTCTCTCTTGCTAAGTCTGCCTGAAAAAAGAAAAAAGAAACCAAAATGTGTTTATGATCTTTTACTTAGGAGCATACTGGATGCATCATGCTGGCATTGTATCGATTCTATTTTGTTCAAGATTTATTTATTTATTTGAAAGACAGAGATACAGAGAGGCAGGGGCAGAGAGGAAGACAGAAAGAAAGGGGTCTTCCATCTGCTGGTTCACTCCCTAGATGGCTGCAAAGGCTGGGGCTGTGCGGATACAAAGCCAGGAGACAGGAGCTTCTTCTGGGTCTCCCATGCCAGTGCAGGGGCCCAAGGACTGTGTTAAGATAGAAAAGGCGTTGAACGTGTCTGTGTGTGTGTGTGTGTGTGTGTGTGTGTGTGTGTATGTGTGTGTGTGTCCGTATCCACAGGCACCCACGGGGGTCGATGCCGGGTGACTAAGGGGGACCTATCCAGGTAGACCCAGGGAGCACTATCCTCACAGCTGAATTTACTTTCTCCACAGGCCCAACCAATAAATTTTCCTCAAGCATTCAAAATGAGAATGAAGGTTTGGCTAAAGTATTTGGTAAGTAGCCATGCTCATCGCTGGTTGTTTCCAAGGGGACCTGTTCCTGCTGCTTAGGGTGCAAAGCGAGTGCTTTGTTTTCAGGCTAGACACTGCTCCTCTGAATGCCGACGTCCCTAGAAATTAAGCCAAGCCCAGGGGAGAAACCAAGGGAAAGGCCCTGTTCCTCACAGCGGCCGAGGCTCCTCCATCCGGGAGCCCCTCGCAGGTGCAAAGAGAGAGTGCACCACAGACCAGCTGCATCCACCTGCCCCTTCTAGAGGGTGGGGCCCTGCATTCTCCCTGGACCTTCTCTTGGAGCCTCTCATCCCTGCCTGAGGCTGAGGGTGAGTCTGTCCTGGGGAGATTCTTACAAAGAGGTGTCCCCCAGCCCCTACCATCGGGCATTTGCATGTTTTCGAGGTGGATGTTAGAGCCCTTCGGGTGCCTCCAGGCTGGGGCTGACTGATGTATTGGAAGGGGGAGGTGAGAACTTGCTGTTTACTCCTGGTGAAGCTGAAGGTAATTTTTCCCGTGTCTATCGAAATCACCTGTTGCATGTAGTGGGCAAAACCTCACCCGGGGCCAACAGCCTTGAAAATGGACTTTGCATGTGGATGATGTGAATGCTAATCCTGTGGCTTAGCAAAATAAAGCCAGAGGGAAGTAAAACTCTGTTTCCTGGAGAAAGCTTTAGATGGGAAGAGAACTTAATATGAGGAGTCTTCAAAATTTCATGGAAAAACACAGCATAGGAAAAAAGCATGCATGGATTTCAAATGTTTTGCTACAAAAGCAAACTTTTCCTTTAGTTCTATTTTCCACAAGCATTTTGAAGTACCCACATATTAAAAAAGTAACTCTGAAGTATTAGCCACTGTTTCACAAGCATAGAGCTCCACCAGCTTATAGAATTTGTTAAGCTTCCCTTCCACACCACAGCCTCCATCCAGAATTCGTGGGTATAATTTTCATACACAGCATTTGTAAATGAGATTTATCTTTTTTTTAATTGATTTTTTTATTTGAAAGTCAGAGTTGCACAGAGAGAGGAGAGGCAGAGAGAGAGAGAGAGAGAGAGAGAAAGAGAGATCTTCCACCTGCTGGTTCCTTCCCCAGATGGCTACAACAGCCAGGGCTGGGCCAGGCTGAAGCCAGGAACCACTGAGTCTGTCTGGGTTGGTTTCCCATGTGGGCAGCAGGGCCTCAGGACTTGAGCCTTCATTTGCTGCCTCCCCAGGGCATACATTAGCAGGAAACTGGAGCTGGGAGTGGAGCTGGGACTCAAACCCAGGCACTGATGTGTGGTGTGGGTGTCCCAAGTGGCATTTCAATGGCGATGTCAAATGCCTGCCCTTAGATTCCTTTCTTTGCTATTCCCTTCAAGTAGGGTGGAAGATTGGGTAACTGAAAACACAGATACTTGCACTTCATATGTCATCTTCAAATCAGAATCCTACCATATTATTTGATCTTTGTTTTACTCATAGGAAGGAAAATAGGACCACTTGATGCACTGCATTTTCTCACAGCTTTATTGAGATATGAATGACATGATAACTGCATGTATAAAAAGATTATACTTTGGGGCTGGCACTGTGGTGAGATAGGATAAGATCTGCCGCCACAGCAGCATCCCGTAAGAGCTGCTCCGCTGCCGACACAGCTCCGTGCTAAAGCACCTGGGAAAGCAGTGAAAGATGGCCCGAGTGCTAGGGCCCCTGCACCCATGTTTCTGTGTGGGAGACCCAGATGGAGTTCCAGGCTCCTGGCTTTGGCCTGACACAGCCCTGGACTTTGTAAGCATTTGGGATGTCTTTTATTTTTAATTAGAATTTTTTGAAAGGCAAAGTTATATAGAGAGAAAATGAGAGAGATGGAGAGAGAAAGAGAGCACGATTCCATACGATAGTTTACTCCCCAAATGACCTCAACAGCTGGAGCTGGGACAATCCGAAGCCAGGAGCCAGGAGTTTTTTCTAGGTCTCCCATGTGGGTGTAGGGGCCTAAGCACTTGAGCCATCCTCTGCTACTTCTTTCAGGCCTTTAGCAGGGAGCTGGATCATAAGTGGAGCAGTTGAGTCTTCAACCGGCACCTATATGGGATGCCAGTGTTCAGTTGGCGGTTTTACCTGCTACACCACAGCACAGGCTCCAATAAGTCTGTTTTGAAAAGTACAATTTTATGAGTTTTGATATATGAATACACTCATGAAACCATTTTCCCAATTGAAATAATGAAGCTGACTATTGACCCAGAAGGTTTTTTGTTTTTGTTTTTTAAAAATCTATTTTATTTGTTTGAAAGACAGAGTTACAGAGAGGGGTAGAGCTAGAGAGGCCTTCCATCCACTGGTTCACTCCCCAAATGTCCGCAATGGCCAGAGCTGAGCTCATCTGAAGCCAGGAGCTTCTTTTGGGTCTCCCATGCGGGAGACCTCTCTGGGGCCCAAGGATTTGGAACATCTTCCACTGCTTTTCCAGGCCATAGCAGAGAGCTGGATCAGAAGTGGAGCAGCCAGGACCTGAAATGGTGCCCATATGGGTTGCTGGTGCTGCAGGCTAGGGCTTTAACCCACTGTGCCACAGTGCTGGCCCCAACCCTGAAGTTTGATTGCGTGCCTTCAAAATCCCTTCCTCTCCTCCTAGTTCCACCTTCATCCTGTTGGAACTCAACTGGACACGAATCTAGCCATCTTGGATGTAACCACCATCTTACCCTCTAAGTTTCCCTGGAGGTCATTCTAATCCATATGGGGTAAAGAAAGTCATCAAGGTAAACCACTGGGCTTATCTTGCTGGCTGGACCCTGGAATGTCTCTTGTCTGATGCCTGGAATGTGAATATTTCTTGAGAAAATCCAGATGCATTTAGGTTAGTCACAGGCCAGCTTTGTCTATATGAGCCCTTGATCTTGCAGCCACTGGAGACTACTCTTCTGTCTGTCAATCCCCCTAGTCCCAGTAGATTACAGCTGGTGTGATTTTGTATGTGTGCTAGGCAGCTGATTCTCATATGCTGGGTTTTCCCCAAACACTAGCCAGCACAGCCAGCTTTCTGTACATGGATTAGCTCTCATTTCTAGTGCTGGATGTACATGGACCCCTGCCCTGTGCACTTTGTTTTATTTCTTTCACTCATCACAGTTGTTTTGATTGCTGCATATCATTGTGCAATATTTTTATTACTTTTGATTGCTTAGTAATGTTTCATCATATGGATATGCCAGAACTTGTCTATTTCACCTTCTGTGGATATTTGGGTTGTTCCTAATGTTTGCTTATTGCTCTGGCTCCAAATTATTATTTTTTTGACAGGCAGAGTTAGTGTGAGAGAGAGAGAGACAGAGAGAAAGGTCTTCCTTCAGTTGGTTCACCCTCCAAATGGCCGCTACAGCCGGCGCTGCACCGATCTGAAGCTTCCTCCTGGTCTCCCATTCAGGTGCAGGGCCCAAGGTGGCTCCAAATTATTTCAATATTTTTTGCTTAAAAGAATTTCCTTTCTTCATTGAATTACCTTGACACCTTTCCTAGTGAATTGATCTTACATGTATGAATTTATCTCAGGACTTTCTATTTTTTAAAAGATTTATTTATTTATCTGAAAGACTAACAGAGAGAGGAAAGGAGACACATTCACACACAAAGAGAGAGAGAGAGAATGAGAGAGAGAGAGAGAGAGTTTTCCATTGGCTGATTTACTCTCCACACGGCCACAATGGCCAGAGCTGCACTGATCCGAAGCCAAGAGCCCGGAGCTTCTTCTGGGTCTCCCATGTGGTTGCAGGGGCCCTAGGACTTGGGACATCCTCTCCTGCTTTCCCAGGCCATAGCAGAGAGCTGGATTAGAAGTAGAGCTGCTCAGTCTCAAACCGGCACCCATATGGGATGACTGTGCTGCAGGTGAGGGCATAGCTCACTACCCCACAGCACCAGCACCCCAGTAACAGCACTTAATGTGGCATCTTCGTTAATCATACAGTTTTTCTGGTTACTGTAGCTACATCCAGTTGTGTTAAGCAGATTGGGTTGAGTTTTTTTCCCTCACTTATGAAGAGTCCTGGTTAATATTTTGCAACTGTGGGGCCAGCACTATGGTGTAATAGGTTCAGCTTCACTTGTGGTACTGGCATCCCATGTACAGGCGTCAGTTCCAGTTCTGGCTCTTCTTTTCTGATCTGGCTTCCTGCTAATGTGCCTGTGTAGAGCAATGGACCCCTGCACCCATGTGGGAGACCTAGAATAAGAAGCTCCAGGCATCAGATTGGCCCATCTCTGTCTGTTTCGGCCACTTGGGGAGTGAACCAGCAGATGGAAGCTCTCTCTCTCTCTCTCTAACTCTGCCTCTCAAATATATGAATAAAATCTTCAATATATATCTTGCCACTTTGTCATCTCCCTCTGTCCCTGTCCATGGACACGCCCTCCCTCTCCTCTGCAGATAGCCCCACCCCTGCCCCGCCCTCTGGGTGTGACCTCACAGACCTCTGGGTTCTACTGTATCATGGAGCCAAGGCTATTGAGTGGGCGGGCTCTTCAGCAGTTCATTTTCTCCTTGATAGTGGACTGACCTCAGTGAAGATGAGCAGAGCTCTGATCCTCTGTGTTTTCCTCTTGGTTTTCTGCGAGATACCAAGCCTCACCCTATCAACCTGATCGAAGGTACTGTGCTGGTGCGTCTGTGTGAAAGCAAGCGATATTGGGAGCTTACATCGGGGGCTGGTGTGGTGGCCCAGGCGTTCTCCCTGCCTGCCATCTTACCTCCCTACACTTGCCATTAGGGATTTAGTGCTTGCAAGAGGGGAGTAACCTCAAGTTTTCCAAATTTTGAATCTTACTTAAAGTTCAGTGCTCCATGGGGTTGTAGTATACGAGTGCATTTTAACTTTTGATCATAGAAGTTTTCTCAATCTTTTTGTTTATTTATTTGGAAGGTAGAGTGATGGGGTGGGGGTGGGGAGAGGCAGAGTGTTAGCAAAAGGCAAAGAACAAAAAGGAGAGAGAATACCAACTTGCAGCCAGACCACATTTACTCAAAGAAAATAAACTCGCAGAGGTCAAACAACTGCCATTGAGTACACAGACCCAACACGTAGCAAAGGCCCAGACCGCAGCAGGCTTGGCCATTTTGTATCTTAGTTGGGCTAGGGGTGGGGATGGGGGCAGTAGGCAGAGATGAGCTTCTCCATGCTGATTCTCCAAGTTTGGCCCACTGGCCTTCAAACCTGGGGGAGAATGCAGGGGGTGAGACTGAACTGGTCTCTTGAAAGAAGGCAGGGGTAACGAGAACCTAGAATGGCTGAGAGGTATATGTCCTTGTTTCATCACATGGAGAGAAAGATCTTTCATGTGCTCTTTTGCTCACCGAAGGCTTCAACAGCCAGGGCTAGGCCAAGCCAAAGTCAGCTGCCTGGATTCCCATCTGAATTTCCTACATGTGTGCTGGGACCCAAGCACTTGGGTCATCTTTTGCTGGTTTCCTAGGCACATCTCACATCATTTTAAATTTTCTTTAAAAAAGATATTCTTATTTGAAAGGCAGAGCTATATATATATATAGAGAGAGAGGGAGAGACACAGAGAGATCTTTTTATCTGCTGTTTAACTTCACAGATGGCAGAAATGACCAGGGCTGGGTCAGATGGAAACAAGGAGCCAGGAGCTTCTTCCAGGTCTTTCCGTTGGATGCAGGGGCCCAAACTCTTGGCCATTATTATGGAGCTGGATTTATTTGTTACTCCATGATGCCGGTCCTACACATCTCTTTTCAAATAGCAGCTTTATGGAGATAAAATTCACATACTATAAAATTTACCCTTTTGAAAGTATGTAATTCAGTGATTTCTAGTATACTCTCTAAGTTGTGAATCAACATTACCTAGGTATTTTATTTTTAAGATTAATTATTTGCAAATCAGTTACCGAGAGAGCGATCTTCCATTTGCTGGTTCATTCCCCAGATGGCTGCAATGGTGAGAGTTGGGCCAGGCTGAACCCAGAGCTTCTTCCAGGTCTCCCAAAGGGCTGCAGAGACCTAGGCACTTGGATCATCCTTCATTGCTTTCTCAAGCTGTTAACAGGGAGCTGGATTGGAAGTAGAGCAGCTGGGACTTAAGTAAGCACTCATACAGAATGCTGGTGTTGCAGGCAGTGACTTTATCTGCTACACCACAATGCCGGTCCCTTTATTTTGTTTTAAAAAATATTTATGTATCTGAAAGGCAGAGTTACAGAGGAAAAAGAGAGACAGACAGAGCGAGCAATCTTTCATTTATTGGTTCATGCCCCAGTTGGCTGCAACAGCCAGGGCTGGGCCAGGCTGAAGCCAGGAACCTGAAACTCCACTTGGGTCTCCCACATGTGTACAGGGGCCCAAGTACTTGGACCATCTCCCACTGCTTTCCCAGGCACATTAGCAGGGAACTGGATTGGAAGTGGAGCAGCTGGGACTTGAACAGGCACTCATATGGGATGCTAGTGGTGCACCACAACTTGGCTCCCTAATTTTTATTTTTTTCAGATTTATTATTTATTTGAAAGGCAGAGTTAGAGAGAGAGAGAGAGGGAGGGAGGAAGAGACAGAGAGAGAAACAGATCTTCCATCTGCTGGTTTATTCCCCAAATGGCCGCAATGGTGTGGTCTGGGTCTCCTACATGGGTGGCAGGGCCATCTTCTGCTGCTTTCCCAGGTGCATCAGCAGGAAGCTGGATTGGAAATGGAGCAGCTGAGACTCTATCCAGCACTCATAGGGGATGCCAGTGTTACAGGCTGGGACTTAACCCACACTGCCACAGAGCCGGCCCCCATTATGTAGCTGTAGAACTCTTTCATCACCCCAGAAAGTAGCCATGTGCCTGCAGTAGTTGCTCCCCATTCTGCTTTCCCCTGGCTTCTTTGGCTTGGTATGTTTCCAGGACTCATCTATATGGTAGTCTGTGTGAGAACTTCATGCCCTGTAAGGCTGAGTACTGTCCCATTATGAGGACAGACTACATTCATTCTCTCTCTGTCTCTCTCTCCCTCTCTCTCTCTCTCTCTCTCTCTTTCTATTTTGACAGGGAAAGTTAGATAGTGAGAGAGAGAGAGAGAGACAGGAAGAAAGGCCTTCCTTCTGTTGGTTCACCCTCCAAATGGCCGCTATGGCTGGCGCTGCGCTCATTCAAAGCCAGGAGCCAGGTGCTTCCTCCTGGTCTCCCATGCAGGTGTAGGGCCCAAGCACTTGGCCCATCCTCCACTGCCCTCCCAGGCCATAGCAGAGAGCTGGACTAGAAGAGGAGCAACTGGGATGGATCCTAGAATACTGGCTCCACATGCAGAGGATTTGCCTAGTGAGCCACGGTGCTGGCCCATTTTGTTTCTTACATGTTCATGGGCATTTGGGTTGTTTTCCCCATTTGGATATTATGAAAACTCCTGTTCAGAAAAGTGACCTGGATCTCCTTCCTCGATGTTTAGACACCTCCTGCTTTTAGAACCACTTTTGCTAGTTTACTAAACTGAGTTTACTAAACTGAGTTTACTAAACTGAGCTAGTTTACTGGCTGAGCACATTCCTTGCAGTTCTCTGTGTTAAGTCACTGGGTATGTAAAAGCTGAAGCATCAAACACAGCCCTCGTGCTGGAGGAAACTCCAGGGCTGTTCTCCCAGCATTAAGCGCTCCAACATCACCAAGGGAATCAGAGGCACCTGCGTGGAGTTGCCTATTTCCTTTTTCTACTTAATACCTTTCATTGAACTCTTTAATTAGATACAATTATTCTCAGGTGTTTAAATTCAACTGAAAATTGATTCTTGTGAAAAATAAGTGTGGGTATAAGAGAGGGAGGAGAGGTGCAGTTTGGCACATGCTCCCTCAGACTTACCCCTAATGGTAGAGCTAGAAATATGACATGGGGCTCCAAATCCCATTAATTTGGCAGGTACCAATGCCATCTTACTAGTCAAAATGATCAATTTAATATCATAATTGATCATAAAGATTGGATTAATTGTCAAAGGGATCACATAAATAAAATCAGTGCCTGCTAATAATAATTGAAAAAATCTAAACAGAGAGGATGATCCAACATGGGAAGCAGGATACACAGCAGACTCATTGAATCACAAATGCCCTAAATAGCACTTGGCCTCAGTATCAGCCCTTAAGGCATTCAGATCGGCTATGAAGCCAGTGAGAGTTTCTCAGGTATGGAAAGCCAAGACACTGTAGCAAAAAATGACCTAAATGAACCTCTCTGTGAGTGATATTTCTGTGGAAAGTAGGAACCATCCAAAAAGTAGGTACCTTTCTTTGAAGGGAGGAGGAATCTTCCAGTTCGATTATGGCCTTGTCTAAATAAGATCAGAATTTGTGAACTCAAGAGATTTCCATAGCCATGACAGCTCATGACAAGAGCCTCGAGTGATAACTGACATCATAAGTAAGAGTGCCAATTGTTAAATCAACAACAGGAGTCACCCTGCACTTATTTCCCATGTAAGATCTGTGTTCTTAATGTTTTGTACTATGTGAATTAATGGTAAAACTAGTATTCAAACAATACTTTACACTTTGTGTGTCTGTGCAGGTGCAATCTTTGAAATCTTGCCTTAGTATATACTAAGTTGACCTTCTGTATATAAATATAATTAAAATGAATCTTTTTTAAAGCTTTTATTTAACAAAAATAAATTTCCAAAGTACAGCTTATATATTACAATGGCTCCCCCCCATAACTTACCTCCCACTCACAACAAACCCTCCCCTTTCCCACTCCCTCTCCCCTTCCATTCACATCAAGCTTCATTTTCAATTCTCTATATATAGAAGATCAGTTTAGTATATAGTAAGTAAACATTTCAACAGTTTGCCCTCACATAGCAACACAAAGTGAAAAATACTGGTGGAGTACTAGTTATAGTAATAATTCACAATGTACAACACATTATGAACAGAGATCATACATGATGTTTTCTTAAAAATTGATCAATTTTCTATGCAATTTCCAATTTAACACCAAGTTTTTTTTTCATTTTCAATTATCTTTATAAACAGATTGATTTGGTATAAACTAAGTAAAGATTTCATCAGTTTGCACCCACACAGAAAAACAAAGTGTAAAATACTGTTTCAGTACTAGTTATAGCATTGCTTCACATTGGACAACGCGTTAAGGAGAGATCCCACACGAGACGTAAGTACACAGTGACTCCTGATGTTGACTTAACAATTTGACACTCTTGTTTATGGTGTCGGTAATCTCCCTAGGCTCTAGTCATGAATTGCCAAGGCTATGGAAGCCTTTTGAGTTCACTGACTTGGATCTTATTCTGACAGGGTCATATCCAAAGTGGAAGTCCTCTCCTCCCTTCAGAGAAAGGTACCTCCTTCTTTGATGGCCCCGTTCTTTCCACTGGGATCTCACTCACAGAGATCTTTCATTTAGGTCTTCTTTTTTTTTTTTTTCCAGAGTGTCTTGGCTTTCCATGCCTAAAATATCCTCATGGGCTCTTGAGCCATATCTGAATGCCTTAAGGGCTGATTCTGAGGCCAGAGTGCTATTTAGGACATCTGCAATTCTATGAGTCTGCTGTGTATCCTGCTTCCCATGTTGGGTCATTCTCTCCCTTTTTGATTCTATCAGTTAGTATTAGCAGACACTAGTCTTGTTTGTGTGATCCCTTTGACTCTTAGACCTATCAGTGTGATCAATTGTGAACTGAAATTGATCACTTGGACTAGTGAGATGGCATTGGTACATGCCACCTTGATGGGATTGTATTGGAATCCTCTGGAATGATTTTAACTCCATCATTTGAGGCAGGTCTGATTGAGCATGTCCCAAATTGTACATCTCCTCCCTCTCTTATTCCCACTCTTATATTTAACAGGGATCACTTTTCAGTTAATATTTAAACACCTAAGAATAATTGTGTGTTAATTATAGAGTTCAAACAATAGTACTAGAATATAAAAAAATACTAAAATGGATAAAGTATTACATTGTACAGCATCAGTAAGCAGAAGATCTGGTCAAGTCACTGATTCTCATAGTTTACATTTCACTTCAACAGGCTTCCCATTTGGTGCTCAGTTAGTTGTTGCTGATCAGGGAAAACAAATGATATTTTTTCTTTGGGACTGGCTTAATTCACTCAGCATGATGTTTTCCAGATTTCTCCGTTTTGTTGCAAAGGACTGGATTTCATTTTTTTTGAATGCTGTATAATATTCTATAGAGTACATATCCCATAATTTCTTTATCCAGTCTACTCTTGATGGGCATTTGGGTTGGTTCCAGGTCTTAGCTATTGTGAACTGAGTTGCAATAAACATTAATGTGCAGACAGCTTTTTTGTTTGCCAAATTAATTTCCTTTGGGTAAATTCCAAGGAGTGGGATGGCTGGGTTAAATGGTAGGGTTATATTCAGGTTTCTGAGGAATCTCCAGACTGATTTCCATAGTGGCTTAACCAGTTTTAATTCCCACCAACAGTGGGTTAGTGTCCCTTTTTCCCCGCATCCTCTCCAGCATCTATTGTTGGTAGATTTCTGCATGTGAGCCATTCTAATTGTGGTGTGGTGAAACCTCATTCTGGTTTTGATTCCCATTTCCCTGATTGCTAGTGATCTTGATCAATTTTTCATGTGTCTGTTGGCTATTTGGATTTCCTCTTTGGAAAAATGTCTATTGAGGTCTATGGCCCATCTCTTGAGCGGGTTGTTTGTTTTGATGTTGTAGAGTTTCTTGATCTCTTTGTAGATTCTGGTTATCAACCATTTATCTGTTGCATAGTTTGTAAATGTTTTTTCCCATTCTGTCGGTTTCCTATTCACTTTCCTGACTGTTTCTTTTGCAGTACACACACTTCTCAATTTGATACAATCCCATTAGTTAATTTTTTTTATAAAGCTTTTATTTAAAGAATATAAATTTCCAAAGAACAGCTCATGGACCACAATGGCTCCCCCCCCACACAACTTCCCTCCCTCCCCCCACCCTCCCCTTTCCCGCTCCCTCTCCCCTTCTGTTCACATCAAGATTCATTTTCAATTCTCTTTATACACAGAAGATCAATTTAGTACATATTACGTAAAGATTTCAACGGTTTGCCCTCGCATAGAGACACAAAATGATAATACTGTTGGAGTACTAGTTATAGTATTAATTCACAATGTACAGCACATTAAGGACAGAGATCCTACATGATTTTTTTTTTTAAAAAAAATTGATTAATTGTCTATGCAATTTCCAATTTAACACCAAGATTTTTTAATCATTTGCAATTATCTTTATATAAAGAAGATCGATTCAATATATACTATGTAAGGATTTCATCAATTTGCACCCACTCAGAAACACAAAGTGTAAAAATACTGTTTCAGTACTAGTAATAGCATCACTTCACATTGGATAACACATTAAGGACAGATCCCTCATGAGACGTAAGTACACAGTGACTCCTGATGTTGATTTAACAATTTGACACTCTTGTTTATGGCGTCAGTAATCTCCCTAGGCTCTGGTCATGAGTTGCCGAGGCTATGGAAGCCTTTAGGGTTCGCCGACTTCGATCTTATTCCCACAGGGCCATAGTCAAAGTGGAAGTTCCCTCCTCCCTTCAGAGAAAGGTACCTCCTTCTTTGATGGCCCCGTTCTTTCCACTGGGATCTCACTCGCAGAGATCTTTCATTTAGGTCTTCTGTTTTTTCCAGAGTGTCTTAGCTTTCCATGCCTAAAATATTCTCATGGGCTCTTCAGCCAGATCCAAATGCCTTAAGGGCTGATTCTGAGGCCAGAGTGCTATTTAGGACATCTGCCATTCTATGAGTCTGCTGTGTATCCTGCTTCCCATGTTGGATCATTCTCTCCCTTTTTCATTCTATCAGTTAGTATTAGCAGACACTAGTCTTGTTTGTGTGATCCCTTTGACTCTTAGACCTATCAGTGTGATCAATTGTGAGCTGAAATTGATCACTTGGACTAATGAGATGGCCTTGGTACATGCCACCTTGATGGGATTGTATTGGAAACCCCTGGCACAATTCTAACTCCATCATTTGGGGCCGTTCCGATTGAGCATGTCCCAAATTTTACATCTCCTCCCTCTCTTATTCCCACTCTTATATTTCACAGAGATCACTTTTCGGTTAAAATTTAAACACCTAAGTATAATTGTGTGTTAATTACAGAGTTCAACCACTAGTACTAGGATAAAGAGAAAAAAAAAATACTACCATGGATAAAGTATTACATTGTACAACAACAGTCAGCACAAGAGCTGATCGAGTCACTGTTTCTCATAGTGTCCATTTCACTTCTACAGGTTTCCCCTTTGGTGCTCAGTTAGTCATCGCCAATCAAGGGAAACAAATGATATTTGTCTCTTTGGGACTGACTTAATTCACTCAGCATGATGTTTTCTAGATTCCTCCATTTTGTTGCAAGTGACCGGATTTCATTGTTTTTGACTGCTGTATAGTATTCTGTAGAGTACATGTCCCATAATTTCCTAATCCAGTCTACTGTTGAAGGGCATTTGGGTTGGTTCCAAGTCTTAGCTATTGTGAATTGAGCCGCAATAAACATTGCTGTGCAGACGGCTTTTTTGTTTGCTAATTTAATTTCCTTTGGGTAAATTCCAAGGAGTGGGATGGCTGGGTTGAATGGTAGGGTTATATTCAGGTTTCTGAGGAATCTCCAGACTGACTTCCATAGTGGCTTCACCAGTTTGCATTCCCACCAACAGTGGATTAGTGTCCCTTTTTCCCCACATCCTCTCCAGCATCTATTGTTGGTGGATTTCTGAATGTGAGCCATTCTCACCGGGGTGAGGTGAAACCTCATTGTGGTTTTGATTTGCATTTCCCTAATTGCTAGGGATCTTGAACATTTTTTCATGTGTCTGTTGGCCATTTGGATTTCCTCTTTGGAAAAATGTCTGTTGAGGTCCTTGGCCCATCTCTTAAGTGGGTTGTTTGTTTTGATGTTGTGGAGTTTCTTAATTTCTTTGTAGATTCTGGTTATCAACCCTTTATCTGTTGCATAGTTTGCAAATATATTTTCCCATTCTGTTGGTTTCCTATTCACTTTCCTGACTGTTTCTTTTGCAGTACAGAAACTTTTCAATTTGATGCAATCCCAGTAGTTAATTTTGGTTTTCAGTGCCTGTGCTTCTGGGGTCTTTTCCAAGAAGTCTTTGCCAGTACCTATGTCTTGCAGGGTTTCTCCTATGCTCTCTAGTAATTTGATGGTGTCGGGTCGTAGGTTTAAATTTTTAATCCATGTTGAATGAATTTTTGTGTAAGGTGAAAGGTAGGGGTCTTGCTTCATGGTTCTGCACGTGGAAATCCAGTTTTCCCAGCACCATTTACTAAACAGACTGACCTTACTCCAGGGATTGGTTTTGGATCGTTGATCAAATATAAGTTGGCTGTAGGTGTTTGGATTGATTTCTGGAGTTTCTATTCTGTTCCATTGGTCTATCCATCTGTTTCTGTACCAGTACCATGCTGTTTTGATAACAACTGCCCTGTAGTATGTCCTGAAATCTGGTATTGTGATGCCTCCGGCTTTGTTTTTGTTGTACAAGATTGCTTTAGCTATTCGAGGTCTCCTGTGTCTCCATATGAATTTCACCATCATTTTTTCCAGATCTGAGAAGAATGTCCTCGGTATCTTGATTGGTATTGCGTTGAATCTGTAAATTGCTTTTGGGAGAATGGACATTTTGATGATATTGATTCTTCCAATCCATGAGCATGGGAGATTTCTCCATTTTTTGGTATCCTCTTCTATTTCTTTCTTTAAGGTTTTGTAATTTTCATTGTAGAGATCTTTAATGTCCTTAGTTAAATTTATTCCAAGGTATTTGATTGTTTTTGTAGCTATTGTGAATGGGATTGATCTTAGCAGTTCTTCCTCAGCCGTGGCATTGTCTGTGTATACAAAGGCTGTTGATTTTTGTGCATTGATTTTATATCCTGCTACTTTGCCAAACTCTTCTATGAGTTCCAATAGTCTCTTAGTAGAGTTCTTTGGGTCCCCTAAATAAAGAATCATGTCGTCTGCAAAGAGGGATAGTTTGAGTTCTTCCTTCCCAACTTGTATCCCTTTAATTTCTTTTTCTTGCCTAATAGTTCTGGCTAAGACTTCCAGCACTATATTGAATAGCAGTGGTGAGAGTGGGCATCCCTGTCTGGTACCAGATCTCAGTGGAAATGCTTCCAACTTTTCCCCATTCAATAGGATATTGGCCGTGGGTTTTTCATAAATTGCTTTGATTGTATTGAGGAATGTGCCTTCTATACCCAGTTTGCTTAGGGTTTTCATCATGAAAGGGTGTTGAATTTTATCGAATGCTTTCTCTGCGTCTAGTGAGATAATCATATGGTTTTTCTTCTGCAGCCTGTTAATGTGGTGTATCACGTTGATTGTTTTGCGAATATTGAACCATCCCTGCATACCAGGGATGAATCCCACTTGGTCTGGGTGGATGATCTTTCTGATGTGTTGTTGCAGTCTATTGGCCAGAATTTTGTTGAGGATTTTTGCATCTATGTTCATGAGGGATATTGGTCTGTAATTCTCTTTCAATGCTGCATCTTTTTCTGGCTTAGGAATTAAGGTGATGCTGGCTTCATAGAAGGAATTTGGGAGAATTCCCTCTTTTTCGATTGTTCTGAATAGTTTGAGAAGAATTGGGGTTAGTTCTTCTTTAAATGTCTGGTAGAATTCAGCAGTGAATCCATCTGGTCCTGGGCTTTTCTTTGTTGGGAGGGCCTTTATTACTGATTCAATTTCTGACTCACTTATGGGTCTGTTTAGGTTTTCTATGTCTTCCTGGTTCAATTTAGGTAGGTTGCATGTGTCCAGGAATCTATCCATTTCTGATAGGTTTCCCTGTTTGCTGGCATACAAGTCCTTGTAGTAATTTCTGATGATTCTTTTGATTTCTGTGGTGTCTGTTGTTATATTTCCTTTTTCATCTCTGATTTTACTGATTTGGGTCTTTTCTCTTCTTTTTTTAGTTAGTTGGGCCAATGGGGTGTCAATCTTGTTTATTTTTTCAAAAAACCAGCTCCTCGTTTGGCTGATTTTTTGTAATTTTTTTTTTTGGATTCAATCCTGTTGATTTCTTCTCTGATTTTGATTATTTCTCTTTTTCTACTAGATTTGGGTCTAGTTTGCTGCAAATTTTCTAGATCCTTGAGATGCATTGAAAGCTCATCTATTTGGTGCCTTTCCAGTTTCTTGATGTAGGCACCTATTGATATAAACTTTCCTCTTAACACTGCTTTTGCTGTATCCCATAAGTTTTGGTATGTTGTGCTGTTATCCTCATTTACTTCCAGAAAATTTTTGATTTCTCTTTTGATTTCTTCAGTGACCCATTGTTCATTCAGGAGCATGTTGTTCAATCTCCATGTGTTTGCATAAGCTCTAGAGATTCCTGAGTTGCTAATTTCCAACTTCACTCCCTCATGGTCTGAGAAGTTGCATGGTATGATTCTAATTCTTTTGAATTTGCTGAGACTTGCTTTATGGCCTAATATGTGATCAATCCTAGAGTAGGTTCCATGTACTGCTGAGAAGAATGTGAATGCATTACTTGTAGGATGAAAAGTTCTGTAGATATCTGTTAGATCCATTTGGGCTATAGTGTTGTTTAAATCTACTGTCTCCTTGTTGATCTTCTGTCCTGTCGATCTGTCAATATCTGTGAGTGAAGTATTGAAGTCCCCCAGTACTATTGTGTTGGGGTCTAAGTCTCCCTTTAAGTTTCTTAACAATTTTTTTAAATAAACCTGTGGCCTGTAATTAGGTGCATATACATTGAGAATTGTTATATCTTCCTGTAGTATTGATCCCTTAATCATTATATAGTGCCCCTCTTTGTCTCTCTTAACAGTTTTTGTGTTAAAGTTTATGTAGTCCGATATTAAGATGGTTACACCCGCTCTTTTTTCATTTCTGTTGGCATGGTATATCTTGTTCCATCCTTTTATTTTCAGTCTGTATGGATCTTCGTTGGAAAGATGTGTTTCTTGTAGGCAGCAAATAGATGGTTTTTGTTCCTTAACCCAATCAGCCAATCTCTGTCTTTTAACAGGACAGTTTAGACCTTTAACGTTCAATGTGACTATTGATAAGTGGTAAGTTTGCCCTGCCATTTGCCAGATATTTTCTAATGTATGCTTTGAATTCCCTGTGATCTTTTGCCGTGAGGTTCCCTTCGTTTACCTTCTTTCATGTTGATGGTCGTGTTTCTGTGTTTCTGTGTGTAACACGTCTTTAAGTATCTTTTGCAGGGCTGGACGAGTGGCAACAAATTCTTTCAATTTTTGTTTGTTATGAAAGGTCTTTATTTCACCTTCATTCACAAATGAGAGCTTTGCAGGGTATAATATTCTGGGCTGGCAGTTTTTCTCTCTAAGTACCTGGGCTATGTCTCGCCATTCCCTTCTAGCTTGTAGGGTTTCTGTTGAGAAGTCAGCTGTAAGTCTAATTGGAGATCCTCTGAGAGTAATCTGACGTTTCTCTCTTGCACATTTTAGGATCTTTTCTTTTTGCTTCACTGTGGTGAGTTTAATTACAATATGTCGTGCAGAGGATCTCTTTTGGTCATGTTTATTAGGGGTTCTATGAGCTTCCTGGATTAGGATTTCTCTGTCTTTCTCCAAGCCTGGAAAGTTTTCTGCTAGTATCTCCCTAAAAAGGCCTTCTAATCCTTTCTCCCTCTCCATACCTTCAGGAACACCTAGAACCCGAATGTTGGGTTTTTTAATAGTATCCTGTAAATTCCCGACAATATCTTTTAGTTTTCTAATTTCCTCTTCTTGTCTTTGGTTTGACTGTTTCCTCTCCTGTTCTCTGTCTTCTAGGTCCGATATTCTCTCCTCTGCTTCACCCATTCTGGTTTTAAGGCCCTCAAGATTGCTTGTCACTTGATCTATTGAATTCTTCAATTCATTAAGATTTTTTGTCACTCTCGTAGCTTCTTGTTCTACTAGTTGTTTCATTTCGTTTTGATTTCTCCGTAGTGCTTCATTCTCGCGAGAGAGATTTTCTATCTTATCCATTAAAGATTTCTGTAGTTCAAGAATTTGTTTTTGAGAACTTCTTAATGTTCTTATCAATTCTTTGAGATCTGCTTCTTGCATTTCTTCTATCTCATTATCTTCACAATCCTGACTTGGGGTGTCTTTTCCGTTTGGGGTCATCATAGCGTCTTCCTTGATCTTGCTCCCTCGGAATCTGTTTTTATTTGGCATTTTTTTTTTTCCCCACACTCTTTCTCTGGGTTGTCAAGGTAACGGAGTTTGTGTGCGCGGTGTGTTCCCAGTTTTTGGATCCCCTTCAGGTTTCTACAGCCTCGGGTTTTTGGTTCCGTCTGCCTCAGTGATGGGCGGGCGGGCGGGCGCGCCTTGTCCCACTGCGTTTAATCTAGCTCGAATTAGCAGGTTGGGTGACGAGAGAGACTAGTGTCCGTGCAGGCTCGCCTCAATTGTGCTGTTTCCCCCCTGGCGTCTGCTTCCCCCCGCCAGTGTCTCGGGATCCCTGTATCGGCCCCCGTTCAAGCGCTCAGTTCCAATGGCGACTGTGTTCCGCCCGGTTTCCGGTTCAGCCGGCGGGCGCGCGCCGCCCCACTGTGTTCAGTCTAGCTTGAGTGAGCAGGGTGGGCAATGAAAGAGGCTAGTGTCCGTGTGGGCTTGCCTCAATTGTGCTGTTTCCCCCGTGTGGGGTCTGCTTCCCCCCACCAGTGTCTCGGGATCCCTGTATCGGCACCCGTTCAAGTGCTCAGTTCCAATGGCGACTGTGTTCCGCCCGGCTTCCGGTTCAGCCGGCGGGCGCGCCGTCCCACTGGGTTCAGTCCAGCTAGAATTAGCAGGGTGGGCAACGAAAGAGGCTAGTGTCCGTGTGGGCTCGCCTCAATTGTGCTGTTTCCCCCGTGGCGTCTGCTTCCCCCCGCCAGTGTCTCGGGATCCCTGTATCGGCTCCCGTTTAAGCGCTCGAATCCAATGGCGACTGTGTTCCGTCCGGTTCCCGTCCCTCCCGGCAGCTCCCGTGCCACTAAGGCACGATTTGCCGTTCGCAAACTTACTTTCCCCTAGGTCCTCTGCGTCTCATTCACTGGGTCCGGAAGAATTTCCACTGCATTTTTTTCCGTGAGATTTTTCCTGAGGCTACAGTAACTCTGTTTTTATTAAACTATCTTTTTGCGGACTGCTAGTGTGCGTCCTCACTATTCCGCCATCTTGGCTCTGCCCCCTCCACAATGAGGTTCCCCATTAGTTAATTTTGGCTTTGACTGCCTGTGCTTCTGGGGTATTTTCCAAGAAGTCTTTGCCAGTACCTATATCTTGCAGGGTTTCACCATTGTTCTCTCTCTTTTTTTTTTTGACAGGCAGAGTGGACAGTGAGAGAGAGAGAGACAGAGAGAAAGGTCTTCCTTTGGGTTGCTTCACCCTCCAATGGTCGCCATGGCCGGCGCGCTGCAGCTGGCGCACCATGCTGATCCGATGGCAGGAGCCAGGTGCTTCTCCTGGTCTCCCATGGGGTGCAGGGCCCAAGCACGTGGGCCATCCTGCACTGCACTCCCAGAACACAGCAGAGATTTGTCCTGGTAGTGGGGCAACCGGGACAGAATCAGTGCCCCGACCGGGCCTAGAACCCGGTATGCTCGTGCCACAAGGTGGAGGATTAGACTATTGAGCCGCGGTGCCAACCACCATTGCTCTCTGATAATTTGATGGTGTCAGGTCTTAGATTGAAGTCTTTAATTCATGTTGAGTGAATTTTTGTGTAAGGTGAAAGGTAGGGATCTTACTTCATGATTCTGCACATGGCAATCTAGTTTTCCCAGCACCATTTTTTGAATAGACTGTCCTTACTCTAGGGATTGGTTTTGGATCCTTGATCAAATATAAGTTGGCTGTAGATGTTTGGATTGATTTCTGGTGTTTCTATTCTGTTCCATTGGTCTATTCATCTGTTTCTGTACCAGTACCATGCTGTTTTGATAACTACTGCCCTGTAGTGTGTCCTGAAATCTGGTATTGTGATGCCTCCAGCTCTATTTTTGTTGTACAAGATTGCTTTAGCTATTCCAGGTCTCCTGTGTCTCCATATGAATTTCAGCATCATTTTTTCCAGATCTGAGAAGAATGCCTTTGGTATTTTGATTGGTATTTTATTGAATCTGTAAATTGCTTTTGGGAAAATGGACATTTTGATGATGCTGATTCTTCCAATCCATGAGCATGGAAGATTTTTTTCATTTTTTGGTATCCTCCTCTATTTCTTTCTTTAAGGTTTTGTCATTTTCATTGTAGAGATTTTTACTGTCCTTGGTTAAGTTTATTCCTAGGTATTTGATTGTTTTTGTAGCTATTGTGAATGGGATTGATCTTAGAAGTTCTTCCTCAGCCATGGCATTGCCTGTGTATACAAAGGCTGTTGAATTTGTGCATTGATTTTATATCATACTACTTTGCAAAACTCTTCTATGAGTTCCAATAGTCTCTTAGTAGAGTTCTTTGGGTCCCCTAAATAAAGAATCTTATCATCTGCAAAGAGGGATAGTTTGAGTTCTTCCTTCCCAATTTGTATCCCTTTAATTTCTTTTTCTTGCCTAATAGCTCTGGCTAAGACTTCCAGAACTATATTGAATAGCAGTGGTGAGAGTGTATCTCCCTGTCTAGTACCAGATCTCAATGGAAATGCTTCCAACTTTTCCCCATTCAATAGGATGTTGGCAGTGGGTTTATCATAAATTGCTTTGATTGTGTTGAAGAATGTCCCTTCTATACCCAGTGTGCTTAGGGTTTTCATCATTAAAGGCTGTTGTATTTTATCAAATGCTTTCTCTGTGTCTACTGAGATAATCACATGGTTTTTCTTCTGCAGTCTTTTAGTGTGGTGTATCACATTGATTGTTTTGCAAACATTGAACCAATCCCACTTTCTCTGAGTGGATGATCTTTCTGATGTGTTGTTGCATTCTATTGGCCTGAATTGTATTGAGGATTTTTGCATGTATGTTCATCAGGGATATTGGTCTGTAATTCTCTTTTGATGCTGCATCTTTTTCCATCTTAGGAATTAAGGTGATGCTGGCTTCATAGAAAGAATTTGGGAGGATTCCCTCTTTTTCAATTGTTCTGAATAGTTTGAGAAGAATTGGAGTTAGTTCTTCTTCTTTAAATGTCTGGTGGAATTCAGCATTGAATCCATCTGGTCCTGGGCTTTGCTTTGTTTTAAGGGCCTTTATTACTGCTTCAATTTCTGTCTCAGTTATGGGTCTGTTTAGGTTTTCTGTGTCTTCCTGGTTCAATTTAGGTGGGTTGCATGCGTTCACTAATCTATCCATTTCTGATAGGTTTTCCTTTTTGCTGGCATACAAGTCCTTGTAGTAATTTCTGATGATTCTTTTTATTTCTGTGGTGTCTGTTGTTATGTTTCCTTTTTAACCTCTGATGTTATTGATTTGGGTTTTTTCTCTTCTTTTTTTAGTTACTTGGGCCAATGGAGTGTCAATTTTGTTTATTTTTTCAAAAAACCAGCTCCTCGTTTGCGTGATTTTTTTGTAATTTTTTTTTGGATTCAATCCTGTTGATTTCTTCTCTGATTTTTAATTATTTTTCTTCTCCTACTAGCTTTGGGTCTGGTTTGCTACAGATTTTCTAGATCCTTGTGATGTATTGAAAGCTCATCAATTGTGCCTTTCCAATTACTTGATGTAGGCACCTATTGGTATAAACTTTCCTCTTAACACTGCTTTTGCTGTATCCCATAAGTTTTGGTACGTTGTGCTATTATCCTCATTTACTTCCAGAGAATTTTTGATTTCTCTTTTAATTTCTTCTATGACCCATTGTTCATTCAGGAGCATGTTGTTCAGTGTCCAACTGTTTGCATATGTTTACGGATTCCTGAGTTGCTAAGTTCCAACTTCATTCCTTTATGGTCTGAGAAGCTGTATGATATGATTATAATTCTTTTGAATTTGCTGAGACTTGCTTTATGGTCTAGTATGTGGTCAATCCTAGAGAAGGTTCCATATACTGCTGAGAAGAATGTAAATGCTTTATGTGTAGGATGAAAATTCCCGTAGATATCTGTTATATCCATTTGGGCTGTAGTGTCATTTAAATCTATTGTCTCCTTGTTGATCTTCTGTCCTGCCGATCTGTCTATTTCTGTGAGTGGAGTATTGAAGTCCCACAGTACTATTGTATTGGGTTCTAAGTCTGCCTTTAAGACTCTTAACAAATCTTTTAAATAAACCATTGCCCTGTAATTAGGTGCACGTACATTGATAATCATTATATCTTCCTGTTGAATTGATCCCTTAATCATTATATAGTGTCCCTCTTTGTCTCTCTTAACAGTTTTTGTGTTAAAATTTATTTTGCCCAAATATTAAGATGGCTACCCCCGCTCTTTTTTCATTTCTGTTGACAGTGTATATCTTTTTCCAGCCTTTTACTTTCAGTCTATATGGATCTTTGTTGGAAAGATGTGTTTCTTTTAAGCAGTAAATAGTTGGGTTTTGTCCCTTAACCCAATCAGCCAATCTGCCTTTTAACTGGACAGTTCAGATAATTAACTATCAATGTGACTATTGATAAGTGGTAACTTTGCCCTGCCATTTGCCAAAGATATTTTCTAATGTATGCTTTGAACTTCCTGTGATCTTTTGCTGTGAGGTTCCCTTCGTTTACCTTCTTTCTTATTGATGGCCATGTTTTTGCGTTTCTGTGTGTAACACATCTTTAAGCATATTTTGCAGGGCTGGATGAGTGGTGAAAATTCTTTCAATTTCTGTTTGCTATGAAAGGTCTTTATTTCACCTTCATTCACAAAGGAGAGCTTTGCAGGATATAACATTCTGGGCTGGCAGTTTTTCTCTCTTAGTACCCTGGCTATGTCTTGCCATTCCCTTCTAGCTTGTAGGGTTTCTGATGAGAAGTCTGCTGTGCGTCTAATTGGAGATCCTCTGAGAGTAATCTGACGTTTCTCTCTTGCACATTTTAGAATCTTTCCTTTATGTTTCACTGTGGTGAGTTTGATTACAATGTGTCATGGTGATGATCTCTTTTGGTCATGTTTATTAGTGGTTCTATGTGCCTCCTGCACTAGGGTGTCTCTGTCCTTCTCTAAACACATGAAATTTTCTGCTAGTGTCTCACTTAAAAGGCCTTCTAATCCTTTGTCTCCCTACATTCCTTCAGGAACTCCTAGAACCCGAATGTTGGGTTATTTAATAGTATCCTGTAGATTCCCAACGATATTTTTTAGATTTCCAATTTCCTCTTCTTTTCTTTGGTTTGACTGTATACTTTCCTGTGCTCTGTCTTCTAAGTCCGATATTCTCTCTTCTGCTTCACCCATTCTGTTTTTAAGGCTCTCTAATGTGTTTGTCATTTTATCTATTGAATTCTTCATTTCATTATGATTTCTCATCACTATCACAGTTGCATGTTCTACTAGTTGTTTCATTTCATTTTGATTCCTCCTTAATATTTAATTTTCATGAGTGGGATTTTCTATCTTGCCCATTAAGGATTTCCAAGGTGGTAGAAAAGCAGAGGGAAACCCACCATGTGGACAGACTCCCTCTGTCCTTACTACAACTGTGCATAAATCAGAGCAGGTGCATGGAGCTGCCACAGAACTGTGAAAGCCCAGTTATGTGGAGATTTGTCAGAGAACAAGCAAAGAGCCACCTTCTTCCCTACTACAACCCCCAAAAGAGCAAAATTCAAACCTCCGCAGTTGTAGGAAAGAGGAGAAGCTCGCTGCACCCATGGAGAAACAGAGGGAGCCTCTGCCCTCAAGTCCACTCCCAGAGTCCCCAAAGACCAGGGCAAGATGCCTGGGCACTGGCCCTCACCCCCAGCTGTTGGAAAGTGTCTTCACAGAGGACAGAACACTCCCCCCAAGTCTCCTCAGTGAAAATCCTATGTGTGGGAGCAGTTGCAAAGAGCTGTATTAGCCACAAGTGAAACACTCTTCCCACTCAGTATTACTGAGAATGAGCTGCTGGTTAGGCGCTTGCAGTGTCTGTGAGCCCTATGGAATGCCTGCAAGTTATTTTTTTCTTCTGTGAGTCAGATTCTCCCCCTCTTGGAAAAAATATGGTTTTCAGGACTTAATTAACCCTATTTTTGGTTGGTGCTTAAATGGAGGTGATGCATAAGTCTGATTTATTTCAAGATAGAAAATGCATTTATCCCAACAGATTGGTGTTTTCTATTAAGCCTCTGTGTGGTTATGAATGCAAGCTATATATAGTGATTTTTTTCTAAATTAAGGGAAATATGCTACTTTATTTAAATAATATTGATCTACAAGTGCATATCTCAGATGCTCCAGCAGATGGCAGCTTTGGCCTTGAGGTGGAAGGGGGTTGGCAGTCTCAGGTCTCTGACACACTGGCATGAGAGCTGTACTTTCATCTAAACTGTTAACAAGTGAGTCTAGCATTTAAAAATACATATAAATGTACATATAGGCCTTTGTGGATCCAGTGGGCAGAAAGAACTTGCAGAGCACACCCTAAAGAAACCTGAAAGCTTTGAGTTTTGACATCCTGCCAGCAGGTAGCCAGCTTCTCCCCTCAATTGCAAGTGGCTATTAACTAAAATCAATTCAAAACATGCGAATAGAACCTAGATGTAAATATACTTTGTTGGCCACTGACATGTTTCCAGGATGTTGTACCATGGAGTGGTTTTCATCCCTGTGAGCTGGGTGCTCTGGCTCTTGACCTACTGCACCTGCTCCATGCACATTTCTGTCCATGTTCCCCCACCCCAAGGTACTCTCTAGGAAGAGTCATCATCTTAACTCCATGGGGATGTCTTCCTGAACCTCGCATCAGCACATGGATTTAAAGTATGTAATGGTGAGAGAATAGTGTCTGTGGTTTTATTCCCCTCTTTGGCTGCTGGAGAATAAAAATTGTTGTTCTTCTTACCTCCAAGATGAGGGTCTCATTGATTCACATCTAGAAGTGTTGTACTTCTGAAGAACAAGGATGCACTAAATTATCAAGTTTATAATACATTTAAATATAAATTATTTTGTTTTAAAATGCCTAAAATTTTTCTTTAAGTATTGTAAGCAGCAGACATTAAATATTTCCTGCTACATGTAACCATACAGTTTATTCCAGGAAATGTTATTTAATAAGACTCCTTTTTTAAATTATTTCCATCCAATATTTAAAGACTTGAATTGTATTTAAACTTGAAAATGACTTTGCCTTAACTTTTGTATAAGGCAGCTTAGATTTCATGGAGACTCGCTTTGGGTTGGCATGAGTGGATCAGTTACTCAGTTACTGTGTGGATATTTTGTCACTAGTTTTACTGAGTAAGCATACCATAGTACAAGAGCTAGCAGTAGTTTTTGTAATATACCTTAAAGATCTTAAACAGTTGATCTTTTTTCAGATTGTTGAAAAGTCCTGTAAATGCAAATAGTTGATACTGTCTTAAATATGTGTACTTTGGGAGTGTGCTTTGCTTGTACAGTTGTAAATAATCAGAACATATTAAAAAAGGTTCCCAACAGAGAAAATCTGATAAAAGTTATTGATATATTATAAATGGTGATGTTGAGCTGGATATAGATATACTAAATTCTGTGGCTTGAATATTGTTTATATTTGTTGAGGTTTTTATTTCCCCCCCCTTCTCATAGTGGTGTGTTGAACTGATTTTGCCTCTTTGCTGCAAAAGGGAAATGGAAAGTCTTACTAAAAGCTGTGAGATGTTTTTATACTCTCTTTCAAAATATGGAAATGCATACTAGTCATATTTAATGTGAAAGAGTTCTGAAGTACAATGTAGTAAGCAGAAATTGGTAGAATCTTTTTTCAAAAAATTTATTTGACAGAGTTAGAAAGTGAGAGACAGAGAGGCAGAGAGAAAAGTCTTCCTTTCCATTGGTTCACCCCCCAAATGGCTGCTATGGCCAGAACTATGCTGATGTGAAGCTAGGAGGCAGGTGCTTCCTAATAGTCTCCCATGTGGTGCAGGGCCCAAGCACTTGGGCCATCCTCCACCACCTTCACAGGCCACAGCAGAGAGCTGGACTAGAAGAGGAGCAACTGGGACTAGAACTGATACCCATATGGGATGCCAGCACTGCGGGCGGAGGATTAACCAAGTGAGCCATGGTGCTGGCCATGGTAGGACCTTTAAATCAAAATAAAAAATGATCTAATTTGAATCATGTATTACTAAGTGTGATTTACCCATCTGATTGTTCACTCCCCAATTGGCCATAATGGTCGGAGCTGTGCCAATCTGAAGCCAAGAGCCAGGAGCTTCTTCTGTGTCTCCCTTGTGGATGCAGGGGCTCAAGAATTTGGGCCATCTTTTATTGCTTTCCCAGGCCATAGCAGAGAGCTGAATCAAAAGTGGAGCAGCCAGGTTTCAAACCCACACCCATAAGTGAGGCTGGCACTTCAGGCCAGGGTGTTAACCCACTGCACCACAGCACTGGCCCTGACAAATAGCTATTTAATGTTGAAAAAAAACCTGTCTGATATTGCTTTTGAGATGTTCCACTCATAATAACTGGGAGTTTCACAATAGGAAGCTGTAATAGCACATAGAGACTGTTGCTATTTCGCATACAGCTAATGATATGTGGCTTTTGTACATTTTTTACAATTAAACTCAATCCATTCCCCACCCCCAGCAATACCTGAAATTATAGAATCAGAGATGCAACAATCACAAATGACATTTTAACTTGTAAAATTGTGTGATGTTACTTACTGTTTGGAAATATAGAAATGAGAACCAGGCCCCATTTCACCAGACATGAATTTCAAGTAGAGCAGTTGTTCTCTTGAGAATTGGTGCCATGATGTTTCTGAAAAGTTCTTCCTGTCATCGCATCACTGGTAACCACTAGCCAGTGGCATGAATGTTTTATGTTGCTGTATTGGTCAGGATGTCTGTAGTTTACCTTTAAAAACTGGTTCAGTGTATTACAATGGTGACTAATGGTGCTTACCAGCTGTCTGCTCACTAGTTTCTTCTTACATGCTAGGACTCAGAAGGCTCTCAGTTGTATCATAGACTTTACAAATTTCCTCTCAACCCATCAAAAATTACTAAAAGTTCCAAACTTGAGGCTAAATTCTTCTTTTTAATTATTATTTTATTTGAGAAGTAAAGTTACAGAGAAGGAGAGACAAAGAGAAAGATCTTCTATCCACTGGCTCACTCCTCAAATAGCCAACTGATCTGAGCTGGGCTGGTCTGCAGCCAGGAACTTCACTCTTCTCTCCCACGTGGATGCAGGAGCCCACGCATTTGGGCCATCTTCTACTGCTTTTCCAGGCCAAAGCAGAGAGCTGGATTGGAAGAGGAACAGCTGGAACTCAAACTGGCACCACAGGCAGAGGTTAAGCCCACTACACCACAGTGCTGGACCCTAAGCTCTTTTAAAATAAGATTTACTGATTTACTGTACTTTTTTGAAAGGCAGAGATACAGAGAGAGAAGGTTGCAGGGAGAGAGAGATCTTCCATCTGCTGGCTCATTTCCCCAAATAGATGCAGTAACAAGGAGATGGGTCATAATGGAGCAGCTGGGACTCAAACCAGTGCTCACATGAGATGCTGCCATTACAGGCAGTGGTTCAACATGTCATTTACTTCATTTCTTCTTTCAAAGGAGGGCTCATTTCTAATGATTCAGAATGATGTACCAAAGGATCTTTGAGGTGGTTATGCTTACTTATCTCTTTTAAACTTTAAATTCTTAGGGGCCAGTGCTGTGGTACAGTAGGTTAATCCTCCACCTGTGACACTGGCATCCCATATGGGCACTGCTTCTAGTTCTGGCCATTCCTCTTCCAATCCAGCTCTCTGCTATGGCCTGGGAAAGCAGTAGAAGATGGCCCAAGTCCTTGGGCCCCTGCACCAGTGTGGGAAACCAGAGGAAGCTCCTGGCTCCCAACTTTAGATTGGCACAGCTCCAGCCATTGTGGCCATTTGGGGAGTGAACCAAAGGACAGAAGACCTTTCTCTCTGTCTCTCCCTCTCACTGCCTATAACTTTATCTCTCAAATAAATAAATAAAATCTTAATAAAAACTTTAAATTCCACAGAACACATAATATAACTAAATTATTTACCAATGCAATCTCATTCCTTGATAGTGGCCTAACTTAGATGAGATGTGTAATGAATACTAATCTCTGGGTAAAAAGTGATGATCATGTCCATAAAGAAGATTGCAGTATAGCTCAGCTGAAGAGGCAAAAGATAACATGATACTGTGAGTTTTCAATAGCAACACAAAAATGCAATAAGTGATTATTTAAAATGCATGATATGAAAATAATGCACTCAGAGAATTTCATCATGACAGCCTCCATTTTGGACTACATCTTCAGCGCTTTAAGTTTCTACAGCACCAGCACAGTGTGGGCCATGAAGGATTCTTGATGAGAGAGATAAGAGGAAACTTTTAGCATCAGTGATAGCAAGACAGAATATATGCAAATAATTGAAATCCCTAATCATCAATTTTGTTCAAAACTTCATTTTCTGTAACTGTGAAAGGAAAATTAAGGGAAGAGATTTGGGACAGAATTCTTAAAGATACGTGAAAGAAAGTTACTGAGTGGTACGTAACTTGGCAAACCCACAGAAGCAGGTTTAATTTAAGGAACAGATCACCCATAAACAGCTCCCTTACACCATCAGAGTGCCCAATCTTGGCTTCCTTCTCTTCAGCTTCACCTCCACTATCAGCAATTTTATTCTTGTTTTAGAATTTAGACTCTCTTTAGTTCAATTTGAAGGTATAGTCAGAGGATATCACTACTCCCAATCCAGGTAATAGTAGCAAGCAAAAACACAGTGTCTTCAGTGTCAAACACCTTTCAGTATTATGTCAAACTTATTAAAGAACATGATACCAGAATTTTTGCAGTGATGAAATAATAAAAATTATTAGGGCAATTTATCAGGTTTATAATGTGCATCAAGAGAAAGTGCTGCCAGGGTGTGCAAATGTAGAGCACAGTGTGCAAATTGTTGAATATTATCAGGGAGAAGTGAGAAAATTAAGACAAAAAATATAAGGGAACAAGATTTCAGCAGGCAATGTTAAGCAGAGAAGCACCACATAGAACTGTGCAATCATTGTTTATTCAATGGATGCCCTATTTTGTGTTCACATCTGGGAGGTAGAAATACACTTGGAGATGCAGAGGTGCCTTATCCTCTTCATGATGACTTTTACCCAACCAAAAGAGTATTCTCAGTCATTCTCACATGGAAGCAAGTGTCTTTATGCCTTGACCTCAGCTGTGAGCTCTTTCCATTATGCTTCCACCAGTGCTGGACTTAAGTATCCCGCAAGTGGAGCACATTTTCTTCCCCAGAAGAGTAGCTGGAGACAACAGTGGGGAATCAGATGTCAATGACTGTGAAAATATAATTGACCCTACAGAGCCCTCTAGTGGTGAATAGTCACATTCAACTGATTCATGACCCATTATTATAGCCCAATGAGGACCCCAGCAACACTCAGGCCTCCCAGAGTTAATTAAACCAAATATGTTCTCCATTTAGCACACCTTCTCTTGCTTGTTATTGAGAGAGGCACTTGAGGACTTAATCTAGGAGAGCTTCTTTGCCAGATGCTTTGACCCCCAAGAGGAAAGTTTTGCACACAGTAATTATAAGCCTCTCTCCCTGGTCCAAGTCCTTGGATGCAATGTGCAAGCTTCATGACACAGAAAAATTAACAGAAAGAAAGAAGAAAAGAACGGAAGGAAGGAAGGAAGGAAGGAAGGAAGGAAGGAAGGAAGGAAGGAAGGAAGGAAGGAAGAAAAAGAAAGAGAGAGAGAGAGAGAGAAAGAGAGAGAGAGAGAGAGAATTACATTGTGGTGCAACTCATGGGTTTACCATAAATTTAGATAAAGTGGGGGCTGGTGTTTTGCTATAATTGTTAAGCCGCTGCCTGTGGCACTGGTATGTCATACAGGTGCTGGTTCATGTCTCAGCTGCTCTACTTCCAATCCAGCTCTGTACTAATGACCTGGGAAAGCAGTGGAAGATTTCCCAAGAGCTTGGACCCTTGAACTCATGTGAGAGACCCAGAAAAAGCTCCTGGATCCTGGCTTTGGATTGGCCCAGCTGTAATCATTGTGGCCATTGGTTAGTGAACCAGTCAATGGAAGACCTCTCTGTCTCTCTCCCATCTGTCAAATAAATAAGTAAATATTTTTAAAAATAAGATAAAGTTAAATATATCTGTGTAATTTCTGTTCTATAAGGTAAATCATAATTCAGAGACTAAGCATAATTGGTTTTCAAATGCCGTATAAATCAAAAATTTACCGCTTGTAGTATCATGCAGTAAAATTTAGTTTTTCAAAGAGGAACAAGTTTAAGAAGCACTTCAAAGAACTTTCTATGATGAGCCAAATTTATTGTTGACAGAAAAATTATTTGTAAATTTTAGGAAGGCTGATTAGAATAAATCAGATATGCCTTCTTCTAGCCACATGACTTTGTGAGATTAAGAGAGAGTGCTTTGTTTCAACTTTTTTCTACTAGGCTTATGAATATTGTCACTTGGAATGATTTCATTTAAAACTAAATTCTAATGACCAATAATCAATCATACAAATAATTACATGATAATATACACTAGTTATTTCTCTTTTAGCATATCATAATGACAGATGTGCAGTGATAGCACATTTATAGTCTGTTCTGGAGTCCTTATTAAAAATATTTATTAGTTTTTTCTTGAATCTGTTCTGCTTTCTTAGTTTCTTTTTTAAAAAAGATTATTTATTTACTTATCTGAAAGTCAGACCTACAGAAGACAGAGAGGGAGAAAGCGAGGGAGGGAGAGAGGGAGAGTATAAAGTTCTGTTTGAAGACTACTTTTACCATTAATTCTCATAGTATAACACATTAATGACAGGGGTCTTACATGAGGAACAAGTGCACAGTGACTCCCATTGTTGATTTAACAATTGACATTTTTATTTATGACATCAGTGATCACCCGAGGCTCTTGCATGAGCTGCCAAGGCTATGGAAATCTTTTGAGTTCACAAACTCTGACATTATTTAGACAAGGCTATAGTCAAAGTGGAAGTTCTCTCCTCCTTTCAGAGAAAGGTACCTCCTTCTTTGATGGCCCCTTCTTTCCACTGGGATCTCACTCACAGAGATCCTTTTTGTAGATCATTTTTTGCTACAGTGTCTTGGCTTCCCATGCCTGAAATACTCTCATGGGCTTTTTAGTCATACCTAAATGACTTAAGGGATGATTCTGAGGCTAGAGTGCTGTTTAGGGCATTTATGATTCTATGAGCTTCTGTGTATCCCACTTCCCATGTTGGACCATTCTCTCCTTTTTAATTCTATCAATTATTATTAGTAGGCACTGATTTTATTCATGTAATCTCTTTGACACTTAATCCTTTATTTATAATCAATTATGAACTTAAACTGATTACTTTAGTAAGATGGCATTGGTACCTGCCAATTTAATGGGATTTGGAGTCCAGTAGCAAGAGCACAAGTTTTTTAAATGCTGTTTAATTAAGACCATATCCATGGGGTTTTGTATATATTTTCTTATTTAATCTATGACGTACACCTGCTGCTTATGGATTGAATTGTTAATTCTTTTTTTTTCAGTTTCTTAAAATATCAAGCTAACAAGGTTTTATTTTATCAAATGTCTGTATAATTTCAATGTGAAAATTTTTTTTACATACATTTGTTAAAGTCTCAATCTATGAGATGGGTCACAAGGAAATAAGGAAACGTTGTGAAAATCCTCCAAGCAAGCTTAACCATACAGGCTCCCAGTTCCCACAGTGCACTTTTTGCAGAAAGGAATAAACAACAATTTTCCATCTTGAATATGATTATTCAAATATAGTCAGAACTCTGATCAAGTGAGTTTACATTAGCTACCTGGGCAAGGAATTCTCTCACAGGTCCAAACCCAAAGCCCTGCAGGGCCAGCAGAGGCCCCAGTCACCCAAACTCAGAGCCAGTATCACAGACCTCTCGGGTGTCTGCCTAGATTCAATATGAAGTTAAAATATCCCAAGTCTTACACCAAAATAAAGGCTTCAACTTAGAAATATGCTTTTAACCTTATTTTTAAAATAAGACAGAAAAACAAAAATCAAGTTGGAAACACAGTAATACTTATTTTGGCAAGTTAGCAACCAAAATCTGGAAAGCATAAGCTATGTGGTTCAAGTGGAAAAGGTATTAAAGAACAACTTTAGTATTAAGGGAAAAATCACACTGAACAAAATATACAGTATGTCTAAGCATTCGGAAGTTATAATTTAAACCATAATGGTAAAAGCTAAAAACTATGCTCAGTTTCTGCTAGAGATTAAGTGCATCTTTACCTGTTTCCCCCAAATAAAATCAGTTTATTCAATCACACCTCAGAATTTGTATTCTCTTAGTACAAAGCAATCGCTACATACACATAAAATGCTCATTTGTTAATGTAGTAGTCATTTCCCTGGCTCATCTAACGTGCAATGCACATGACTTCAAAGACTACCAATTTGGGGAAATTGTACACAAACTGGAAAAACAAAATTTCAAGTTTCAAAACCTTCTCTCAATCAACTTTTATACGATGCTCAGACCACTTCTGCTCCTCAGATGTTGTGCTGTCATTTGATCAGCAGTCTACCTCAGCCTAAATGTACATTACCAAACACCAATCCGTGGGACCAGAGGTAAAACTTTCCAAGTACTGTATTTCTTAGTGGCTGAATAAAGTCATTACAAATACACACACTTACAATCTGAAGACCTCATTATAGTCTCAGCACCTAACAACATATCACAGGCTCCAAGAATCCTATCAGGTTAAATGATGGTACTTTATAAAAGGAGCCAATTACTTCTGCCAAAGTCATTCAGAGCCAAAAATCTTAAGAATGACCAAAATCAAATCTTTGATTTTGTTAACTATATAAATGTGATCAAAATGTGTCCATCTCTAGTTTTTCAAAAAGAAACATGCTATAAAATAAGCACACTCTATCTGCTCACTGATGTGTATGGACTCCCTAGATGTCTCATTGGGCTTAAATACAGATCACTCACAGTAATAGTTTTCTTAATATAAAGTGTAGCATGATGTTAAGCTATTTTAGCTTTTACATATACATGTTGTACTTCTGGCTGATAATGGAGAAAAAGTTATAGCATTACACTGTTAAGCTAGGTTGCATCCGGCCCTTTAAATGGTATCAATATCAATGTCGTCATCCTTGTTGTCAGACTTCACAGTTTCAACTTCCCGTACACTGGCAGTCTTCAAATACACCACCTCAATGTCCTCATCCTCGTCATCTTCTTCACCACCAGAAGACTCCTCCTCTGCCTCCTTCAACCATTTAATAAATGGTTCTGCTTTGAAATGAATCTCTTTGGCAAGTTCTTTTGAGACGTATTTCTTAGAAGCCTTTTCCGACCAGCTGATGATGACTTCTTCATCTAAAAGGTCCGCATCGTACATCTCCTTCAAGATGTGTGGAATCTTGGAGATGAGCTGAGCTTGGTGCATTGCTACCACACACTCCAAACATGAAGAAGGTACCGCTGAGCTTTTTTTGTTGTTGTGACAATATCTTTGAAAATGGCACCTGTATTTCTTAATTTGTTCCCTGATCTTCTCATTAAAGAGAACTTCAGTCAGAACAAGAGGGCCCATGGCTTTCACATCCAGCCTTTCTGCCTCAGCAGCGATTTCCTTGTCAGATGAGTCAATGACACCCTCTTCTTTCTTTTTCTTAACAAAATCAAACAGGATGTTGACGTGCTCTTCCACAGTCCTCTCTAAATTGTCACTGAGTGTCAGAACTTTCACAGGGTCACTGATTTCATCCATTCTGCGCCTCTGAGTTTCCTCAGTTGTATCCTCTCCCCAGTCATCATCCTCCTCCTCTTCCACAGCATGTGGAGGACTGATTTCACTTGGTGGTGGTGGCAGTGGTTTTCACTGCTGGATACGGAGCCATTTTCCTTGTCTTTGCCCTCCCTGTTCTTCTTTTCCTTCTCTTTCTTTCCTGTGTCACTGTCACTATTCTCAGGTGGATTTTTGAGAATGAATGTGCAGAGTTTATGATGTGTGTCAAGCATGCCTTGATAGCCACAGGCTTTGCAAGAATTACCTATTGTTTGCTTCTTCAGATTGACATGCAGTTCTGTTTCAGGATTCTCACACTCAGGGCAGAGAGCAAATTTTTTAATGAATCCATCCAACATGTCTTGCAGCTTATTTGCCTCATGAGATCCATTGACAATGTAACGGTCATTCTTAACATCAAACTGGGTCTGTGCTCCCAGCTCACAACCAAAATATTTGGTGGGATACATTGGAGGCCGATTAAGCACCTTTCCAATGTCAATCATGTTGACTATAACTGTCTTGATTCCATTTCCTTTGCCCTCAACCTTGGCAATCAGATGGGGCATCTTGTCGCGATAGAACTGGACTGACACGCTGTGGTTGACGTTGACAGACATTTGGGCTTATTAATGGCTTTATCAATAAGGTGAAGAGATCTTTGATTGCAACTTTTTGGTATCTTCTGTCTGGAGAAGGGATGACATAAATGACTTCAAGAGTTCTCGGTCTCTGACATGAAAAAATTTTCACCACTTAGGCTGCAAGCTTCTTGTTTGTATGCTATGTGTCCCCACTAAAGGTACCAATGGCTGTGCAACAGCTCATTTTTATAAAATAAAGACATAAACCCAACGCTGCTCACCCTGGACTGGGATGAAGTGAGGTACGTTTCAACCCAAGTCCAAGTCCGGGGCAGCAGAGGTGGCATAGCAGTGCAGCACAGCGCAGTGTGCAGAGCGGCCGGGCCAGGTGCCACCACCAAGCAGTGGGAGGGGCTGTCCCAGCGACATCTGGAATGTTCTCGCTCTATTTTAGTAATATAAAATATTTTGCCTTGCAAAATATGACATGGCAAGAATTTGCATTCAGGTGTACCTCTTTTCAAATCTCAGAATCCTAAACATGTACCTCTTTAGGGGTACATATCAAATGCAAGTTTTATCTGGAATATCACCTTCTACATTATTCACACTATTGTTCTATATAACTCATTTGTAGTATTGCAAGGGGATTCCCCCTTTCTTGGACCCACTTCCAGTAACACCAACCTCTTATTCATATTTTCCATTTTACTGTAGTTACTCATTTAATTATACATTGAAAAAAGACTCTAAATTCTCATTTACCATGTCTTCTGGTTAAGGATGTAAGCTTGGTAACTCCAAACATTTGCATATCCTGTGGCTACGTCAAACAGAACATATGACTGGTGTATTTATGCTGGTCTAACTAAACTCATCTTTACAAAATCACTTAATATGTGTATCTGTGTATATGTAAAAGTTACACAATTTTTTGTCCATGAATACTTCATATCATCATGCATGGCTTGAGTATTTTTACATATTCACATCACTATTCCCTGTTCATGCGGAATGAATAATATGACATAATGTCTCTACTGATGCCATAAGATTTATACATAGGGGCTGGCACTGTGGCATAGTGGGTAAAGCCACTGCCTGCATTGCCAGTATCCCATAAGGGAAGCAGTTCGAGTCCTGGCTGCTCCACTTCCAATCCAGATCTCTGCTATAGTCTGGAAAGAAGTAGAAGATGGCCCAAGTGCGCAGGCCCCTGCACCCCTGTGGGAGATCCAAAAGAAGCTCCAGGCTCCTGGCTTTGGATCAGTGCAGCTCCCACTCAGGGACAGGGGCCTTAGGACCTCAGCCATCTTCTAATGCTTTCCCACACCATAGCAGAAAGCAGTATTGGAAGTGGAGCAGCTGAGATTTGAACCAGCACCTATATGGGATACGAGCACTATAGGCCAGGGCTTCAACCACTGTACCACAGTGCTGGCTCTTCCATTTTCTTTAAGTTCCCCAACTCTTCTCCATTTATCCTCTTATTATTTAAACATTATCTTTTTTTAGATTGATTTTTTAGATTTATTTTGTATTTATTTTACTTTTTGAAAGGCAGTTCCAGAGAGAGGTAGAGACAGAGTGAGAAAGGTCTTCAGCTGCTTGTTTACTCCTCCAATAGCCTCAACTGCTGGAGCTGAGCAGTTCTGTAGGCAAGAGCCTGAAGCTCCTGGGTCTCCCATGTGGATGCCAGGACCCAAGGACTTGGGCCATCCTCTGCTGCTTTCCCATGGATATTAGCAGAGAGCTGGATTAGTAGTGGGGCAGCCAAGACTCAAACTGACACCCATATGGGATGCTGGCATTGTAGGTGGTAGCTTTACCAGCTTTGCCACAATGCTGACCACATATTATGAGTTTTAAATCACTTACTTTTGAAAATGTTTGGCAGTGTTTGAATACTGTTGGGAGAATAAACAAAATAAAATCAATGACAGTATGAACACAAGAGCTCACATTTTCCCTTTGTATTGGGCTCAGCTGGCACTGTCTTGTCCCCCACTCAGGTCAAGCACAGTGCTGATAACTTGCATGTTTTTCTATGTGTTGGTGTCTGTCCTTCTGTGAGTCAGTATTTTCAGAATACAGGAACTTTGTGTAAAATTCATCAAGAACTTGTAAAATTCAACAACACAATAAATCCCCCAATTTGAAAACCAGATAAATGTATGAAAAAGCAATTTTATAACATATATTAGAAATAAAACCAAAAAATATCCTGAACATCAGGGAATTATAAGGTAACTGAATGCATTGTTTCTTAAGGAAGTGTAAATTAAAACAGCAATGAGGCAGATGATCTAGACATCTGTATGTGTTGTTATAATAAAAATAAATAAACATGACAATGCCCTGATGTACAAGGATACAGAATATCTGTAAATCCAATTCATTATTGGTCAGAATACATAACTACCTTACAAAATATCTTGATATGTTATTTTGAAGTCTATAATATCATCACTATACAATGCAGCAAAAATATCCCTTTTTATTTATTTGTTTATTTTTATGATATAATTTTTTAATTATAAAGCTTTTATTTAAAGAATATAAATTTCCAAAGTACAGCTTATGGATTACAATGGCCTCCCCCCATAACTTCCCTCCCACCTGCAACCCTCCCCCCTTACCCGCTCCCTCTCCCCTTCCATTCACATCAAGATTCATTTTCAATTCTCTTTATATACAGAAGATCAGTTTAGTACATATTACGTAAAGATTTCAACAGTTTGCCCTCACATAGCAATACAAAGTGAAAAATACTGTTGGAGTACTAGTTATAGTATTCATTCACAATGTATAGCACATTAAGGACAGAGATCCTACATGATATATTTTTTTAATTGATTAATTTTCTATGCAACTTTCAATTTAACACCAAGGTTTTTTGATTTTTAATTATCTTTATATACTGAAGATATATATATATATATATATATACATATACTATATATATATATATATATATATACACACATACACACACAGAGCACACACTAAGTAAAGTATTCGGATCTGGGTCAAGAGCCCATGAGAATATTTTAGGCATGGAAAGCCAAGACACTCTAGAAAAAAAAAGAAGACGTAAATGAAAGATCTCTGTGAGTGAGATCCCAGTGGAAAGAACGGGGCCATCAAAGAAGGAGGTACCTTTCTCTGAAGGGAGGAGAGAACTTCCACTTTGACTATGACACTGTTGGAATAAGATCGAAGTTGGCAAACCCTAAAGGCTTCCATAGCCTCGGCAACTCATGACTAGAGCCTAGGGAGATTACTGACACCATAAACAAGAGTGTCAAATTGTTAAGTCAACATCAGGAGTCACTGTGTACTTACGTCTCGTGTGGGATCTGTCCTTACTGTGTTGTCCAATATGAAGTAATGCTATAACTAGTACTGAAACAGTATTTTTTATGATATAATTTTTTGAGAGGTAGAGTTACAGAGAGAGGGAAAGACAGAAGGAAAGGTCTTCCATCCACTAGTTCACTCCTGGGCCAGGCTGAAGCTAGGAACTTTTCTGAGTTTTCCAAGTGGGTACAGGGGCACCAGGATTTGGGCCATCTTCTGCTCTTTTCCCAGGCCATTATCAAGGACCTGGATGGGAAGTGGAGCAGCTGGCATCCAAACTGGTGCCTATATGGGATGTTGGCACAGCAGACAGTGGCTTAACCACTGGCCTTTATAATGAACCTTTTTAAAAAAGTGAATTAATGCTATTACTAGTACTCAAACAATATTCTAACTTCTTGTTTCTGTGTGGGTGCAAACTGTTGAAATCTTTACTTAATATATACTAAATTGATCTTCTGTATAGAAAGATAATAGAAAATGAATCTTGATGTGAATGAAATGGGAGAGGGAGCAGGAGATGGGAGGGTTGCCGATGGGAGGAAAGTTATGGGAGGGGAAAAGCCATTGTAATCTATAAGCTGTACTTTGGAAATTTATATTTAATAAATAAAAGTTAAAAATAATCTTAGAGGCTGGCAAAAAAAAGTGTACTTAACACAAAATTCCAAAACCATTTTCCTTTGGAGTAGACCAAGACAAAGCTGCCTTTCCTCACCATTTCTCTTCTCCAGTGTTATGCAGGTGTAGTCCGTGAAATCAGACCAACAAGGAAATATTAGGTATAAGGGCAAACTGTTAAACAACAAAATTGTCAATATATTTGGATGACATTTCCATATATATATATAGTTGACCTAATTGAATAGTAAATACAAACTGATATGAGAATTAAGAAAGATTACTGAGTACACAATCAATATATACCACCAACTGCTTTACTTTACAGCCACAGGAAACAAATAGAAAACAATTTTAAATGACAAGACAAAGAAAGATTACAAATACATGTAAGGGAATGAAACAAAGCATAATTATTCTATGTAATATTTGTATACCATCTTCAAACAAATATTTTAAAACCTTCAAATGACCTAACAGAAAAATACGCTAAGACTATGAAAAAAAATTTAAAAAGCCCAGCATTCAGTAAACACTTGGTGAATTTTAGGTCATGTGAAACAGGCTCTGGCAAACTTGGGGATTACAAGATCCCAAAGGATTGTGGACAGCTGAGGTAGTGATCCTAGGAGATGCGATCATCAGAGTGAGGACAGCGCCACCTGTCCCCTCCTCCCCTGTCTAGGGATGTGGGCCCAGAAGCAGAAGGCAGCTTCAGTACAGAACACAAGTGAAGCCCTGAGTAACTGCCCTCATGCAAGTGGGATTCTGGTTGGCTGCACATTCTCTGATGTCATACATATTTCTTAGCTGTGTGAATTGTACAATCAGGTGTTCAGGGGAACACTGCAGAAGCACACACAATCTTCTTTCCTGGCATCACCATAGCTGGCTTGCTGGTACTGGCACTGAGAAGGGCTCTGGTGCCTCACAGTGCACCGCTCTGTGAGTGCCTCCACAGGAACCTCCACAGGGACTCAGAACACCTTGGAAGCTGGGAAATTGTGAGTGTGTGGGACCAATCCCCTCTGGGCCATGGGGTGGGAGCTAGGCTGATGGCACCAACCTCAGGCTTCTGATCCTGTCTGCATGCAGTGACTGTAGCTCAGCCCGGGGACACTCTGTGACAATCAGCACCAGCAGACCCACAGCTCCCCTGTTTGTGCAGTGACAATGGCACAGTCACCAGGCATGTATAGCATTTCTGAAGGAGGAGCTGTGGGCTACAGGATCCTGTTTCCTTTCCTTCTCCCCAGGGGTAACCTGATTTCTAATTATATGAGAAGTGGGCTCTCAAATACATTCCCTGGTTCTCTCAGTATAGCTCTTTCTAGGGGTCTGAGTCCCTTTTCTGCTGCTAATAGAACAATGCCATACACTGGATAGGCTATAAAAATGTTATCAGCTCAAGGTTTTAGCCCAAGTTAAGGGGAAGAATCTCATGATGTCCTGGTTTTTGGCAGAGGTCTGAGGTGGCAATGGGACTATGTGGACAAATAAATTAAGTGCAAAAGAGGCCAGCTAAACTGGCTTTCATAGCAAAATCCCTGTGGCCCAAGTCCTTGGGCTGCTGCACTGGTGTGAGAGACCCAGGAGTTCCTGGCTCCTGGCTTTGGATCAGCACAACTCTGGCTGTTGAGTCCATCTGGAGAATGAACCAATGGGTGGAAACCCTCTCTCTCTCTCTCTCTCTCTCTCTCTACCTCTCTACCTCTCTACCTCTCTACCTCTACCTCTGACATTCTGTAACTCTGCCTTTCAAATAATTAATTTTAAAAAAAGGTTTATTTATTGAAAGTCAGAGTTACCATGAGAGAGGGACAAAGAGAGAGGGAGAGATGGGGAGAGAGAGAAGAGAGAGGGAGAGAGAGAGAGAGGTCTTCCATCATCTGTTGCAGTCTCCAGATAGCTGCAATGGTCAGGGCTGAGCCAGCCTGAAGCCAGGAGCCAAGAACTTCATCCATGTCTCCCACATGGGTGGCAGAGGCCCAAGTACTTGTGCTATTCTCTGCTGCTTTTCCCAGGTTGTGAGCAGTGAGCTGGATCTGAAGTGGAGAAGCAGGAACTCATACTGACACCAATATGGGATATTAGCATTGCAGTCAGTGGGTTTACCTGACATGTCACAATGATGGCCCTGAAAAGATAGTTTTAGAAGACTTTTCTTCGACCATGGTTATTGTTTATATTCAATACTTGCTTTAAAGTTTCTGAGGTGTTTCCATACTGTCTTCTACAATAGCTGTACTAGTTTATTTTATAACCAATAGTGGATTTTTTAAAAAAGATTTATTTTATTTATTTGAAAGAGTTACAGAGACAGGTAGAGACAGAGAGGTTTTCCACCTGCTGCTTCACTCTCCAGATGGCCACAATGGCCAGAACTGTGCCAATCCCAATCCAGGAGTCAGGAGTTTCTTCCAGGTCTCCCAAGGACTTGGGCCATCTTCTACTGCTATCCTAGGCCATAGCAGAGAGCTGGATCAGAAGAAGAACAGCTGGAACTAGAACTGGTGCCCATATGGGTTGCTGGTGCTTCAGGCCAGGGTGTTAACACGCTATGCCACAGCACTGGCCCCACTAGTGGATTAAGACATCTTTTCTCCACATCATGAGCAGCATTTGTTGATTGTTGATTTCTGTATGAGAGCCACTCTAACAGGGGCGAGGTCAAACCTCATTCTGGTTGTGATTTGTATTTCTCTGGTAACTATTGATATTGAGCATTTTTTACTTGCCTGTGGCTTTTTGAATTTTCGTTTTGATAAGTGCCTGTAGAGCAGCTCACAATGATTGCCCAGCTATACCCTGGGCCGTCTTATGCAGTCATGGAGTTTCCACAGTCTCAGCACACAAGGCTCCCACTGTCAATGGGTGCAGAGGATTTGCTCCACCTTCCTAGACTGTCTCATCCACAGAGAGGCAGACATTCCCAGAGCCTCAACAGTTTGAGCACTGGAGTGTGTGACAGGTTGAGAGGTTGGGGGCACCTCACAGTATTATGTGGGTGCAAAGACTCTTGTCAATTTGCCCAGCCAGACTCAAAGTCAGTGGGAAACATGGAGTTTTCCCTCTGGTAGAATCTCTGGATCACATACATGCACAATAGCCACCAACCAAATGTTCCCTTCTCCCCACCAGTTGGAAGTTGCATGCATTCAAGCTTCTGCCACTGGTACTGTTAGTAGATGGTGTCTTGTCTCAGCCAGGTGCTGGGCACAGGCACAAGAGCTTCTGCATCTGCTCTTTATGTCCAAAATGGTGCCTGCCTTCTCTCAGCTTGTTGTTGGGCACCATTGTTTAGGGGATGCAGTGAGAGAAACATGCCCCCTCTTTTTTTCACTGGGTCAGTGGGTACACTTTCCCCCTTAAGGATCCAAGCCAGACTCGTCAAATCTTTCCTCTGTCTACATCACCAGTGGTATGGACTGCTGCAGTCTGATATCACCTATCTCCAAAGCTGGTGCTTTCTCCTCCTATTGGCTGCTGGCATCGTGTTGTCTCTGTGTTCATGCTGCATGTCTGCATCTCCCACACTAATCCATGATGTTCCTCTCCCATAGAATTTCCACTGCAGTTTTCTCTAACTCTTCCCCAACAATGTGCTTCCTACATTTTTGAAATTATTTACCCCTAGTGTATGCTCTTCCCTATTCCACCATCCTGGAATCCTCCAACATACATACTTCTATGGAATTTTAGGTATACAAAATCTAGAGATACTCTATTGAAGGTGCTAACATGCATCCCATGTGGTACCTTTGTATTAAGAGGAACATAGTTAACATCATTGAATTATTTTTTCCTTAGTTCAGATATTAGTGACACATGATCTTTGGAATTCTATAATTTATTTGGACAATAATTCTTAAAATTATGTTATCTTTACTAACTTTAATTTTTTACAAAGTCAGTAACAAATGAATGTCTTCATGAAACTAAGTTGTGTCTAATCTCTACCAATTAATAAATTGTGAGTGTCCTTTCAAGACTGTCTTTCCTGACTGTTATCATGGGTAAAACACTATTAGGGAGATTGCTTGCTTTTGTTTTTTCAGCTTATGTATTTGTTATTTTGCATTCATTTCTCATAATCTTGTTTTGAACAGTAGAATGTAGGTACAATCCTGACCAGTTTTCTCACCACCATCTTCTTTCACTTTCTCTCCCAGGTATAGTTCTAGAGATTTCTACATGTCTATATGTTTCTACTTGCTTCCTTCATCATTTCTCAGCTCATTTTACATTGTGCTTTAGGACCTTTATGAAAATTTGTTTTTTTAAAGATTTATTTATTTATTTGAAAGAGTTACCCAGAGAGAGGAGAGGCAGAGAGAGAGAGAAAGAGGTCTTCCATCCATTTGTTCACTCCCCAGTTGGCCACAACGGCCAGAGCTGCACCAAAGCCAGGAGCCAGGAGTTTCTTCCCACATGGGTGGAGGGGCCCAAGGATTTGGGCTATCTTCTACTGCTTTCTCAGGTCAAAGCAGAGAGCTGTATCAGAAGTGAAGCAGCCTGGTCTAAAACCGGTGCCCCTATGGGATGCTGGAGCTTCAGGCCAAGGTGTTAACCCACTGTGCCACAGTGTCAGCCCCCCAAATTTGTTAATTAAAATGGAAAGTCAAATGCAACATTCATCATTACAGAATACACATGAATAAGATAAAGTTGGCATGGTTATAAGACATTAGAGCCATGTAAGCTGAGAGTAATTTAGTCTCTTGTCTTTCTCCCATCCATGTATTAACCAGGCCTGACCCATCTTAGTTTCCAAGATCAGATGAGATTGGGGGTGGGAGGTTGAGGGTGGTATGGCTGTAGACAGTCTCCTGTCTTTTTGATGCTATAGCAAAGATATATTTGTTACATTTCAAATTGAAAATTAAAAGGAACTTTGCTAAATTCTTATAAGATATATTCTGAAACAAACTTTTGTAAGCCATAAAGATGATATTGTGGATAATGTTTAAGTTCAAGGCTGGAAATAAACATTCAACATACTGCAGAGCCAAGAATTACCTAGTGTTAAAACATAAACAGGTTATTTATGTTATTTTGGAATTGCTAAAACATATGATCTTTGATAGCTTTTTGGAGCCTGCATTTATATATAGATAAGACCAGGAGTGTGTGGAGGACAGAATCTACTGTGTGTCTTTAATTCTCTATGCATTTCTCTCAGTTTATTAATGTAGGTTGCACACATACTTTTTAATGTTATATTTTCAGGTAAATCATTCTATCCTTCATTTGAACTTTAACCTAATCAATTATTCTTAATTGAAGCCCTGAAACACTTATCAATCACATAAATTATAGTCAGAGCCAAAGGCTATTCTTTAATCATTGCATTAATTGAATCTTTTGTCATGTCTAAAAAATATTTTTATCATCAAGAGAAAGGGAGCTAGATAGAATGAGACATATAGGTAGAGAGAACAGTCTTTTGCAAAATGATTCATTCCTCAAACACTCACATCAGCCAGAATTAGGCCAACAATCTAGGCCCTAACCCTAAACATAGCCCTAACCATAACCCTAACCATGGCCTTCAATCTAACCCTAGACCTAAGCCTAAACTTAACCCTAATCCTGTCATAAGCCCAACTCTTGTCATAAGCCTAGTACTAACACTGACTCTAAACATAAACCTAGCCCTAAATCTAACCCTCACCCCACCCTAACATTAGCATTAATAATAATGCTCATTCTAAAATTTAACACCAATCCTAGCTCTCATTCTAGTCCTAATACAAACCCTAACACTCATCCTATATATATCCCTAAACTTACTTCTAACCCTAAATGACAGAATTTGCATTTGCATGAGCTGTCAGGGTTTATATACACTTGGGTAACTGAAATAGTCAGAGAAACAGAAAGAGAGCCCAAGCCCATTTGTGTTTGAATGGTGCCATCATTGGTCGCCAATTCTGAAAATGCCCCATTTTCAAGCAAACTGTTGTTAAAGCTTCTATGTATCACTATGGTGACACACATGGAAAGGCTTGTGAGTTAGGATGAGAAAAAACTGAAACTTCCAAACAAAATTCAGAAAACATCAGTCAGTTATTGAAGTCTAATAGAGTCTTTGTGAATAACTGCCACTGATTGGCCCTCCAGTCCTAGTGTAAAATTTGTAACAGGAGGAAAACAGACCAAATGCTGAAAATGTATCATTTGACAGATATTAAGTGGAAAAATCAAATGTAAAAGGAAGATCAAATGAATTTTATTGTCTACAACAACTCTGACTTTGAAATAAATAAATCAATCTTAAAAAAAAAAGGCCAACAGACAGATGAAAAAACTCCAGGATCCCTAGCCATCAGGGAAATGCAAATAAAAATTACAGTGTGGTGTCAATTCACCCCAGTTAGAATGGCTATCATTCAAAAATCAAAAATGGAAAATGCTGGTCATTATCACTCATAAATATTCTGAAATAAGCATAAAAACTATCATTCACCTAGTTTTCCTATTGCTTTACTAGTGTGTCCATCATAGTCTGTTTCTTTTTATTTCTCATTTCCTCCTTTTTAAACATAGAAGTGCTGTAAAGCTCAACCTTTGATATTCTTTCTAATGATTTGTACAATCTTGTTTGTACTAATGGTTTCCAAATTTGTATCTCCAGCCCAGGAACCTCTCCTTAATTTCAGATCGGTATATCACACTGCCTACTTGAGACTTCTCTGATTATTTATTGTGTATTTAAATCCCAACAGGTCCAAAATGTTACTAATGTTTTTTCTTTCTCATACCTGTCCCTTAGGTAGTCTTCCCTACTTGAGTTAATGGCAACTTCTGCAGTTGCTGTGCTGAGGTCCACAGTGCAATTCTTGATTAATCTCTCTTTCACAACTCCTCTCTTGTCTATAAACAAATCTTATCAAGTTTACTTCCAAAATGTGTCCAGAGGTGAGAAATATCTACCAACAGCTGCAGTACACCAACAGCTGCAGTCTATATTAGTAGGCTAACTGCTTTTCCTCATTGTTTTTTTTTAAATGAAATACTCAGTTAATTGATTTTAATGCAGGAGTCTGCTACAAGTGAATGAGGAAAACTTTATGTGAACAGGATAAAAAAGGTAAACTATAAATTCTTCATTTTCTTTTGCAAAAATGTTAGCAGTGATAACTTTTTCTGGAAATAAAACAGGATTGTATCTTCCCTGGGTCATAGCAAGAAAATATTTCACTATATCAATGACCTCGAATAGTTTACAGGTAGATGATAATTGAACTTGTTAAGGAATCCTTTCAATAGACGGTTGCTATGGAATTTTGACAGGTATGGATAAGTTCAGAGTATTTAAAGAACTTTTACCAAGAAAGGCAATAGAAAAATTGGTGATAATTGAGGAATGTGGAATTCTAAGAAGTTTTCTTTTAAAAATAAATCAACTACAATATGTTTTTACAGTGCTTTAAGTGATCTGGTAGAGAAGCTGTGTTTATTCTATATACTTTTGTTTGCATGTGTAGGTAGTACAAATCATGAAACATATTTTATAAATTTACTGTGACAAAATAAATGTATGTTAGCAAAATTGAGACTTTAAAATGTGAATAGGGTTTACTGCCCTTGTCTATACTCTTGAAGAACAGTGGTTTTCTTACTTGATATCTATTGAATTATTTACTTAGTGGAGTTTTAAAAATATGTCATTGTAAAAATTAAGAGAAAAGTCAAAAAAAGAAGAAAGAGGGAAGATGAGAGCAAGGGCGAGAGAGAGGGTTGGTGGGAAGTATTACTATGCTACTAAATCTGTACATATGAAATGCATGGAATCTTTTTACCTTAAGTAAATAAAAAATTGAAAAAAGAATTCTGTTTAGAACTTCAATTGCCTTATAGTTCATGGTTAGATGTGGTTCATTATTAAATGGTTCAGAAATAGAATTACTTTCATTTTTTAAATTTGGAAGGCATAGAGGCAAAGAGATAGGGATGTAATGAAAGAGCTAAAGTCTTCATGTCCACTCCATGAGTATCTAAACACTTGGGGTTAGGTCAGCAGAAAGGGCACTCAATCAAGGTCTCCTAGGTTGGTAGCAAGAGCAGTTATCTGTCTCCCAGGATCTGGATTATCAGGAAGCTTGAGTCAGGTTCCAGAGCCAGAAAGGAAACCCAGGGACTCCTACATGGTATACAGGCATCCTAACTGCTAGGGTACATACATGCTCCACAAATGAAATATTCTAGCATAACTGTACATCGAAATGCTGACCTGAATGTTGAGCTAACTTTATGTGATAATAACTTTATGAGCTAAATTTATGTGATAATAAACAGAAACACTCAGGACATGCTGAATATAATTTAGACATTTCTTTCCCTCCCTAGGACTCCTGGAAAAGGATGACATGAGGCAGCTGTGGGAATCTCTTAAGAGTAGACACTTGAGAATTAACTTTTTTTATTGGAAAGACAATACTGAGTTATGCTGCAAATTTGGGCTTTAGGTTTTGTAATTTCCTTTCATGAAATTAATTTTATTTTCCATTTAGAGTTCTGACTGTTTCTTGTAGTAATAATCATTACTTTTTATGCAGAAGTGTAAGTTTACCTACTTAGAGCTTTGAATGTAGTAAATTATCCAGAGAAGATAGCTGCTGTTGAGAGCAGTGCATTTCTAGTAATAATGTCTATTACTGGATGAGTGTCTCTAGAACAGTTGCCACAGACTTGGTGTTCTTTTCCTTTTGAGAATTACCCTAACAGTTGCTTTGGAAACCCCAGGAGGCCAATGAAGTGATCCTAACCACCCCCAAACTTAGAGAAAGCAAATGAGGACATTGATTTCATCCTGGAAAGTCTTTATTTGTGGTGAAGAAATGAGCAGAAGTCATTAGACACTTTGGTTATTAACATCTCATTTTTTTAGATAATTCTAATTTCCTAAGCTGGGAATTTGTACAACTGTTGCATGTGCAGGTATATTTTATTGCATCAAAGTAGCTGCTATATGTTATTCAGGTTTGATTTTTTTTATATTCTCAGAGTTAAACTGTAGGATTTGTGTCTGGTAAAATCTGATTCTTGTCTCATGTCCATTTGGGATTGTCTTTTAATAAAGAAATAAGAATTTAATGACTGTTTTCTGAAGGTCAACTTTGTATATATTTAAACTTCATATCAGCTATGCAAAGTAGGCATTTTATCTCTGCAGATGAGGAGACAAATGCTGAGGAGTAAGATAATTGGCTCAAAGTCTTGTGACAGACTAACATGTTGCAGGACCTGGGTTGGAACCAAGACTGGTTAGTAAAGCACATGTTGTCTCTACTAATCAAACCTGAATCACACTTTACCCCATATTTCTTTTTATTGTGCCTTGTCTTCACTTGAGTTTGGTTTACCAGTCTCTGGTCCTACAGAAGCTGGGGATGTTGAAGTAGGGCTTGGGATAGGGTATAGGCTTCAGTGCTGCTGACCAGGGTAGGTGCTAGCCAATGAATGATGTTGCGTACAGTTCAACTAGCTGGGAATTATGATGTCTGTTTGATGGCTGACATTACCAAGAGGACACCAGACCCTGGACGGATACTTCATGAGGTACAGAGTATCCTTCATGAATCATGTTGAAAAATGGATTTCTCTTCTTGTCTCATTGGGGTCAACCTAGCTGAATCCTTTAGCTGCCTTTTCTTCCTGGGGCATCTCAGTTACTTGTTAATCAAGTACTTGGGAAGCTTGTTTCTGAATTTTGGAAAGCAAGAACTTTTTAGTGTGGATCATCACTCCTTCAGCTAAAATTGGCTTTTGCTGGTCCAGAGCCTGCACTCTTGCCCAAACTCTTTCCTTTCTCAAACTGCCAGCTACCTCCCTGAAAAAAGGAAAAAAATAGCTGCACCCTAGGTTTATTTTCTTGTGCATTCCATGATGCTGTTATCTCTTTGTCCTAACATAGTAACTAGCTTATATAATAATCTAATAAATATTAATCGTCTAACACAAGTATGTTAGAGGAAGATTTTTTTTAACGGGGAACTCCATTCTGTCTGTCTTGATTTAACTCCTTGGTTACCTCAGCGGTGAGAATTGTAATCTACAGGCTCTGGGAAGATGCAAACCCCATGAAGTGTGAGATTTCTCTTGTCTTTTTTTAGTGCCTGTTTGTTGAAGGAGGTAACAGTGACTGTTGAATGACAAAGTGGCTGCTTTTGGAGGTAGAAGCACACAAGTATCCAAAAAGCAGCATCTAAACAGGAGATGAAGTGATTTGCTCTTCACATTAGTTGGCAGGTGCATTCTCTTTTAGAGAGTGAAGATGATACAGAATCCAAGTTAGAGAGGGTAGTTTGTAGGGAGGGAGGTGAGGTTGGGAAAAGGAGCTTAGGGTGGAGCCTTTCTAATAATGTTCTCACAATTGTTCATCCAATAAAAGCAATTTGAAAGATTAAATTTAGCCATTCCTTAGCATTATATATATGACAGTGTCATTGACATTATCATCATAAATGGCTATGATTTTTCAACATTCTATATAATAGTGGTTTATACTCTAGGGAAAATTAGAGGACTTGGTATACATACTCTAGAAAATAAACTATTGGTAACCTATCACAGACGATTATTTTTATTATCAAATTTTAAAATTTAAAAGCCATGCTTCTTTCCACTGTGACTATATGGACATGCATTGGTTGTACAATAAGTATTTGTTGAACACAATAATAAACAATTGAACAGATGAGTAAAAAAAACCTATTGATGAATTTCTTGAGAAAAATCAGGGATTGGATTAAAATAGAGGAGTAGAGAGGGAGCTTACTGTTGTAATCTTGGAGAAGATAATATGAAAAAAATGGAGAGTACAGTCTCAAGGAAGAGTTAGGGAAAAAATGGCAGAGGAAACTCCACACAAATTAGAGGGACACTGTGGACCATATGCAGGGTGTGGACATGCACAACTCAGAAACCCAGCAGCCAAGAACCTCAACAGCAGCTCAGCAGGTGAGACCAGACTGGAGCAGCCCAAGCCACTGGTAATAAAGTTGCAGAAAGATCCTGGTGGGAATCCAGCTAGGAGCCCTAGGTGGGACAGTGTACATGCCAAACTATGCTTGTTTCCCTCTCCATGATCACCCTGAAACTGGCACCCTGCAACAAGCTGATAGAGGGCAGGCACCATTTTGGACATATGTAACAGATGTGCCAGTTCATATCTGCACACCCAGCAACCAGCAGAGCAGAGAAACCTGAATTTGGTGGGGAGAACTAATAGGGAACTTGGTGCTCATGACTGTGGGAAGCTTGTGTGCTGGGACTGTGAAGACACTGAGGCTGCATGGGAGGGCTCAGGGTATGGCTGGGACTTTGGGCAGTCACTGTGGGAAGTTACACATACTCAGGGCTCACTGATTACCTGGTGAGGTTCACTGAATATAGGTCTTCCACATATGTGTCAGGGGTCAGAATATATATAGAATCCACTGCTGCTTTCCCAGGAGCATTAACAACATGACTGGTTTGGAGGTATAGCAGCCAGAATTCAAATCAGCACTCTTACAGAATGCTAGTATTGTAGGGGGTGGGTCAACCCATTATTAAACAACAGCACCCTCTCCTATCTTCTGTGGTGGACTATATCTAACATGCTTACTATTTTAGAATTAAGGGTTGTTTTGTTGGCATCTTAAAAATTTGCACTATAAAATCTCTTCATATATTATGGATACCATTAATTTATCAGGTGTATTTTTCCTTTTCCTTTTTTTTTTAAAAAAAGATTTATTTATTTACTTGAAAGTCAGAGTTACACAGAGTGAGAAGGAGAGGCAGAGAGAGATAGGTCATCCATCTGTTGGTTCCCTTGCCAGTTGGCCCTAATGCCCGGAACTGTGCCAATCCAAAGCCAGGAGCCAGGCACTCGCTCCAGGTCTCCCATGAGGATTTAGGGGCCCAAGGAAATCTACTACTCTTTTCCCAGGCCACAGCAGAGAGCTGGATCAGAAGTGGAGCAGCTGGGACTCAAACTGGTGCACATATGAGATGCTGGCACTCTAGGAAGAAGCTTTACCCACTATGCCACAGAGCCAGTCCCATGGTATGTTTTTCAAGGATTTTTTTTTTTTTGCTTTGACTTTCATTCTTTGTTAAACAGTGTTTTGAAAATAATTTTTTGGGGCCAGTGCTGTGGCATAGTGCATAAAACTGTTGCCTACAGTGCCGGCATCACATCTGGGTACCAATTTGAGTCGTGGCTGCTCCACATCTGATCCAGCTCACTGTTATGGCCTGGGAAAGCAGTAGAAGATGGCCCAACTGCTTGGCCCCCTGCACTCATGTGGGAAATCCAGAGGAAGCTATTTTCTTCTGACTTCAGATCAGCCCAGCTCTGGCCATTGTGGACATCTGGGGAGTGAACCAGTGGACGGATGTCCTCTTAATTTTTTCTCATATCTAAGAAATCTTTCCCTAACTTGAAGTAAAAAAAAAATTCTTTTCTTCTATGATTTTTTTTTCTGGAAGTATTGTATTTTTCAGTACTATAGTTATATCTCTGGCACTTTTTTTTTTTCAATTTTGTAAGTAGAAGCTTTTTTATTTGAAATATCTTGTGCTAACACTATGTGTTGAAAAGGCTGTACTTTCTCCACTGCATTGCAATTGTGACTCTGTAGAAAACCTATTCACTGTTTGTGTTCGGATCTTCTATGGGACCTCTCTTGTGTTCCATTAATCTGTTTGGCTTTCTGTATGACAACAGCACACTTTAGATTAGCATAAATTTATAACTCTTAAAATCATCCCTTTGATTTTATTATTTTTTCAGAGTTATTTTGGCTATCCTAGATTCTTTGCATTTTCATATGAGATTATATCAGCTTGTTACTTTAAAAATAACCAGGTAGCGGGGGCAGAGCCAAGATGGTGGAATAGTGAGGATGCACACTAGCAGTCCGCGAAAAGATAGTTTAATAAAAACAGAGTTACTGTAGCCTCAGGAAAAATCTCAGGGAAAAAAATGCAGTGGAAATTCTTCCAGACCCGGTGAATGAGACATAGAGGACCTAGGGGAAAGTAAGTTTGCGAACAGCAAATCGTGCCATAGTGGCACAGGAGCTGCTGGGAGGGACAGGAACTGGACGGAACACAGTCACCATTGGAACTGAGCGCTTGAACGGGAGCCGATACAAGGATCCCGAGACACTGGCGGGGGAAGCAGACCCCACGGGGGAAACAGCACAATTGAGGCGAGCCCGCATGCACACTAGCCCCTCTCGTCGCCTACCCTGCTAATTCAAGCTAGACTGAATGCAGTGGGATGGCGCGTGCCCGCCGGCTGTGACGGGAGCCAGGCAGAACACAGTCGGCGCAGGATCTGCGTGCTTGAACGGGAGCCGATACAGGGATCCTGAGACACTGGCTTGTGGAAGCAGACCCCACGGGGGAAACAGCACAATTGAGGCGAGCCCGCACAGACACTAGCCTCTCTCGTCACCCACCCTGCTAATTCGAGCTAGATTGAACGCAGTGAGACGGCGCGCGCCCGCTGGATGCTATGGGAGCCGGGCGGAACACAGTCGCTGCAGGATCTGCGCGCTTGAATGGGAGCCGATACAGGGATCCCGATACACTGGCAGGGGGAAGCAGACCCCACGGGGGAAACAGCACAATTGAGGCGGGCCCGCACGGACACTAGCCCCTCTCGTCGCCCACCTTGCGAAGTCGAATTTGATTGAACGCAGTGGGACGGCGTGCGCGCCCGCCCGCCCGCCTGTCACCGAGGCAGACGGAACCAAAAACCCGAGGCTGTAGAAACCTGAAGGGGATCCAAAAACTGGGAACACACTGCGCACACAAACTCCATTACCTTGACAACACAGAGAAAGAGTGTGGGAAAAAAAAAATGCCAAACAAAAACAGATTCCGAGGGAGCAAGATCAAGGAAGACGCTATGATGACCCCAAATGGAAAAGACACCCCAAGTCAGGATTATGAAGATAATGAGATAGAAGAAATGCAAGAAGCAGGTCTCAAAAAATTGATAAGAACATTAAGAAGTTCTCAAAAACAAATTCTTGAACTACAGAAATCTTTAATGGATAAGATAGAAAATCTCTCTCGCGAGAATGAAATACTACGGAGGAATCAAAATGAAACGAAAAAACTAGTAGAACAAGAAGCTACGATAGTGACAAAAAATCTTAATGAATTGAAGAATTCAATAGATCAAATGACAAGCAATCTTGAGGGCCTTAAAACCAGAATGGGTGAAGTAGAAGAGAGGATATCAGACCTAGAAGACAGAGAACAGGAGAGGAAACAGTCAAACCAAAGACAAGAAGAGGAAATTAGAAAACTAAAAGATATCGTCGGGAATTTACAGGATACTATTAAAAAAAACCCAACATTCGGGTTCTAGGTGTTCCTGAAGGTATGGAGAGGGAGAAAGGATTAGAAGGCCTTTTTAGGGAGATACTAGCAGAAAATTTTCCAGGCTTGGAGAAAGACAGAGAAATCCTAATCCAGGAAGCTCATAGAACCTCTAATAAACATGACCAAAAGAGATGCTCTGCATGACATGTTGTAATTAAACTCACCACAGTGAAACAAAAAGAAAAGATCCTAAAATGTGCAAGAGAGAAATGGCAGATTACTCTCAGAGGATCTCCAATTAGACTCACAGCTGACTTCTCATCAGAAACCCTGCAAGCTAGGAGGGAATGGCAAGACATAGCCCAAGTACTAAGAGAGAAAAACTGTCAACCCAGAATACTATATCCCGCAAAGCTCTCATTTGTGAATGAAGGTGAAATTAGGATCTTTCACAACAAGCAGAAACTGAGAGAATTTGTCACCACACGTCCAGCTCTACAAAAGATACTTAAAGATGTGCTATACACAGAAACACAGAAACACGGTCGTCAACTGGAAAGAAGTTAAAGGAAGGAAACCTCGCAACAAAACACCATATGAAACTCAAAGCATATATAAGAAATTATTTTTGGCAAATGGCAGGGCAAAGCTACTATTTATCAATAGTCACATTGAACGTGAACGGTTTGAATTGCCCAGTCAAACGAAACAGATTGGAAACCTGGATTAGGGAACAAAACGCATCCATTTGCTGCTTACAAGAAATACACCTTTCTAACAAAGATCCATACAGATGGAAAATGAAAGGTTGGAAAAAAGTATACCATGCCAGCAGAAACAAAAAAAAAGCAGGCACAGCCATCCTAATATCGGATAATATAAATTTTACCACAAAAACTATTAGAAGAGACAAAGAGGGACACTATATAATGATAAAGGGATCCATCCAACAAGAAGATATAATGATTATCAATGTGTATGCACCTAATTACAAGACACCAGCTTACTTAAAAGACTTGTTAAGGGACTTAAAAGGAGACTTAGACCGTAATAAATTAGTACTAGGGGACTTCAACACCCCACTCTCAGACATAGACAGATCACCAAGACAGAGGATCAACAAGGAGACAGAAAATTTAAATGACACCATAGCCCAAATGGACCTAACAGATATCTACAGAACTTTTCATCCTACAGAGAAACAATTTGCATTCTTCTCAGCAGTACATGGAACCTTCTCCAGGATAGACCACATACTAGGCCATAAAGCAAGTCTCAGCAAATTCAAAAGAATTAGAATCATACAATGCAACTTCTCAGACCATGAAGCAATGAAGGTGGAAATTAGCAACTCAGGAATCCCTAGAGCATATGCAAACACATGGAGACTGAACAACATGCTCCTGAATGAACAACGGGTCATAGAACAAATAAAGAGAGAAATCAAAAATTTCCTGGAAGTAAATGAGGATAACAGCACATCATACCAAAATTTATGGGATACAGCAAAAGCAGTATTAAGAGGAAAGTTTATATCAATAAGTGCCTACATCAAGAAATTAGAAAGGCACCAAATAGAAGAGCTTTCAGCTCAGCTCAAGGATCTAGAAAATCAACAGCAAACCAGACCCAAAGCTAGTAGGAGAAGAGAAATAATTAAAATCAGAGAAGAAATCAACAGGATTGAATCCAAAAACCATTACAAAAAACCAGCCAAACGAGGAGCTGGTTTTTTGAAAAAATAAACAAGATTGACACCCCATTGGCCCAACTAACAAAAAAAAGAAGGGAAAAGACCCAAATCAATAAAATCAGAGATGAAAAAGGAAACGTAACAACAGACACCACAGAAATAAAAAGAATCATCAGAAACTAGTACAAGGACTTGTATGCCAAAAATAGGGGAATCTAACAGAAATGGACAGATTCCTGGACACATACAACCTGCCTAAATTGGACCAGGAAGAAATAGAAAACCTAAGTAGACACATAACAGAGACAGAAATTGAAACAGTAATGAAGGCCCTCCCAACAAAGAAAAGCCCAGGACCAGATGGATTCACTGCTGAATTCTACCAGACATTTAAAGAAGAACTAACACCAATTCTTCTCAAACTATTCAGAACAATTGAAAAAGAGGGAATCCTCCCAAATTCTTTCTATGAAGCCAGCATCACTTTAATTCCTAAGCCAGAAAATGATGCAACATTGAAAGAGAATTACAGACCAATATCCCTGATGAACATAGATGCAAAAATCCTCAATAAAATTCTGGCCAATAGACTATAAGAACACATCAGAAAGATCATCCACCCAGACCAAGTGGGATTTATCCCTGGAATGCAGGGATGGTTCAATACACGCAAAACAATCAACGTGATACACCACATTAACAGACTGCAGAAGAAGAACCATATGATTATCTCAATTGATGTGGAGAAGGCATTTGACAAAATACAACAGCCTTTCATGATGAAAACCCTAAGCAAACTGGGTATAGAAGGCACATTCCTCAATATAATCAAAGCAATTTATGAAAAACCAATGTCCAACATCCTACTGAATGGAGAAAAACTGGAAGCATTTCCACTGAGATCAGGTACCAGACAGGGATGCCCACTATCACCACTGCTATTCAATATAGTGCTGGAAGTCTTAGCCAGAGCCATTAGGCAAGAAAAAAAATCAAAGGGATAGAAACTGGGAAGAAAGAACTCAAACTATCCCTTTTTGCAGATGATATGATTCTTTATTTAGGGAACCCAAAGAACTCTACTAAGAGACTATTGGAACTCATAGAAGAGTTTGGCAAAGTAGCAGGATATAAAATCAATGCACAAAAATCAACAGCCTTCATATACACAAGCAATCCCACGGCAGAGAAAGAACTTCTAAGATCAATCCCATTCACAATAGCTACAAAAACAATCAAATACCTTGGAATAAACTTAACCAAGGATGTTAAAGATCTCTACGATGAAAATTACAAAACCTTAAAGAAAGAAATAGAAGAGGATACCAAAAAATGGAAAAATCTCCCATGCTCATGGATTGGAAGAATCAATATCATCAAAATGTCCAATCTGCCAAAAGCAATTTACAGATTCAACGCAATACCAATCAAGATACCGAGGACATTCTTCTCAGATCTGGAAAAAATGATGCTGAGATTCATATGGAAGCACAGCAGACCTCAAATAGCTAAAGCATTCTTATACAACAAAAAAAAAGCCGGAGGAATCACAATACCAGATTTTAGGACATATTACAGGGCAGTAGTTATCAAAACAGCATGGAACTGGTACAGAAACAGATGGATAGACCAATGGAACAGAACAGAAACACCAGAAATCAATCCAAATATCTACAGCCAACTTATATTCGATCAAAGATCCAAAACCAATCCTTGGAATAAAGACAGTCTATTTCATAAATGGTGCTGGGAAAACTGGATTTCCACATGCAGAATCATGAAGCAAGACCCACACCTTTCACCCTGCACAAAAATCCATTCAACATGGATTAAAAACTTAAACCTACGACCCGACACCATCAAGTTATTAGAGAGCATTGGAAAAACCCTGCAAGATATAGGTACTGGCAAAGACTTCTTGGAAAAGACCCCAGAAGCACAGGCACTCAAAGCCAAAATTAACTACTGGGATCGCATCAAACTGAGAAGTTTCTGTACGTCAAAAGAAACAGTCAAGAAAGTGAATAGGCAACCGACGGAATGGGAAAAAAATATTTGCAAACTATGCAACAGATAAAGGGTTGATAACCAGAATCTACAAAGCAATCAAGAAAAGCCACAACATCAAAACAAACAACCCACTTAAGAGATGGGCCAAGGACCTCAATAGACACTTTTCCAAAGAGGAAATCCAAATGGCCAACAGGCACATGAAAAAATGTTCAAGATCGCTAGCAATCAGGGAAATGCAAATCAAAACCACAATGAGGTTTCACCTCATCCCGGTTAGAATGGCTCACATTCAGAAAACTACCAACAATAGATGATGGAGAGGATGTGGGGAAAAAGGGACACTAACCCACTGTTGGTGGGAATGCAAGCTGGTTAGGCCACTATGGAAGTCAGTCTGGAGATTCCTCAGAAACATGAATATAACCCTACCATACAACCCGGCCATCCCACTCCTTGGAATTTACCCAAAGAAAGTCAAATTGACAAACCAAAAAGCTGTCTGCACATTAATGTTTATTGCAGCTCAATTCACCATAGCAAAGACCTGGAACCAACCCAAATGCCCATCAACAGTAGACTGGAAAAAGAAATTATGGGACATGTACTCTACAGAATACTATACAGCAGTTAAAAACAATGAAACCCAGTCATTTGCAACAAGATGGGGGAATCTGGAAAACATCATGCTGAGTGAACTAAGCCAGTCCCAAAAAGACAAATATCATTTGTTTTCCCTGATTGGCGACAACTAACTGAACACCAAAGGGGAAACCTGTTGAAGTGAAATGAACTCTATGAGAAACTATGACTGGATCAAATCTTGTCTGGACGGTTGATATACAATGTAAATCTTTTCCCATTTTAGTATTTCTTGATGTTGTTTGTTATTGATCTAGTACTATTGGTTGAACTCTGCAATTAACACACAATTATTCCTAGATGTTTAAATTTCAACTCAAAAGTAATCCCTGTTAATTTAGGAGAGAGGGAAAAAGAAAGGGAGGATATGTACAATTTGAGCAAACTCAATCGGACTTGCCCCAAACGATGGAGTTAGAAATGTGCCAGGGGAACCTAATACAACCCCAGCAACCTGGCATGTACCAAGCCATCTCACTGGCCCAAGTGATCAATTTCAGTTCACAATTGATCACACTGATAGGTCTAGGAGTCAAAGGGATCACACAAGCAAGACTAGTAACTGCTAATACTAACAGATAGAACTAAAAAAGGGAGAGACTGATCTAACATGGGAAGTAGGATACACAGCAGACTCATAGAATAGCAGATATCCTAATAAATCACTCTGGCCTCAGAATCAGCCCTAAGGCATCAGGATCTGGCTCAAGAACCCATGAGAGTATTTTTGGCATGGAAAGCCAAGACACTCTGGGAAAAAAAAAAAAGAAGAAGAAGAAGACATAAATGAAAGATCTCTGCGAGTAAGATCCCAACGGAAGGAACAGGGCCACCAAAGAAGGAGGTGCCTTTCTCCGAAGGGAGGAGAGAACCTCCACTTTGACTATGACCCTGTCAGAACAAGATCCAAGTCGGCGAACACTAAAGGCTTCCATAGCCTCAGCAACTCATGACTACAGCCTAGGGAGATTGCTGACGCCATAAACAAGAGTGGCTATTTGTTAAATCAACAACAGTAGTCACTGTGTACTTACGGCCCCTGTATGATCTGTCCTTAATGTGTTGTTCAAGGTGAAATAATGAAATAAGTAGGACTGAAACAGTATTTCTGCATTTTGTGTCTCTACACGGGTACAAACTGACAAAATCTTTGCTTAATATATACTGAATTGATCTTCCATATGGAAAGACAATTGGAAATGATTAAAAAAAAATAGGAAGTTACATAAAAATCAATAAATTAAAAAATAATAATATCATGTAGGATCTCTGTCCCTAATGTGCTGTACAATGTGATTTAAAGCTACAACTAGTACTCAAAGAGTATGCTTCATTCTAGGATGCTATGTGAAGGCAAATGGTTTAAAATCTTTTCTTAACACATACTAAACTGAACTCCTGTATACAAAGAGAATTGAAAATGAATCTGAATGGGAATGAAAGGGGAGAGGGAGTGGGTAAAGGGAAAGGGTAGTGGGGGGGAGGGGAGGTATGGGTGGGGAAGTCATTGCAATCCACAAGTTGTACCTTGGAAATTTATATTCTAAATAAGAAAAAAAATAAAAAATTAAAAAAAATAACCAGGTAGCTTGCTGGAAAAGAGATTGAAATTGTGTTGAGTCTGTAAAATAATGTTAGGATAATTAATGTTTTAACATTGATGAATCTTGAGATTCTTGAATAAAATGTTTCCACTGAGAGAGGAATATTTAATTTCATTTAATATTAAGTTGTTCTTGTAGGTCTGTCAGTATTTCATCAGATGTGTATTTCATATTTTAACTGAACTAGTGGTGATTCTAAAATTTTGATTTTTATTGGTGCTATATTAAATGCATTTTATCTTTCTGTATTGATTTTGTTTCTTCTCATTTTACTAAACTCACTTATTGCTTCATTATGTTTTTGGTTTATGCCATCAGAAATTTGTCTAGACCAATTCTGGGCAGTTGTTTTCTTTCTCAAACTACTCTCTTACTAATGATAGTAAATATTTTTTATTTGTACCAATACATTTTCTGTGACAACTTTTTGTCATTTTAGTGTGACAGTATTCATAGATAAATAAATCCATGAGCATAGCTGTGTTCCAATAAAACTTTATCACTAAAACCTGAAGCTGGCTACAAAAGTGAGAGTTTGAGGGTGGAGAATTCTCACCCCTATGTTGTGATCATATTTGTGAATAGACATCTTTCCTTCTTCCTTTCAATTTCACTACTTTTATTTATTTTTATTGCTAGAATCTTCACTACAAAGTTGAATAAAAGTAGTGAAAACAAATTACTATCTTGTTCCTGATATTAAAGGTAAAGTATTTTATTTTTTGTCATTAAATATGTTTTGGAGTTTTATTGTATATACTCTTTTCATATTGATGGAGTATTATTGTATTTTCAGTTTCCTGAGATTTTTTAAGTCAGGAATCCATGTTAGATTTGTCAAACACCCCTACCCACTGTAAAAGTATAGGGAATGAACCCCCTTATGCAGGCAGAAATAAACTAGAAAAGCTTCCTCAGGCCTCAGCAACAACAGAAAACAGTGATACAAAATCAGGCAGACTTTATCTTTTCTTTTCAAAGATTTTATTTATTTATTTGACAGATTTATAGACAAAGAGAGAGACAGAGAAAAAGATCTTTCCGCTGCTGGTCACTCCCCAAATGGCCAGAGCTGGGCCAATCCAAAGCCAGGAGCTTCATTCCAAGTCTCCCACATGGGTGCAAGGGCCTAACAACTTCGGGCATCTTCCACTGCTTTCTCAGGCCAAAGCAGAGAGCTGGATCAGAAGTGTAGCAGCTGGGACTTGAACTGGAGTCCATATGGGATGACGGCACTGCAGGCAGAGGCTTAGGCCACTACACCACAGTGCTGGCTCCCAGACTTTATCTTGAAACTTAACTTTACTCTGAAGTTATCCCATCTCACAGATGTACATCTGCATGTTCAGGCTGTTGAAACAGGATGTGGTATTCAATGCTAATGGCCCAAATGATTCGTGAGCTCATTTCCTTTTAGAAATTAAATTTTTTGTATGATATATTATGCCCAGTTCAATTGTCCCCAAAGACCACCAAGGAGCCTATACCACTGTAAAACACACGAGAATTTTGTTACAGGTCTGGGCCTGGGCTCTCAAATATCATTGACGCCACAGGTCTGGTTGAAAGCCCCTACTCTTCAGTTAACAGGGTTTTTATAAGGTTTTCAGCGACAATCTATACATTATAGCACCATTCAGCAAATCATCTCATTCCACGGGAAATTCAAAGAACATCTCTGAAAATTGATTAGTGCATCCAGCAGCAGGAATGGACCTAGTAAAGGTGGTGGGATGGCTTTTGAGGTCTATGCCTTTTAAAATTATAAGTCGGCGAACCCTAAAGGCTTCCATAGCCTCGGCAACTCATGACTAGAGCCTAGGGAGATTACTGACGCCATAAACAAGAGTGTCAAATTGTTAAATCAACTTCAGGAGTCACTGGGTACTTACGTCTCATGAGGGATCTGTCCTTAATGTGTTATCCAATGTGAAATAATGCTATTAATAGTACTGAAACAGTATTTTTACACTTTGTGTTTCTGTGTGGGTGCAAACTGATGAAATCTTTACATAGTATATATTGAATCGATCTTCTGTATATAAAGATAATTGCAAATGAAAAAAAATTCTTGGTGTTAAATTAGAAATAGCATAGAAAATTAATCAATTTTAAAAAAATATATCATGTAGGATCTCTGTCCTTAATGTGCTGTACATTGTGAATTAATACTATAACTAGTACTCCAACAGTATTTTCACTTTGTGTCTCTATGTGAGGGCAAACTGTTGAAATCTTTACTTAATATATACTAAACTGATCTTCTGTGTATAAAGAGAATTGAAAATTAATCTTGACGTGAATGGAAGGGGAGAGGGAGTGGGAAAGGTGAGGGTAGTGGGAGGGAGGGAAGTTCTGGGGGGGGGAAACCATTGTAATCCATAAGCTGTACTTTAGAAATTTATATTCTTTAAATAAAAGCTATAAAAAAAAGCTAAAATAAGATGCCAACTGGCTCTTTGAACATCATTTCTAAGTAGTAGAAATCAGTGATAAAGGGAGAAAAGTGATTGTACAAAGAATCTCCAGCAAATTCCAATTTATCACCACTTATTAGACATGTTATAATTTCCTTTCATCCTCACCTGTAAAATTCACTGACATGTTTATTTTTATAATTTCATGAAGATGTTGTGATGACTAAAGAGTACAGCTTATATTAATTGTTATAGTAAAGTGCTGAGCATGGAAAAGAAATATGAATTCACAGAAGCTATGCAATGTTTTAGAAGGCATCAAACTTATAACTCTAAAATATAAATAAATAATGATGTTTATCTGTCTCAAAAAAAAATTATTGGCTAAAGTATAGGGTCCAAGCTGCTAGGATGTACATGCCAAACTGCAGTGTCTCAGGATGTTATCAATCACCTTAACAGCCTGAAAAGACACCTGAAACTTTAGGCATTTCCCTGCTATCTGCCGATTGGCTGTTGCTAGGGGTATTTATTGCAAGGGGAGTTCATTTATTTATTTTTTCTTTCATTAGCTTCAGGGTTCAGGGTCCTGTCAGGCCTGAGTTAAAAGATGGAGGCCTATTCTAAAAGAACTGTGCCTTGATCCAGGCTCAGGTCTCTCAGACACAACACAGTTTACTCATACATTCACCTATTGAAGAATATCCTGTTTCAAAATTTAGTTTGATTTTTTATTATTGCTCATGTGGAAATTTGATTTCTTCAATCATTGCAGTTGGATAATGTTTGCATTATAAATTAGTCCAGATGTATTCGTCCTCTTTATCTTTTGAAAGTGTATAGAATTACATTAGTTTTTCCCACTTTTTCTCCAGTTTTATACACTTCTTTATCCTGTCACAATGAAATTGATTAGGAAAACAGGCTGGTGTTCAGACGCTGGGACAGACAAGTGCTTTTGGGTGCTTGACTCAGGGGCAGTGGTGCAGCTTCTTTATGTTGACACTATCCTCACTGACAAAGGCCATGCCATGCACTGAGCAGTGCTGTAGGGCCTGCTTGGCCATTTCTGGATTAATTCTGGGCAGCCAGTGGAGGAGCAAAGTTTTGCCTGGAGCTAAGGCCTCACAGCCAGCATGATTCACATAGTTACCAGTCCTCAAGTGGGGATTGCAGGTGAGCAATCCTCTGCCTGCAACAAGAATCCACCAGAGGCACACTCACTGTCTTCTGTGAGACATGGGGAACACCTGGCCACACTGCCATGGGTCCTTGCCCTGCATTGAGACTGAGGCTCCACCTCTGTCACTGTGGGGCTCTCCTTGTTCTCTTCAGTGATGCTAGGAATCCAGTTTCCTGTAACAGAGTATGGGGAGCTGTGCCAATGTCATGCTGAGGTCAAGGTGGTCAAAGTCAGAGGGGCCTCTGGGTCCATGCAGGAAGTGCAGAAGATCCTCAGGCTGTTTTACTGATTTTCAAGTGCAAATGAGCTATGCTCTGACCACAGTCACTCCTTTTTGTCCCCTGATTGTCCTCTATTTTTTTCTAACCAGTCCCACAACTGTGAGCTTCTCAAAAACTAATCTTGTGAGAGGTTATCTGTAAGTTTATTTACATTAACTGCTGGGAAACTTGTTGATGCCCACAAGATAAGCATAATGTTGCTTGCTCTAGCTTCTATAACAAAGGCTTGGCTTTGTAATTAACTACAACAAGATATGGTTTGGGCCTTTATAAGCTTACCCTAGAGCTCTATCAAGGCTGTTGGATTTGGAGAGCACACATCCCTGTGCAGCTGCTGGCTTTCAAAAATAAAAGACTCCATAGTTTGGCCCTGAGACTTCAGCACTTATTAATATTTCTGAAATTAATAAACTGTGTATGTTCTTGCCATGAATTCAGAGACAAATTCTGAATACTGGCTCAAATAGACCAGTTGATAAGCTAAGTCTTTAAGCTTTTATTCAGTGAGAGAACCGCATAGGAGAGTGAGGGCTCTATCTAAAGGAGAAATGAGAGTCTGGAAATTAGGTAGGGGTCATATCAAGCAGGGAGCAGGCCAAGAACTGTGGACTTGTCCTGTGAGGCCCACACCATCGGGGAGAGTGGGGCAATGGTGTTCTTCCACAGGAACCACTGGGGATAGGCTTCAGTGGACATGTCCACCTTTATTAATGACTACATACATTTTTAAAGGGCAGGCAGAAGGGGTATAACTAATTCAGGGCAACGCTAACTCTATTGGACAGAACCAACACTGGCACCAATATGCATCTCCAATTAGCTTGAAGGTCTCATAGCTAGGGTAGCTTTCCAGGTGGGCCTGGACCACCCCCAGCAACAGTTACCTGATTGGCAGAAGGTGGGTGTGGGAGGAATGTGCCTGAGGCTCCCACCTCCCACCATCAGTCAGACTAGCCACATGGGCTAGGCAGAAAGTCTCACAGGATCACGCATATCTCCCCACTTTGTTTTAGGGCAAGTATGACTGTGCTTAGCATGGCATGGCAACAAACCACAACCCACAATAAGCTTTAAATTAAATTGAAGAATGCCTAGCACAGGGATTAAGGACAGGGAGGAAAAGAAGGGCAACGGAAAAAAGGCCAAGCCCACCATGTTTCAGGCCTTTGTAATTGGCAGGTGGGTACACAGGTATGAGAAGGTAGGGACATGAGATCACACAGGGGACATGGGGAAAGTGTGACAAAGGTGTAGCCTTCCAGCTCTCAAGCCTAATGATATATGACTGCCTACATAATTCCCCCTTCAGAGACTCCATTCCCTTAATCCAAGGGATATTGAAGGGTGTAGAATCGTCACATCTTCTATAGCTGTTTCCTGTTTATGACGGATGTAGTGCAAGCCCTGCCTGTCCTGGGTCTGCAAGTCTCTGCCTATCTCATCTAACAAATTCTCTTTGTGAGCTGGAGCAATGTTGGCCACCACCAATGTCTGTGTCCCCTGCATGGTCAGTTACTCCCAGAAGTTGTTGAGTTCTGGAACATATAATGTGTTAATTAGTGTAAGCAAAACTGGAACATGCCCAATTGTAAGTGGAGTTTCCTTTTAAGATGAAAAGACCACATCCTATAGACTCCCAGATAGTGGGTGGTGATGCATTATAATCCCATTTAGCTTGAGTATAAAGAATTATAATAGAAGAACACATTAGGAGTTTTATTATTAATAAATCAAAAGCAGCAGGTACACCATGCCTGCCTTCAGGTGCAGCACTCTTGATTGAGGAAAGCAAAGGCTTTACTTTTCTTTTTGCTTAAGATCTCTGATTGGCTTATAGGAATAATCAGGCATGTCATTTGAGTACACCTGTGAGGACTTGAGAGGTAGACATTTAATCCTAATTTTACTGATGTAGTCATGTTCAGTAGCACCTGGCTGTAGCTGATCTGCAGAGGATCTTTCTATGAACGGCTTGTTCGGGGAAAGGCACTGAAGTTGGTTTGTCAGAGGGTCAGCTTTCAGAGAATGTGTCCAGGGTTTGGCATTTCAGGCTGATATCTACACAGTTGAAACCTGTAGTGCATTATTGACTTCAGCTGTTTACAGAGCCCTTCAAAACTACTGAATACAATAGAAGTGGCTGGAAAAAGTCCTTCAGAACCTATAGGAGAGCAGCTAAACACAGAACCAACAATGTTTTAGTTTAACACGCAGCAAATTTGATATACAAAACTGTGGATGAGAAAAGACTTATAGCCATGTTTAAAATGATAAACTCATTAACCAATGAGGCATTTGGTTACTTCACACAGTATTTTCAAAAGCACCTGTAGGATTTTATAAAACATTTAACTCTTTTAGGGCTCTGGGCCTTTCTCAATAAGACAACCATCATGTCTAGTAACACACAATCATTAGACTTTTTAACTTTCAGACATTTGTATCAGTGGCATTTTATATTATCAAAACTTAAAATTTAGCACTTCACATTTTGACAGTACCTGTAATATAACCCCAGTGGCCTGATTAATTAGCTGGTATCTCTCCAAGATGAAAGACATATATCCTTTGATATTTCCAGGGACCCAACTGGAAATATCAAAGTCCAAATTCTTTGGAACTTTGATTTTTTGAATGCGTGTCAAAGATGAAAAGAAGGCTTAAAATATCTGGTTGAAATAGGATCCCTTAACATCATGACAAAGTATAGAACCAATTTGATCAAATCATAACTCCTTTAAAACTCAGTTGTTTTAAACAATTAGAACTTAAGAGGCATTAAGAGAACATAATAGATTACTTTAAAATAACACAAAATCTGTCTCTTTGGTTGTTCAAAAGTCAGAAATAAAACCTTAAATTTAAGACCTGGTGCATTGAATCAAATCCCATAATTTGGAACAGCTTTAACAGAGTCAGAACTATGGAAGAAACAATAGCACCTGCATGGGAGACCAGGAGGAAGCACCTGGCTCCTGGTTTCAGATCCGCACAGCATGCTGGCTGCAGCACGCCAGCCATAGTGGCCATTTGGGGGTGAACCAATGGAAGAAAGACTTTCTCTCTGTCTCTCTCTCTCACTCACTGCCTAAATATGCCTGAATCTGCATATGAAAGAGTTATCTATAACCCCATGTTCATTGCAGCACAATTCACGATAGCTGAGATCTGGGAACAATATAGATATCAATCAATTGTTGACTTGATAAGAAAATTATGGTATATGCACACTGCGGCATACTACTCAGTTATAAAAAAAGAAAAGGAAACCCTGTCTTTTGCAACAAGATAGATGAAACTGGAAACCATTATACTTAGTGAAATAAGCCAGTCCCCAAAAGACAGATATCATATGTTTTCCCTGATCTGAGGTAGCTAATAGAGTACCTACAATGTAATGTATTGGAGTTAGACACACATTTTGAGATTTGATGATTGTTTACAGCCCTTGTCTCTTCCATTGAGGAACAGTGATTGTTTTTAATTTATTTTTTTCTTCATACTATTTGCTGACTTGCTGAACTCTTACTTAGTATAAGATTAACTACAATCATTAAATAAACTGAAAACAGATTTTGTAAAAGTTAAGTGGGAATGTAAGAGGGAAGAGGAGAAAGGGTTGGAGTGTTTGTGGGAGGGAGGGTATTGGAGAAAGTGTCACATTCATTAATCTGTATATGTGAAATATATCAAACTTATATTACTTAAATAAAATTTTAAAAGGAAGTAAATATTTAAAATTCAAAATATTATACCAATAACCAGGAGAATTTTAAAGGTGTTTATATATAATCATATATGTGTGTGTGTTTAATTTATGACATTATAATGTAAATGTACATATATAATTTGTAATATAAATGTATATAGAGCAACACTGTGAAATTTTTATAATGTATTTATCATCAGCAAAGAATAGCTCAGATTTCTGTAATAATCCAGTTTCTGATCATTACAAGAGTGAAGAGTAAGCCACCAAGTTGTAGCTCATAATCTCTGTTCCTCTGTGTCTCCAAGCCTACCAACCTCTAAAATGAAATAAACATACATAATTTTAGGATAAAAATAGCATTAAGATCTCACTATTTTCCTGCATAATTTTCAGGAAATATACTAGTATCTAGACACACAGTGGCAAATTTATATATGTATAAAATATATGTATGTTATATATATTACATATATTCATATATATATTACATTGAGGAGAAAAAATTATTACCCTTGGCTAAAATGGCCCTGAGACACTGTGTACCTGACAGTTTCCAGTTTCCAGGGCAACTTCCAGAATGTCGGGGGTGATGATCTTACAATAAAAGTTAAATCACCATAGCTACAGAGTCACAGCTCTAGGATTGGCCTAGCCTAAAATATTTGTGCAAAAGAGTGACTCCAGTGAATTTAAAAATTAACTTAAATTTTCATAATTAAAGGTTAATTTCAAGTTCCATGAATGTCTGTAAGGCTAAGAATGAAATCTGCTAATGAGTGATGGAACTGGCCCTAAATTGTTCTCATATACTGTGAAAATAAAATTTGGACATCTTCCAGAATTTAGATAGTTGATGGCCTTACAATGATAAAGTAAATCATGGTAGCCTGAAGTTCCCTGCACTAGAATTGGCAAAAATTAGGTTATTGACTATTTATTGAGGTGGTAATAATAAATTTGAATCAACATGAAAAAGAGAGATGTATTCATTTCAATATATGATGTATATTGACAGTTGTGTGTACAAATGGTAAATTTAGTAGAAGCAGGAATAAGATTACAAGGAGATGTAACAGATATTAGTAAAAATAGCCCTAAATACACATTTAAATAGAGAAAATTTGTGCTCTCTTAAATCAAAGAAAGCTTATGTCATTAAATTCAGTAATTTTAAAACCAAGATAAAATTGTCTCAATCTAATGCTTGGAAATTTTAAAAAGAAGAAGATAGAAGTTCCAGGATGAGAACTTCCTGCTGAAGCACACAGGTCCTGGCATCTTGTCCATGGCGAACACTGGGCCCAACACAAATGGCTCCCAGTTCTTCATCTGTACCACCAAGACTGAATGGTTGAATAGCAAGAATGTGGTCTTTGGCAGAGTGAAAGAGGGCATGAGCATTGTGGAAGCCATGGAGCACTTTGGGTCCGAGAACAGCAAGACCAGCAAGAAGATCACCATTGCCAACTGTGGACAACTCTAATGCATCTGATGAGTTTTATCTCACCCACCTGACCATTCCTCTAGCTCAGGAGAGCGCCCTCCACCCCATCTGCTTGTGACGCCCTAAATTGTGCTCTCCCTGCAGGTCTTTGGTTCCATGTTTTCCTTACTTCCCCTTCAAGTCTAGTGGAATTGCAGAGTTAAAAGTTATGATTATGAAATAAAAACATAAACAACAACAAAAATTTTAAAGAGAACGAAAATTTTGATTCTCTCAATATAAAGAAGCTATAAAAAAGTGTCCGTGAAAGTGTAAAAAAATGTTAATGTTGTAAAATTAGTTGATAGGCCATAAAGATGGAGGTTGCTAAGACAACATAAACATTATTTAGTGCATTCATGACATGAAAATGTAAGTGCCCAAAAGAATCACCATATCTTAGCAGTGCTAAGATTGGTTTCCATGTGGATACTGATATACTCAGATAAAATTAATAAAATGCCCATGGTAACAATGTGCATTTTAATGTTAGCCATAATTAAAACCAAATATGTGGGTGAATATTTGGTAAAAAAACAGTCCAGAATAACCTCGAAAAGTTAAAGTATGATACAGACTTGTAGTTTAGAAAATTTTAATAATTAGAAAATAATTTAAAGTTCCAGGAGCATCTAGAAACATTAAGAATGTATCCTATGCTGATGACCATGATGATGCTGGCACTGCAATGTACTCAAATCCTATACAAATGATAGTTGCTGTGACAACTCCCAGCATTTAGAGTGAGTTAATGACCACACAATTATAAACCAAATCATGGTATCCATCATGTCCCTGTGTTAGGACAGTCACAAATCAGGTTTACTCATTACACATGCAGGTGACAGTAGTAAATGTCAAAATAAATATGCATTCCATGGAAGGCATTTAATTTTAATGATATGGTGTATAAATTAGTAATCTGGCAGAAACAGAGTCATAATCATATAGAGATGAGCCAATAACTGGATGGTGGAGTAGGCAGGGAGCTTACTGCTCTAACCCAGGAGAAGATAGCTTTCAAAAAGTGGAAATAGAGGCCGGTGCTGTCGCTCAATAGGCTAATCCACCTAGCAGTGCTGGCACACCGGGCTCTAGTCCTGGTCGGGCCACCGGATTCTGTCCCGGTTGCCCCTCTTCCAGGCCAGCTCTCTGCTGTGGCCAGGGAGTGCAGTGGAGGAGGGCCCAATTGCTTGGGCCCTGCACCCCATGGGAGACCAGGATAAGCACCTGGCTCCTGGCTTTGGATCAGTGCGGTGCACTGGCCACAGCGTGCCAGCCACGGCAGCCATTAGAGGGTCAACCAACGGCAAAGGAAGACCTTTCTCTCTGTCTCTCTGTCTCACTTTTGCTCTGTTAAGAGTTTTTGCATTAAACTTTACTTTCTCCTATATTAAGATGGCTATGCCAGCTCTCTTTTGGTTTTGATTGGCATGGAATATTTTTGCAACTTTCACTTTCAGTCTGCACGCAACTTTGTTGGAAAGATGTGTTTCTTGCAAACAGCAAACCGATGGGATTTCTTTTTTAATCCATTCAGCCAGTCTGTGCTTTTTAACTGGAGAGTTGAGGCTATTTACATTCAATGTGACTATTGATAAATAATGACTTTGCCATATTTCTGTGTGTAGCACATCTTTAAGCATCTTTGCAGGGCTGGACAAATGGTGGCAAATTCTTTCAATTTCTGTTTGTTATGAAAGGTCTTTATTTCACCTTCATTCACAAATGAGAGCTTTGCAGGGTATAATAATCTGGGATGACAGTTATTTCTCTTAGTACTTGGGCTAGATTTTGCCATTTTCTCCTACCCTGCAGGCTTTCTGATAAGAACTCTGCTGTGAGTCTAATTGGAGATCCTCTGAAAATAATCTAGCATTTCTCTCTTATGCATTTTAGAATCTTCTCTTTTTGTTTCACTGTGGCAGTTTGATTACAATGTGTCATGGCAAGGATGTTTTCTGGTCTTGTCTATTGAAAGTTCTGTGTGCTTCCTGTACTTGGATGTCTTTCTTTTTCCAAACCCAGAAAGTTTTCTGCTAGTATCTCACTAAAAATGCCTTCTAATCCTTTCTCTCTCTCCATGCCTGCAGGAACTCCTAGAATCAGAATGTTGCTTTTTTTATAGTATCCTGTAGATTCCCTAAAGTCTTTTTTAGATTTCTAATTTCCAATAATTGTGTTTGGTTTGATTGTTTACTTTCCTGTGCTCTATCTACTTAGTCTGATATTCTCTCTTCTGCCTCACTGATTCTATTTTTAAGGCTCTCCACTGCATTTTTTATTTGTTCTATTGAATTCTTCATTTCATTTTGATTTCTCTTTAATATCTCAGTTTCATGTTCTGTTGAATTCTTCATTTCATCTTGATTCCTCCTTATAATTTCAATTTCATGGGAGAGATTTTCTTTCATGTCCTTCATGGATTTCAGTAGTTTGTGCATTTGCTTTGGATTACTTCTATGTAACCACATGATCAAATTTTTGAGTTCTATTTCTTGCATTTCTTCTATCTCATCATCTTCATGATCTAGTATGAAAGTGTCATGTTCTTTTGGGAGTGTCATGATGTCTGCTTTACTTTTGTTTCTCATATTGTTGCATTTATTAGCATTTTTGAGATAATCATCTTTTTTTTCTGCTGTGGCAGTTTTTATCATTGTATTATCACTGTAGATAAATTGACTTTCTGCTTTCAGTGAATCTCTAGAGGCTTATAGTGGGTGTGGCCAGAGAGCTCTGTTCAGTCTCCAGGGTTAAGGGTGTGCCTTAGTTGACATACCCAAATTTGACATGTTAAGTCTTCTCTCTCCTTTTCTTTTTTTAACCAGAAGGAAGTATATTCTGTTCAGCTGAGCTCTTCTCCTTGATGGAGCCCAGTGCCTGAATACTAAATCAAGTGTGTATAATATTTGCTCTGTCCCAAGGACCACATAAGGTTCTGTGCTCCCCATGTGGGACCTCTGTCCTTAATGAGTTGTACTATGAGAATTAATAGTAAATCTAGTCTTCAAACACCTGTTTAACTGGAAGCCTAGGAAAAAGTGCTCAGGCAAGCAATATTGTGAGAAATTAGTTCTAAGTAATATGAAAGATAACCCAGACAAAACAGCAGTCCAGCAAATCATTCAACCTCATTGAAACTACCAGCAGCCACACCATTCATTTTCTATTAAATCTGTTTATAATAAGATTTAATTTGATGAACACTTGTAAGAAGCTGTGGAGACTTAAACAGGGATGAAGAGCTATTTCTAATGGGTAGTAATGGAGGTGGAATGGATTACTTGCACAGCTATTATCTAGATGGGAAATAAAAGAGCTACTGCAGCTAGATGCATCATAACATTTGTAGCCCTGTTATCATAGAATAGCCATGCAACCTAGGAAAAGTGTTCATCCTGAGGGTATCCTGAGGAATTAACTGAATGTAAATCAGGTTTATATAAATCAAGAAATGACTTTGTAAATTGGAAGGGATAAAAACACACATTTTGAATAAAAATGAGGACCCTCTGTAAGAGCAAGGAATAATACAACAAAAATAAAGGTTATAAAAATTATAGTAAAGTTAAATTAATACAAAAGTGTACTACAGGGGCCAGCACTGTGTCACAGCAGGTTACCGACCTGACCTGAAATACTGGCATCACATATGGGTGCCGGTTCTAGACCTGGCTGCTCCACTTTCAATATAGCTCTCTGATATGGCCTGAGAAATAGTAGAAGGCCCAAGTTCTTGGGCCCCTGCACCTACATGGGAGATCTGGAGAAAGCTCCTGCCTTTGGATCAGCACAGTTCTGGCCATTGGGGCCAATTGCAGAGTGAATCATTGGATGGGAGATCTCTCTCTCTCTCTCTGCCTCTGCTCTTTCTGTGTAACTCTGACTTTCAAATAAATAAATAAATCTTTTTTTAAAAAGTGTACTACATGTATGCTCCTGCTTCTCTGTTGCAATGGGTACCACTTGGATAGACTTCATTCCATGTTCTTGTCTCAAGGCAATCAGGAATAGAATGAAGATGTGTAGAAAAGAGGGATCATGAATGAAAAAGGCATTAGGCACTCAGTAATACAGGAAAATTCAGATGAGTGTTGCAACTTATAGGGTTTGAGGTTGTCCCTTTAAAGAATGAGGGTGATATGTGGGACAACATCTACTTGCATATTCAAATAGACCTTGGGTAATGGAGTCTAATCCAGATGAGCACACAGATAAGTTGAAATTTTTCATGGGTATATAGGTCACCACAAACTCATTCCCTTGTGCTGCACACAACACTTATTATCCAGGGTCAGGGTACACTATTATGGCTGGAACATGTGTCACTTCATATGCCTATGGTTTACACTATAAGAATGTGGGGAAAGAATCTTGGGTGGCCAACAAAGCAGCTATAAAACAAATAACTTTGTAATTGATGAAGATGGTATTCCAAATAACAGTTGCAATAACTGTTAGTCAACTTTTAAATATTTATTAACAAAATTTGCCAGCACTGTGGCTCAACAGGCTAATCCTCCGCCTTGCGGCGCTGGCACACCGGGTTCTAGTCCCACTCGGGGCGCCGGATTCTGTCCCGGTTGCCCCTCTTCCAGGCCAGCCCTACGCTATGGCCCAGGAGTGCAGTGGAGGATGGCCCGAGTGCTTGGGCCCTGCACCCCATGGGAGACCAGGAAAAAGCACCTAGCACCTGGCTCCTGCCATCGGATGAGCGCGGTGCTCCGGCTGCAGTGCACTGACTGCGGCAGCCATTGGAGGGTGAACCAATGGCAAAGGAAGACCTTTCTCTCTGTCTCTCTCTCTCACTGTCCACTCTGCCTGTCAAAAAAAATAAATAAATAAATAAAAAACAAAATTTACACAAGAGAGCACAGTTCAATTCATATTTGATCCTACTCTCAATGAGAAACCAAAACTGCAGGTTGTATAAGAGAAAAATTTCTTAAGAACGGTTAACCACTCTGCAACAATTCATCGTGAAATCTGCCCAATACTTAGTAAGATTTGATTCCACCAAAGAATTCTTCCAGACAAATTATATTTCAGGGACTTCTCTCTGTAATCTTGCTATGTTTTGTGGAAGTTTGCCTAATAATAAAGGTATTCCCCATTACAATACAGTCATAGGATTTTTTCTTCCTGTGAGTTGTCAGGTAACTATTGAGAGGTGACATATGGCACATGACTTTTCTATGCATATATGTTTTCTCATTTCTGAGTCTCTTCATTTGAATTGATAAATGGCAGAAGAATTTTTTCACATTCATTGAATTGACATTTTACTGTGAAGTCTCTGGTGTTTATTGATGTTCAATTTCTTGTTTTTTAAGATTTTTATTTATTTATTTGATAGGTAGAGTAACAGACAGTGAGACAGAGAGAAAGGTCTTCCTTCTCTTGGTTCACTCCTCAAATGGCTGCAATGGCCAGAGCTGCACTGATCCAAAGCCAGGAGCCAGGTGCTTCTACCTGGTCTCCCATGTGGGTGCGGAGGCTCAAGCACTTGGGCCATCTTCTACTGCTTTCTCAGGCCACAGCTGAGAGCTGGATTGGAAGAGGGGCAGCTGGGACAAGAACTGGCACCCATATGGGATGTCAGCATCGCAGGTGGAGGATTAACCTACTGCTCCACAGTGCCAGCCTGATGTTTAATTTCTGGCTATGGTTTTTTCACATCTACTGCACTTGAAGGATATCACCTTTTTTTAGTTGCATATTTAGTCAAGCCTGAATTCCATGAAAATATACGTCCACATTCATTACACTCATAAGAAACCCCTTGTGTGAATTCTCTGATGTATAATGATCGATTTCTGACAAATGACTTTTTGTCACACTAATAATATTTCTGAACTACTTCATTTTTTAATGAGTTACTTTATTTGAAAGACAGAGTTACAGAGAGACAGAGAAGCAGAAAGAGGTCTTCCATCCACTGGTTCACTCCCCAGATGGGTGCAATGGCTGGAGCTACAGCAATCCAAAGCCAGAGTCAGGAGCCTCTTCTGGGTCTCCCACCTGGGTGCAGGGCCATCTTCTACTGATTTCCCAGGCCATAGCAGAGAGCTGGATAATAAGAGGAGCAGCTAGGACTAAAACCAGTGCCCACACGGCATGCTGGCACTTCAGGCCAGGGCTTTAACCTACTGTGCCACAGCACTGGTCCCAACCTTTCTTCCTTATGGGAGTGCCTATTGCATGGGATGTAATTTTCAGCAAAAGGCTCTGTCACATGGTTATGGTGATTTTGGAAAAAGTCCTTCACATTCATTATATCTTAAGTTCTCTCCCTTGTTTGAACTACATGTGTTATGAGGTATTCCTTCTGGCAAAAGTCTTTCCCACATTTATTACAAGATTTCCACCATGTAATAAATTCTCTGCTGTTATATTGAGTGATTTTGGCAGTTTCCAACACTCATTCCATTCATAAGGTTTCTCCCCGATGTGAATTCTGATGTTTTATGAGGTGTTACTTATGGATAAAGGCTTTTCCATATGCATTATATCCAAAGTGTTTTCCCCCATATGAATTAGATGATGTGCAATGAGGGCTGAATTATGGGAAAAAGCTTTCCAAGTCATTGTGTTCAAAAGGTTTCTCTTCATGTGAATTTTCTGATGCATTCTGAGATGTGACTTATTCCCAAGGAATTTTCTACAGTCATTGCATTCATGAAGTTTCTCCCTGGTATGAATTCTCTGGTGTGATATGAGTTATGATTTATAACATATGATTTATAAAGGCCTTTATGCACTCATTAGATTCATAAGGTTTCTGCCCTGTGTGAATTCTGTTTGATATGAGGTATAATTCATAGAAAAATGCTTTTCTGAAGTCATTACATTTATAAGATTATTTCCCTGTGTGAATCCTCTGATGCATTTGGAGTTGGAACTTAAAACCAAAAGTTTTTTCACAGTCATTACATCATGAAGTTTAAACACTGTGTGCATTCTCTGGTGCATTATGATGTTTGACTTTTTCCAAAGGATTTTCCAGTCATTACATTCATAAGGTTTCTGCCCTGTGTGAATTCTCTGATGCACGATGAGGGTTGACTTACGGCTAAATGCTTTTCCACTGTTATTACATTCATGAATTTTCTACCCTGTGTTAATTCTTTGCTATGATATGAGGTTTGTCTTTTGTCCAAAGGCTTTTCCACAGTAATTACACTCATGAGGTTCCTCCCCTGTGTGAATTCTCTGATGTTTCCAAAGGACTGACTTTTATCAAGAAGCTTTCCCCTGGTCATTACATTCATGGGGTTTCTCCCCTGTGTGAAATCTTTAGTGTGTACTGCAAAATTCTGATAAATTCATTATCACGCTTTCATTATCTGCCAATCTCTGAATCTGTGTTGGGATTTCTTCTCCCAAACACCCCGGGATATATATAAAAACAACATAGCCCGATGTAGCTTCATCTGATTAAAACACTCAATGATGGATAATTGACTTGCTTAAACTTTATATGAAAAAAATAAATAAGCCACCAGGAACATCTTAGAAAATGATTGCCTCTCTGTTGCTAGTTAAGAGAAGCTTTCAGGGAATAAGCACTTGGCCTGGTAGTTGAAGACCCACATTGCATACAGCGGTGTCTGTCTCAAGTCCTAGTACTGATTCTGTTCCAGCTCCCTGCACATGCACAACCATGGAAGCAGCAAGCTCAATAGTTGTCTCTCTGCCCCCAATAGGGGAGATCAGATGAGTGACCAGCTTCTGACTTTGGCCTGGGCCAGTTCCAGCCTATGCAAAATCACTCTTTCTCCCTGTTTCTCTTTGTTTATGTGTATGTGTCTGTCTCTCTTTTCCTTTCAAATAAATTTTTTTTAAAAAAAGACAAACATCCTGGACTGTAACAAGGCTAATGTGCAGTATCATTTCCTCCATGTGGAAACAGCCCCAGGTCTTCCAGAAGCTGCAATGGTGCTTCCTTAGCACAGTCTTGAAGAAAAAATGTTCCTGTATTTACTGTATGCACAGCACCTACATTACCTGGTGGATTAAGAATGCGCACCATGAGGCCTCTAGGGTGAGTTCAGGGTCAAACTCATTGTTTAGTGGTTTCTGGCTGCCCTCTGTTGGAATTCTGATGCAACTAATACATTTTTTATTAGACACTGACAAACTGCTCATCAATGTGTCCTCATGAATATAAAATTGCAAAACACACTGGCAAAAAGGCAAAGAAAAAACTAGGCCAAGTGATAGGAACTACAAACTGCATCATATCTAGGTGAGTGATCCTGGACTGTGAGGAGAAAAAAAGCAGTAAACATGTTCAAAGAAGTGTTAACTGAATGAATCACTGTTTTTGAAAATTATTTATAAACAAAAGTATATTTAAAAGCTTTTCATATTTCCTCCCAAAAATCAATGTAATTGCTATTATTTACATAAAAGATATTGCCTATATCCTCAAACAGGGCACATAAATGTGGAAAATTATCTTAGAAGAATGGCATTTTTTTAGAGATTTTATTGGGGCTGGCACTGTGGTACAGTGGGTTAAAGCCCCAGCCTGCAGTGCCAACATCCATATTGGCACCAGTTCTAGTCCTGGCTACTCTACTTCCAACCCAGCTTCTGTTGTGGCCTGGGAATGCAGTGGAAGATGGCCCCAAGTACACGGGCCCCTGTACCCATGTGGGAGACCCAAAAGAAACTCTTGGCTCCTGGCTTTGGTTCAGCTCAGCTCTGGCTGTTGCAGACATTTGGGGAGTGAACCAGTGGAAGGAAGACCTCTCTCTCTCTGGCTCTACCTCTATCTATAACCCTATCTTTCAAATAAATAAAAATAAATATTTAAAAATAGCAGATCAAAGGGACAAGATTTAAGAAAAGATTTTATTGATTTATTTGAGAGGTACAACTACAGACACAGAGAGGGAGGGATAGAAAATATTTCTAGGCCGGCGCCGTGGCTCAACAGGCTAATCCTCCGCCTTGCGGCGCCGGCACACCGGGTTCTAGTCCCGGTCGGGGCGCCGGATTCTGTCCCGGTTGCCCCTCTTCCAGGCCAGCCCTCTGCTGTGGCCCAGGAGTGCAGTGGAGGATGGCCCAGGTGCTTGGGCCCTGCACCCCATGGGGAGACCAGGAAAAGCACCTGGCTCCTGGCTCCTGCCATCGGACGAGCGCGGTGCGCCGGCCGCGGCGGCCATTGGAGGGTGAACCAACGGCAAAGGAAGACCTTTCTCTCTGTCTCTCTCTCTCACTGTCCACCCTGCCTGTAAAAAAAAAAAAAAAAAAAAAAAAAAAAGAAAATATTTCTTCCATCTGCTGATTCACTCCCCAACGGCCTCAATGGTCAGAGTTGAGTCTCAGAAGCCAGGAGCCAGGAGCTCCTTCAAAGTCTCCCACGTGGGTGCCAGAGCCAAAGCACTTGGACCATCTTACACTATTTTCCCAGGCCACAAGCAGAGAGCTGCATCAGAATAGCAGTCGGGACACAAACAAGTACCCATATTGGATGCTGGCATAACATCACCAGCCCCCAGAAGATTTGAATTTAAGTGTCAGCATCTGGAAGGAGAATGGAGAAATAGAGAGGAAGAATTGGAGAAGACATGATCACCAACCATTAGACATAGAGCAGTCAGAATAGTGAAGAAAAAGACAGGAAGTGTGAACACAATTCAGTACTAATTGGTTATGCAGAGGGTTGAAAATGGGGTTGGTCATTGCTGCAGCTCAATAGGCTAATCCTCTGCCTGCGGCGCCAGCACTGTGGGTTCTAGTCCTGGTCGGGGTGCCAGATTCTGTCCCGGTTGCTCCTCTTCCAGTCTAGCTCTCTGCTGTGGTCCAGGAGTGCAGTGGAGGATGGCCCAAGTCCTTGGGTCCTGCACCCGCATGGGAGAGCAGGGGAAGCACCTGGCTCCTGGCTTTGGATCAATGTGGTGCACCAGCCACGGTGCACAGGCCACAGTAGCCATTGTGGGGTGCACCAACTGAAAAAAAAGTAAGACCTTTCTCTCTGCCTCTCTCTCTCACTGTCCACTCTGCCTGTCAAAAAAAAAAAGAAGAAGAAAATTGGGTTCAATTCATTGATATGTGCATGAAAGACTGTGGACACTGGCACAGGGAGTTGAAATTGGGAAAACATCAACAAGAATATGATGCAAACAAGTGAGACTGGTACCCATATGGGATGCTGGTGTTACAGACTATAGCTTAACTTTTAAGTCTTGAAAAAAAGATTATTGCAAACTCAAAGAATCTGCTGAGAACACCTATTTGGTTGGTTCAATAAGAAAAGAATGCTGGAGCCAACGTTGTGGTATAGCAGGTTAATCCACTACTGGCAACACTGGAATCCCATATAGGTGTCAGTACAAAACGTCTCTGCACCACTTCCCATCCAGCTCCTTGCTAAGTTATCAGAAAGCAGAAAATAACCCAAGGGTGTGGTCTCTTCCACCCATATAGGAGATATGGAAGAAGCTCCAGGATCCTGGCTTCAGACTGTCATAGCAGCCGTCAATGCAGCCATTTGTGTAATGAATCAGCAGACAGAACCTCTCTCTCTCTCTCCTCTTTCTGTAATTCTTCCTTTCACATTAATAAATAAATCATTAAAAAAGGTGAAACATGACCACTACTGGAAAATAGTGGGAGTCAGAGAGTATTCTTATTTTACATATTATTGTTTAACGTTGTCTCCTCCAGTTCTTCTAAAAAGTACAAGCAATCCTTTGGGAAATGACAGCAATCTGTAATCTCCAAAGTAACTGATACTTGAAGGTTATGGCCATGACAACACTGTTAAATATGTGAACAGTTAAATAGACCTCAAATGCTTCCAATGCTCAAAATTGGCCAAAAGAAAGGAGAATGAAGCACATATAAAACATGCTTAAAAATCATAAAATGAAAAATTAAAACATCATCTCAAAAAGTTGACTCCATCTAAAACTATGAAAACATATATCTAAGTCCACTTTTTATTGTCAGAGCAATCCAACTGACAAAAAGTACTGATGGTTTAAGCCATAGAGGCCAAGGGTGATAGATAGGAAATACAACACCTAAGCAATCTAGCCCTGAGAGTCTTTGCCAAAGGCTGCAATGTGGATTGCAGAGGAAGGATATTGCAGAGGGCAGACATGTACAGTGAGGTGCATAATCAAGGCCTCAGTAGAGTGTGAGCAATGTGAACTTAGGTCACTCTCTATTTCTGCCTCCATGATAGACAAATTTCTATGATGATCCCCTGCCCTTCTGGACTCCTACTTTTTTCAGATCATAAAGTAATCTGAAAAGCTGAAAAGTTATTCTGGTTATCTTACTCATGCTCTCACCCTCTACATGGGGTACACAGAAGGCACATAACTTGTTTCCTCTGTTAACAGGCTATGGATCAACGGTAGCTACATCTGGAGATAACATGGTTGTCTGGCATTATTCTAGATTCTGGATTTGAGTGTAAAATGATGGAAACATGGGACATTGTGGTCTCTGGTTATGAGAAAAACTTAAGATACCTGTGGGATGGCCGGTGCTGCGGCTCACTTGGTTGATCCTCTGCCTGCAGTGCAGGCATCCCATATGGGTGCCGGGTTCTAGTCCTGGTTGCTCCTCTTCCAGTCCAGCTCTCTGCTGTGGCCCAGGAAGGCAGTGGAGGATGGTACAAGTGCTTGAGCCCCTGCACCCGCATGGGAGACCAGGAGGAAGCACCTGGCTCCTGGCTCAGGTTGGCATATTCCTGGCCGTGGGGGCCATTTGAGGAGTGAACCAACAGAAGGAAGACCGTTCTCTCTGTCTCTCCCTCTCACTATCTATAACTCTGTCAAACAATTTTAAAAAAAAGATACCTGTGGGAGAAGCGACATTCCAACATGTGATGACCAGGGACCACTCATCTTCAGTGTTGTTTCCTGTGATAGGATCTTACACCTCCATTCCCATACTGAAAAATGCAGACAAGGCCACATGACTCTTTCCAGAAAGAGTAAAAATTTTGTCACATTTGATAAAATCACAGAAAATCACTGTTCTTTATCATCCAGCCACAATGACCGTCAGTAGACACCATTCTATCAGCCTGAGGTCAAAATGACAGCTGATGCACAGCTTAAATGTGGAAGCCTTGAAGAAGCTGGGTCATTGGTTACCTGAGAAAGCCATTAAAAGACATTTTGCTGCAGTAGGTGGTGCTCATAGGTAGATGGCACTGCAAGTCCATGGGTTATATCTATGAAATTTTTAATAAATAGTGCTTAACACAAATACAGAAAAAAGGGGCCAGCATGTGGCACAGCAGGTTAATGCCTTGGCCTAAAGCACTGGCAGCCCATATGGGTTCAGGTTCTAGTCCCAGCTTATCCTCTTCTGATCCAGATCTCTGCTATGGCCTGGGAAAGCAGTAGAGGATGGCCCGAGTCCTTGGGCCTCTGAAGCCACATGGGAGACCCAGTAGAAGTTCCTGGCTCCCAGCTTCAGAATGGTACAGCTCTGGCCATTGCAGCCATTTGGGGAGTGAACCATCGGATGGAAGACTTCTCTCTCTGCCTCTATTCTCTCTGTAACTCTGTCTTTCAAATAAGTAACATAAATCTTAAAAAAAAAAGAAATTAAAAAATAAAGTTTTGGATCAAGACACATAAATAAATAAATCTTAAAAAATACAGAAAAAAGCTAAAATGGAATCCAAAGATCGTATCAAATATATAAAGACTTGACAACTACATGAGGTATATTATTTATAATTTTGAGTGAGAAAATTCCATAACATTGTACTAAACACTAGATGACTAAAATAACAGAAATTTAGTTTCACATATTTTGACACTATGCTGCCTGAAGTTTTGATTTCTTCTGAGGACATTCTCTTGTTTCAAGATCATTAAATTTCCAACATAACCTATGGGATCTAGTCTGTTTGTCCTCCCATCTCTAGGGACTCTTTCAAAATCAGACTGGAGGGGCCAGTGCTATGGCACAGTAGGTTAATCCTCCATGCCTGCAGTGCTGGCATCCCATATGGATGCCAGTTCAAGTTCCAGGTGCTCCTCTTCCAATCCAGTTCTCTGCTATGGCCTGGGAAAGTAGTAGAAGGTGGTCCAAATGCTTGGGCTCCTGCACCCATGTGGGAGGCTGAGAAAAAGCTCCTGGTTCCTGGCTTCAGATCAGCACAGCTTCAGCCATTATGGCCATGTGGGGAGTGAACCAATGGAAGGAAGATCTTTCTCTGTCTTTCCCTGTCACTGTCTATAACTCTACCTCTCAAGTAAATAAATAAATAAATAATCTTTTATATATCAGATTGGATTAGGTCAGGATATAAGATAACACTCAGACATCAATAGCCTCTGTATATACAGACAATACCACAGCTGACATAGAACTTCTAACATCAATCCCATTCACAATAGCTACAAAAACATAAATTTAAATAAATTTAAGCAATGTCAAAGATCTCTGTGATGAGAAATACAAAATATTAAAGAAAGCAATGAGAGAAAAAATGAAAAATTGTTCATGTTCATGGATTGTTGGAATCAATATCAAACTCTAAACTACTGAAAACAATTTAAAGATTCAATATACCAAGGACAATCTTCTCAGATATAGAAAAGGATGCTAAAATTCATATGGAAACACAGGAGTCCCTGAAGAGCTAAAGCAATCTTATACAACAAAAACAAAGCTGGAGGCTTATCTGAGAGGTAGAGTTGCAGACAATGAGAGGGAGGGAGGTCTTCCATCCACTGGTTCACTACCCAATTATTCACAATGGCCTGCACTGGGCCAATCCAAAGTCAAGAGCCTGGAGGTTCTTCTAAGTCTCCTATGTGAACACAGGAGCTCAAGCACTTGGGCCATCCTCTACTGCCCTCCATAGCCATAGCAGAGAGCTGGATTGGAAAAGGAGCAACCAGGACTTCAACTGGTGCCCATATGGGATTCCAGCACTGCAGGTGGACAATCACCCACTGTATTACAGCACTGCCCCCAGGTTTCAAGACATACTATAGTGCAGTAATCAAAATAGCCTAGTATTTGTACAAAAACAGATGGATAGACCAATGGAATAGAATATAAATGCAGAAATCAATCCTGGAGAAGGATAGACTCTTAAACACATAGTGCTGGGAAAACTGGATCTCCTCAAGCAGAAGTATGAAGCAATACTTCTACTTTACACCTTACAAAAATACACTCAAAATGGATTAAAATGGATTAAAGATTGAAATAACAACCTGATACCATCAAATTATTAGAGAACATTGGGGAAACCCTGCAAGACATTGGCATAGAAAAAGACTACTTGGAAAAGACTGCAGAGGCACAAGCAATCAAAGCCAAAATTGACAAATGAGATTACATCAAATTGAGAAGCTTCTGTACTGCAAATGAAACACTCAGCAAAGTGAAGAGCCAACTGACAAAATAGGAGAAATGATTTGCAAACTATGCAACTGATAAAGGATTAGTAATCAGAATATGTAAAGGCTCAAGAAATTCCACAACAAAACAAACAACCCAGTGAAGAAATGGGCAAAGGACTTAAACAGGTATTTTTAAAAAGATCCAAATAGCCAACAGATACACGAGAAAATGCTCAGGATCACCATTCAACAGAGAAATGTAAATCAAAACCACAAGGAAGGAAGTTTTACCTCACCTCTGTTAGAATGGCATTCACATAGAATCAAACAAATGCTGGCAAAGATGTATGGGAAACTTAACCCTAATCCACATTTGTGGGAATGTAAACTGGTAAAGACACCATGGAAGACAGTATGGAGATACCTCACAACATCGTACTTAGTGAATAAGCCAGTCTAAAAAGGACAAAAACTGTATATTCTCCCTGACCTGTGATAACTAATAGCACACCTAAAGGTAACCTACAGAAATGCAATTGACACTTTGAGAAGCAATGACTTTGAACAGCCCTTGTCTTAACTATTGAGGAACAATTTTTTTCACATTATCTGTTGAACTCTTTACTTATTATAGAGTTACTCATATGTGTATAAAGTTAATTGAAAATAGATCTTAGTAAAAAATAGGAATGAGGATAGGAGAGGGAGAAGAAGAAGAGGAGTGTGGGTGGGAGGGTGGCTATGGTGGGAAGAGTTACTATGTTCCTAAAGTTGTAATTATGAAATGCATGAAGTTTGTCTTCCTTAAATAAAAGGTTTCTAAGGAAAAAATATATGAAAGGAACATTCAAGGAAAATTTTCATTTTGATGATTTGGGTCAAGGCTACTTGGTAGTAATATTTAAAAGCAAAGAATGAATGATGTGTTTTTCATCTTACACATTTTTGATTCTTTAACTTTTTGTTTTGAAAGACAAAATTTTACAGAGAGAGAAGAAGGCAGTGGAAGATCTTCCCTCTGTTGCTCCACTACCCACGTGGCTGTAACAGCAAGAGCTGGGCCAGACTAAAACCAGGAGCCAGAAGCTTCATCTGGGTCTCACACATGGCTGGCAAGTGCCCAAGCACTTGGACCATCTTCTGCTTCTTTCATAGGTGCCCTAAGCAGGGAGCTGGATTGGAAATGGAGCAACCAGGAAACACACCAGACCCCATAAGGAATGCTCGAATCCCAGGCAGCTGTTTAACCCAATCTGCAATGTCACAATTTTTGTAAATTTAGACACTAGAAGCGAGTGTTGACAACTCAAGAAATTAAGCTTCTGCAACTTAAGTGAGAAGCTAGGACTATATCCCTGGCTCTCAGTTATGACCCTGTCCCAGCCCTGGTTGTTGTGGGTGTGAATCAATGGATTGAAGGTGTCTGTCTCTCTCTCTCTCTCCCTTTCTCTCTGTCATTCCATAACACAGAGCAGGCTAAGCCTCCAACCATGGTGTCAGCATCCCATATGGGCACCAGTTTGTGTTCCAGATGCTCTTCTTATTTTTTAAATATTTATTTGAAAGTAGAGTTGCAGAGAGAGAGCTGGAGAGACAGAGAGAAAGGTCTTCCTTCTGCTGGTTCACTCCCAAAATGGCTGCAATAGCTGGAGCTGGGCCGATACAAAGCCAGAAGCCAGGAGCATCCTCCAGGTCTCCCACATGGGTGCAGGGGCCCCAAGAGTTGGGCCATCCTTGACTACTTTGCAGGCCATAGCAAAGGGCTGGATTGGAAGTGGACCAACTGGGACTCAAATCAGTGCCTATATGGGATGCCGGCACCACAGGCAGAGGCTTACCCTACCATGCCACAGCAAGGGCCCCAGATGCTCTTCTTTGGATCCAGCTCTCTGTTTTTGTCCTGGGAAAGCAGTGGAAGATAGCCTAAGTCCTTGGGCCCCTAAACCCACCTGGGAGACCCAGAGGAAGCTCCTGGCTCCTAGCTTTGGGTCAGCCCATCTCCAGCTGCTTTAGCCATTTGGAGACTGAACCAGTGGATAAAAAATCTGTATGTCTCTCCTCTCCCTGTAACTATGCCCATCAAATAAATAAATAAAATCTTTTTTAAAAAAAGATCTCTATATATTTCCATCTACTTCTCATTCTCTCTCAAGTATATAAATACTTTAAGACGGCAAAAGATTCAAGTCAAAGAGTAGAGAATTGTCTTGGGCTCTGACTATAGTTTATGCCATTGATAAATGAAATAATTTGCCTGAATCATAACTTTGTCAAATCTGAAGTAATCCGGCATTTGTAGACTCACTGTGATAAAACTATGGAGAGTTATTTAAGGACCTGCAATAGATTCTATCCTATACACATTTTCTGATCTAATCCATAAAGAAAGTTCAGCCTCCAAAAGCATTTAAAGAAACTCTACTTTAATAATTCAAAATATTACCTTTTTAATTAATTGTTTCTGATGTAGCAAATTCTTGCTGAAGTTTGAATTCAAATCATGTCTTGTAGCTATGGCAATAAAAAAAATTGAGACCAATGTGAATTCAGGTCAGATGGCTTTAAATCTTGAAACCATGCTTACTTAATCTATATGAATCCTGATTCAGAATTATATTTCTTTATGTTTTTCCAACTTATTTAACAAAATCTCATAAAGCTCTTAATATACAATGTGAAAGTAGCTGAGGAATAAATAAACAACCTACCAGCAATATATTTATTTTTGTTGGTCTTAGCCACATGTAGATGTCTCTAGAATCTTATCTGCAAGAGAAATTGCTTAGAGGGAGGGGTCAAACAAAAAGTCTTCTTAGATTCTTCCTAGATTCTACTGTGCTAATCAAGATCATGAAGGAAATGTATATAGAAAAACGGGCATATTGGCTCAGCGACAAAAATGAATTAGCCTCCCTGTGGGGGAATACAATCTTTATACATGGGAAAAACACTCACATGGGAGACCTCTAAGAAGCTCCAGGCTACTGGCTTCAGATCAGCCCAGCCCCAGCCATTGAGGAAATATGGGAGTGAACCAGCAGATGGAAGGACTCTCTCTCTCTGCCTCTGTCTCTGTAACTCAGCCTTTCAAATAAATAAATAAATAAATCATATAGAAATAATTTATAATGTTCATCGCAATTGTTCAAATAAGTAGCAGTACACCAAAAAAATTATGATTTCACTAGAGTCTGTATTACATAGAAAATTACTCAGGCAGTACTGTTTTTCTTAAAACATCTCTTGCTTTTTTACGTATCTCAAATTCCTTAAAAGTATCCAGCTTGAAAATTAGTTTTTGGCCACAATTGTATGTATAGGAAAAATTAACAGAATCTGTTAGCACAGCTTTCTGTAACTGTTCCATGTGACACTCCTCCCTGTATCCAAATCTTGACCTAATTCTCCACCACACAAAACCCTGACATTTTTCAGTTCACTTGTTCTAGCCCATGAGACAACCATAAATATATCAACATAGTTTATAAAGTATTTTACCTTTGGGAGTGTGCCTTCTTGTACAGTAATCATGTGGAGAATCCTGAGACTTACCTGATGGACACCTGGGGCCTAGGTCAAGGCTGTGCAAATCAGACATTGGAAGGGAAGGCATTAAGATGCAGTAGGCTTACCTACTTCTCTGGACATACCACATCACAGAGTTCCTGGCTTGTGTCCTGGCTATTTCACACCTCCAACTCAACTTCCTGCAAGTATGTTTTTAAAGTTTTTTTTAATATTAATTTATTTACTTGAAAGGCAGAGCTACTGAGATGCAGAGGCAAAGAGAGATAGGCCTTCCACGTGCTGCTTCACTCCCCAAATGGCCATAATGGCCAGAGCTACACAGATCCAAAATCAGGAGCCAGGAGCTTCTTCCAGGTCTCCCATGAAGGTGCAGGGGCCCAAGGACTTGAACTATCTTCTACTGCTTTCTCAGGCCATAGCAGAGAGCTGGATTGGAAGTGGGCAGCCAGGACTGGAACTGACGCCCATGGGATGCTGGCACTGCAGGTCGTGACTTTCCTATTACAGCACAGCACCAACCCAAAAGTGTTCTTTTGAGTCAACAGATAATGGCTCAGAAACTTGGTTTCCTGCAATCTGAATGGGAAACCCACATAGAGTTCCTACCTCTTGGCTTTCATAGATATAACACTCGCTATTGTGGGCTTTTGCAGAGTGATCCAGCAGATGGAGGACCTTTTTCTCTGCCTTTCAAATAAACAAATCAGTAAAAAATCATCAGTATGTGATATGGAACTACCACCGCTGGTTAAAGCTAGAGTTGCTCCACTTCCAATCCAGTTCCCTCCTAATGCACCTGGGAAAATATCTGAAGACAGTTCAACTACTTGGACCATTTCTATCCACCTGGGAAACCTGGATAGAGTTCCTGTTTTCTGGCTTTGGCCTAGTCCAGTCCTAGCCACTGAAACCATTTGAAGAGTGAACCAACAGAAGGTATTAGATAGAAAGATAGATCTGTCAGGCTGGCGCCGTGGCTCAACAGGCTAATCCTCCGCCTTGCGGCAATGGCACACCGGGTTCTAGTCCCGGTCGGGGCGCCGGATTCTGTCCCAGTTGCCCCTCTTCCAGGCCAGCCCTCTGCTGTGGCCCGGGAGTGCAGTGGAGGATGGCCCAAGTGCTTGGGCCCTGCACCCCATGGGAGACCAGGAAAAAGCACCTGGCACCTGGCTCCTGCCATCAGATGAGTGCGGTGTGCCGGCCGCAGCGCGCTGTCCACGGCAGCCATTGGAGGGTGAACCAACGGCAAAGGAAGACCTTTCTCTCTGTCTCTCTCTCTCACTGTCCACTCTGCCTGTCCAAAAAAAAAAAAAAAAAGAAAGATAGATCTGTCTCTCCCTCTCTCTCTATGAATCTGCCTTTCAAATGAACAAATAAATAAATAAATTTTAAAAAATATATTGGTGTGAGTTAAGCAATCTTAAAGACAGCAGCCTCAATTAAAGCAGTAGATAACTAAAACAAGTGATTTGTGATTCCAGGTACCACCAGCATATGGATGGCCTAGCAGAGGCCACCCCAAAATGCTTACTAAAATTACAAATGAAATAGTTGAATTTTATACCTGCACAATTTTACTCTATTTTGAGTGCAAGAGCCCAGAATCTTGGACCATCTTCCTGTTTTTTCTCAGAATATTAGCAGGGGTTTGGATCAAAGTTGGGGCAGCCAGGACATTGACTGGTGCCATATAGGATGCCAGGGTCACAGGCAGTGGCTTCACCTGCTATGCCTCAACACAGGATGCAAAACTGTTTTAATCTTATACATCTATTTGAGCACTGTACTGTGATTTATTTATAGTTTACAAACCAACAAGCAGTAAAAGCGTGACTTATTCACATGTTAAATAGAAAATAGATTCACACTAAATTTTGTTGTATATTAGTAGCTGATATTAAGTGTGAAAAACTTGTATAATGCCCACTTTTGGATAAGCAATCCATAGAGATTATTAGGGAAAAAGTATAACCATGAACAAGGAAAAGTCTTCCAAAACAGTGTTTGTTCCAAATCAACTGTGGTTTCTGAAATGGGTCTCAAAATACGACTTTTAAAATAAATGTGGTAAATTAAATAACCCTACTCAAAAATAAATAAATAAACCAAAGTTTGTGACATCTACAAATCATTTGATATTTGTCAGTGCACTTCATCATAGCTCTAGATATCAATGACAAACTACATTTCACATTAATTGGAAAAAAAATATATTTTTTTTAAAAAAATCATAGTAGACAAGACACACACCTTGGTATTTGATGTGAGCATCCCAATCAGCAGCTTAAACTGATGCAGCACAATCCCTGCCCCACAGTTCCTGGTTTTGTTTTAGCCCAGACTCAGTTGTGAGCCTTGGAGGAATCAGCACATGAAAGCACTGTATCTGTTTGTGTCTCTGCCTAAAAGAAACAAAAGAATAAACTAAAGAAATATACTATGCCCCTCATAAGCAGGATGAGCTACAGAAGAGATGTTGAGTCTATGCCCCTCAACATCCCTTAGGATTAAGAGAATGGGGCCTCTGAGGGGAGAATGTTGTAGGCAGGCATATAGAATAAAATTGATTAGGTGTGTGAGCTAAAAGACCACACTTTCACCATGGCCCTGTGTGACCTCATACCCCTACCTGGCCACATCTGTGTACCCACCAGCCAATCAAGTTAATTAACTGCTCCCCTTTGAAAATTGATTGAAAGTCTGGGACATGGTGTCTCTCTCTCTCCTGTCCTTGGCCTTTTGCCAGTATGGGGCTTACTGTGGCCCTGCACCTCCAGGGCTCGTGGCCTTTGGGCCACCCACCCCATGCTTCCTGGCCTAGATGTTCCTCCATGTGGCTGGTTCCTAGTACTCAGCATGAATCCGGATTTGCTTCTCTCCTGTAGATAGGGTTCTCACTCTCCTATGCATTTCTTTCACTAAATAAAAGCTTAAAAATGTAAAAAAAAAAATTTTTGTCTGCCTTCTGCTCTTTTCCCTATTTCTAAACTTTGCAACACAAGCAACCACAAATCTGCTCCATTAAAATAGATTTGTTTACTATGGACATTGCAGGCAGGCTTGAGTGTAAGAAATGCCACTTGTGATAACGTCATTGCATACTGGAGTGCCTTGTTGGAGCCTGCTTATCCTACCTGATCCATCTTCCTGCTAATGTTCATCCTGAGATGATTCAAGTACTTGAGTCCCCCCCGTAAGCATGGTAGCTGCAAATGCAGTTTTTGGATGCTGGATTTAGCCTGTCCTAGCCACAGCTGCTGCAGTTCACAGGGCAGTGAGCCAGCATATGAGAAGATCTTTCTGTCTCTGCCTTTCAAATAAATGAAAATAAATAAGACATTAAAGAAAAATGACAGCAAAAGAGAACAATTAAAATATGCTATTTTAATGAATTCTACTATATGAGTTATCATGTTTAATGTGAATTATCTAAGTATACCAATTAAAAGAGATTAAGTCAGCCAAAATAAAATCAAGACCAAACTATATGTGATCTATAAGAAAACCATTTTAAATATAAAGACACAAAAAGACAATCTGATTCTGGGTTAATTAAAGAAAAAATTGGATGCCAGCATTATAGCACTGTATCAAGATTAAGTTCCTACTTATGATGTTGGCATCCAGCAGAGTATCAACTTAAATATCAGCTGCTCTGTTTCAATTGAGCTCCCTTCTAATGTCTAGGAAAGCAGTGATGATTGTCCTAGTACCTGGGCTCCTGCCACTCATGTGGGAAACCCAAATGGAGCTCAGGTATCCTCCAGATGAAGAGTTATGGTCCTGGCTTGGGCCCAGCCCAGCCCAATCCAGCCCATTGCAGCCATTTGCAGAGTGAACCAGAGGATGGAAGATCTCTTTCTCTGTCACCCTCCCATTCAAATAAATAAATATTTAAGAAAGAATAAATTTCACTTGCATATGAAATGTGAAAATCTGCATTACAACATTACACCATCATCACAAACAACTACATGATAGAATGCATATGGTGGTGAGGTTTGTTTTACTTTTACACATATATTTATCACCATTAATGTGTTAAATTATTCCATTTTTTTCAACTTAAAATATATAAGTACAATAAGAGTAGGATAAACACAAAGATAGCTTCAGTTCTGATTAGGATTTAGGTTAAAAAAATTTTAAGTGTTACACAATGAAACTGAAGGCAGTTTTCCAAAAGGATAATACACTGTGTCCTTAGCATCAATCTATATAAAGTAAAATCCATACAACTGAATGGGCATTACAGATACATCAGTGGTAATCAGTACAAATAAATATAAAAGCAATACCAAATCACTGGAAATTAGTATTTAGTAATGAATAATCACAGAGATGCCAGTTACTACTAGATGGAATAAGGAAATAAGGTCATCCCAGTTTTGACAAATCACAAAATACACATCGATGAAAATTTAGATAGTTAATCCCTCCACTGTATGAATACTTCATATTAAATTTGAATTTATCCACAACCTGCAGCCTAGCAATATTTTTTTTCAGTTATTTATAATACTTGCCATGTATTAGCACTGGTGGGGAATTAAAAAAATTAACAGTCAGAAACATCAAATAATAATCTAGAAGAAAGCAATGTTCCATAACTACTGGAACCGCTGATGTGACCTGCCTGAACTACAACATAGAATAGAAACATCTGGGGAAAAAACACTCAAGGCAAAAATGAAAATATCTTTTTAGTGTAAAATATCAATAGTTAGTATCAGCATTCTGAAAAGTTGAAAAGCCAAGAGACAAACATAAGCAAAATTCTTCTTTGGAAGAAGTAGATCGTAAACTACAAAAAGACCCACAAAGAATTAGAGCTGGTCACTTATGAGGTCAGTGGGGGAAGAAATCAGGAAGACACCTGAACTGACAAATGCCCATTCATTCACTTGGGTAATCATTCTGTGGGTGTTTATATTTTTATGTAAAGTTAGCAGAAAATAAGTGCTACCGAACAAATAATCAGGCCCTTGCTTCTCAACACTTGAATTCACCAGAGAGGAAAGCATTTATATCAAGAAGCTGGCATCTTGGGGGAAAGAGATCTCTTCATCTAAAATGTGCTCTTTCCACCCAACAAGCCACCAAGAGCTGTTTTTAAGAACATGGGTGGAGGGGCAGACACTGTGGCCTGTGGGGTAAAGGCACAGCCAGTAGTATCACTGTCATATATGGGCACCAGCTGCTCTGCTTCTGATCCAACTCACTGTGAATGCAGCTGAGAAATCAGTGGAAGGTCACCCACATGCTTGGGCCACTGCCACCACCTTGGGAGACCTGGGAGATGCTTCTGACTCCTGGATTTGGTCTGGCCCAGCTCAGGTGATTGCAGCCATGTGGGGAATGAGCTAGCTGATGGAAAATCTCTCTCCATCTCTTCCTCTATCTATCTGTACCTCCTCCTTTCAAATAAAATAAATACATCTTTTTTTAAAAAAATGGGTAGCTTCAGATGGAGGTTAGAAATCAAAGTGATTCTGTTTAGTTGACAATTTGGCAGCTGTTCAGGCTTTGCTCTAATAAATGCTCATCTGGGGAAATCCAAGCCATCAACCAGGTGAAGATGTTTTGATGGGGCTGAGGCTGCTTTGTTAGCTGGGTCAGACTGCTATTCTGGGCTGGAGCTGTGGCACAGCAGATTGAAGACCCAGCCTGTGGCACCGGCATCCCATATGAGATGCTCCTTTTCTGATCCAGCTCTCTGCTGTGGCCTGGGAAAGCAGCAGAAGATGGCCCAAGTCCTTGGGCCCCTGAACCCATGTGGGAGACCCAGAAGAGGCCCCTGGCTCCTGATCAGCTGATATCTGGCCATTGCGGTCATTTGGGAAGTGAACCAGTGGATGGAAGACCACATAGCATCCCTGATCATTATGAGATAATAATCACTTACATAATATTAAGTCAAATTATGTATAAATATATTAAGTATATTGAATATTTAATTAATAGATATAGACATTTGAAATACATTAAAAATCTCAACTCTTAAAACTCAGTTTTCTAAACCCAAAGTCAGAGAATACATGAGACAATCTTGACAAAACACAAAATTTCTTTCCCTTCTGTAATAACCAAAAGGTAAAGAAAATACTTTTGTGCTGTGTTTTTCTAATGGGAAGCTCCTCCAGATTACTTAGAAGTTAAACCCAATGGAAAGGTACCCAAACTTAGACACTGGAGGCTGTGAGCATTCAACATTATAAAATAATGAAAAAATTTAGCAAAGATTACACCTGTTGCTGGCACTGTGGCTTAGCAAGTAAAGCCACCACCTGCAGTTCTGCGATCCCATATGGGTGTCAGTTCATGTCCTGGCTGCTCCACTTCTGATCCAGCTTTCTGCTATGGCCTGGGAAAGCAGCAGAAGATGGCCCAAGTCCTTAGGCCCCTGCACACTTGTGGGAGACCCGAAAGAAGCTCCTGGCTGTAGCTCAGTGCAGCTTTGGCCACTGTGGTTATCTGGGGAGTGAACTATCAGAAGATGGAAGACATCTCTCTCTCTCTCTCTGCCTCTCTGTAACTCTGCATTTCAAATAAATAAATACATCAAAATTGAAGAAAATAATACACCTTAGAAACAAAAGCAGAAAAAAATCCCATAGAACAATTTAAATACATCTAGAAAATTCAGGTGTAGGGGTGACTGTTGTGGCGTGGTGTGTAAAAGCCACCACCTGTGACACAGGCATTCCACATGCACACTGATTCTAGTCCTGACTATTCCATTTCTGCTAATGTGCCTATAAAACCAATGAAAAATGGCCAAGTCCTTGGGCCCCTGACAGTGAGGTGGGAGACCCAGAAGAAGTTCCTGATTCCTGGCCATCGTGGCTCAAGTTCAGCCATTGTGGCCATTTGGGGAGTGAAGCAGTAGACCAAAGATCTCTGTCTCTCCCTCTCTCTGTAAACTCTGCCTTTCAAATAAAAAGAAAGCTTAAAAAAGTATTAGGTGTAGGGGTTGGTGTTGTGGTGTAGCAGGTCAAGCCACTGCCCACACTGCCAGCATCTCATAAGGGCACTGGTTTGAGTCCTGGCTGCTCCACTTCCTATCCAGCTCTCTGCTATGGCCTGGGAAAGCATCAGAAGATGGCCCAAGTCCTTGGGTTACTGCACTCACTTGGGAGACCTGGGAGAAGCTCCTGGCTGCTGGCTTCATATCAGCACAGCTCTGGCTGTTGTGGCCATCTGGGGAGTGAACCAGCAGATGGAAGACTTGTCTCTCTCTCTCTGCCTCTCCTCTCTGTATAACTCTTTCAAATAAATAAATAAAGCTTTTTAAAAAATTAGGTATAAAGATCAAGTACTCTTATTATCCCTACTCTCCTAAGATAAATATTTATCTTTTTAAGATTAATTTATTTCCAAGGTAGAGTTACAGAGAGAGAGAGAGAAAGAAAGAGAGAGAGGTCTTCCATTGTCTAGTTCATTAGCCAAATGGCCACTACAACCAGGACTGGGCCAGGCAGAAGCCACTGCCAGGAGACTCATCCAGGTCTCCCACATGGGTGCAGGGTCCCAAGGACTTGGGTCATCCTCTCCTGTTTTCCCAGGTGCATTAGCTAGGAGATGAATCAGAAGTGGGCCATGAGGAATCAAACCAGTGCCCATATGGGTTTCTGCCATCACAGGCAGCATCTTAACCTGTGTGTCATAATGTCAGCTGTAAGGACAAGCATTTCTCATGACAGGCCATAACTAAACAATAAAGGAGGAGAAAGTAGCTTAAAAGAGATGGCTAGTTGTTGGAAAGGAGTCAATCAAACTGTAAGAAGCTGCAGTTGAGAAGATGGTTGAAACTGTTATTAGAGGGGCCAAGCACTGGAGCGTAGTAGGCTAATCCTAGAAAAGCAGAGCAAGATGTGCTTGAGAATGGGGGACCCACAAGAAGCTCCTGGCTCCTCTTGGATTGGCTCAGCTCCAGCCACTGCAGCCATTTGGGGAGTGAACCCGTGGATGGAAGACATTTCACTCTGCCTCTCCCTCTCTCTATCTCTCAAAATTTTAGGCACCGTGGTATAGAAGGTTAAGCCTCCTCCTCTGTGCCACAATCTCATATGGACTCCGGCTCAGTTGAGTCCCAGCTGCTCTACTTCTGATCCAGCTCTCTGCTAATGCACCTGGAAAAAGCAGAGGAAGGTGCCCTAAGTACTTGAGTCCCTGCCCCTGTGTAGTAGACTCAGCAGGCACTCCTAGCTCCTGCTTACTGGCTCCTGCCTGACCGAACCCCCACCCATTGAGGCTATTTGGGTAGTGAGTCATTGGATGGAAGATCTCTTTCTTCTCCTCTTTCTCACTTTGTATCTCTGCCTTTCAGATAAATAAATCTTTTTTAGAAAGTTTTTAGACTTTAAAATCAAATGTTAAACACCTCTAGCAAATATTTATCATTAATATTTATATTTTCTAAAAAAACTTGACTGATTTAACATAGGGGACTAAATCCTAGTTTTATTTGTTTGGAAGACAGAGTTACAGAAAAATAAAGACAACGAGAAAGAGATTGTCTATCTGGTTCACTCCCCAACCATCTACAACAGCCAGAGCTGGGACAGGTTGAAGCCAGAAGCCAGGAAAGTCCATGTGGTTCTCCCACATGTGTGGCAGGGGTCCCATCACTTGGACCATCTTCTGCTATCCCAGGCATATTCGCAGGGTGCTGGATTAGAAGTGGAGCAGTCTGGACTCAAAGAAGCACTCATATGGGATGCAAGTATGATAGACTGCATTTAACCGATGATGCTGCCCCACTTTGAAAATTTTTAATGTCAGGGCCATTGTTGTGATGTATGGGTAAGGCCACCACCTGTGATGCTGGCATCCCATATGGGCACTGGTTCATATCACAGCTGCTCTACCTCAGATCAAGCTCCCTGCTAATGGCCTGGGAAAAGCAGAGGAAAATGGCACAAGTGTTTAGGCTCCTGCTACTGATGTAAGAGATCGGAATGGAGCTCCAGGCTCCTGCCTTCAGTCTGGCCCAGTGCTTGCTTATTGCAGACATCTGGAATTGAACCAGTAGATGGAAGATGTTGGTCTCTGTCTCTCTCTGTCTCTCTCACTCAGCCTTTCAAATACATAAATAAATCTTTCAAAAATTCTAAACTTTGGGATGTTGACTTAGAATTATTTCTTATTGGGGCCGGTGCTGTGGCATAGTAGGTTAAGCCTCCACCCACAGAGCTGGAGTGCTGGCATACCATAAGGACACTGGTTCAAGTCCTTGTTGCTCTACTACAATCCAGCTCCTTGCTAATGACCTAGGAAAGCAGTGGAAGGTGGCCCAATGTCCTTTAGCCCCTGCACTCATGTGGGAGAGTGGGAGGAGGCTCCTGGCTTCTGGCTTGATATCTGCAAGGTCCAGCCATTGCAGCCCTCTGGGGTTTGAACCAGTGGATGGAGGACCTCTCTCTCTCTCTCTCTCTCTGTCTCTCTCCTTCTCCCTCTCTCTGTTATTCTGCTTTGCAAATATTAAAATAAAAAATCTTAAAAAATTATTTCTTATCCTTGGTAACGTACTGTTTAGTGAAAACTTAGCAGGTAATTTTTAACAGTTATATGTTAATAACTTATGAAAACATTTAACAAAAGGCCCAATGCCTTCTATATATTATAAGAAGCCAAGAGTACATGTATTTAGAAAAATTTATCTTTTACATTTAGCAATTCAAAAAAAGTCATCCTACTACAGAGTATCCCTTGGTCTCTCTAGCTGCTACACTGCTTTATCTCTCTGCAGCCACTGTAAGTCAGAGATGCTCTTATCCCTGGGCAGGAAAACCTGAGGTCTATTTCCTCATGTCAAATTGGATAGGGTCCCCAAATTGGTAATCCATCCTCTGATCACCTTGATGAGAGGATCTGGGTTGCACATGGCACAAGCATCATGAGCCATCAGGGGTGGGATTCCCTTTGTACCCAGTCATCCTCCTCTCCTTGCACAGCTTGTACTGGGCATTCTCTTCAGTGTGTGTTCAGATTGGACACCACCTCCAACCACCATGTGGCTTCTGCTGTGATGTAGTGAACAGCAAGATGGCCCCTTGATGTCAAATATCAGACAGAAATGCTCACCTGTCTGCTCAATGCTGATGTTTGCTCCATCTCACACATATCCATGAGTCCAGCAAGGCTTGCAGCATCAGTTTGAACCTTGCTGTGGATTCTGACCCAGCCACAGCATACATTATCTTCTCCACCTCCTCTCCAGTCAGTGTATACTTGAGTCTTTCTCAGGAAGATGATGAGAGGGAGACATTCCTTAGGTTGTAGGGACCTGATGATGCACAAGTTGCCACAGCAAAGACCACCAATTGATTTTTTAGCAATTATACTTACATTGCCTGAGAAACTAAAATATTAGATAAGTACGGTTATTCTCTTAAGTCATGATCTTGCCAAAGAACAACTTTAAATTGGACTTCATAGGAAGCAATGAACACTGCATCATTCTTCTCATCTATTGTTTGTGCTTAGGTGAAAATTACATTTTGATTTTAAATAACACAAATAAGCACAACCAACTTTTACACATACAACAGTACACACATATAATGTGTAGCATACATTATGACACAGAAAAATATAGAAATCTCTGAAACTCTTTTTTAAATTTTTTAAAATTTTATTTAATGAACATAAATTTCCAAAGTATAGCTTATGGATTACAATAGCTTCCCCCCCATAACTTCCCTCCCACCCACAACACTCCCTTCTCCCACTCCCTCTCGCCTTCCATTCACATCAAGATTAATTTTCAATTATCTTTAGATACAGAAGATCAGTTTAGCATATATTAAGGAAAGATTTCAACAGTTTCTGCAACTCTTTTTAAATCTTTAAATCAGGTCCTATGGCTCACCATGTGGGTAGCCAATTGAACAGGGATGAATGTTGGTGAGAGGAAAGAGCTTATTTCTAGAAGCTGGCATCTTGGGGAAAGAAATTTCTCTCTTTTTTAAGATTTTATTTATTCATTTGAGAGACAAAGCCACAGAGACTGGGAGAACCAGAGAGAAAGGTCCTCCACCAGCTGGACCACCCCCAAAATGGCCGAGGTTGGGCTGATTCAAAGCCAGGAGCCAGGGCCTTCCCCATATCTCCCACATGGGTACTGGGTCCCAAGCCCCCCTGGGCATCTCCCACCACATTCCCAGGCCACAAAGCAGAGAGCCAGATCAGGAGAGGACCAACAGGGACGTGAAACAGTGCCCACATGGGATGGTGGCACTACAGGTGGAGGTCCAGCTCTATATGTCACAGTACAGGCCCAAGAGAGAGCTCTTGGTATAAAATGTTCTATCTCTTTTAAGGGTTAATTTTTTTAAGATTTATTTATTTATTTGAAATTCAGAGTTACCCAGAGAGAGAAGGAGAGGTAGAGAGAGAGAGAGGTCTTCCATCCAAAGGTTCACTCCCCAATTGGCTGTGACGGCCAGAGCTGTGCCAATCTGAGGCCAGGAGCCAGAGATACTTCTGGGTCTCCCACTTGGGTGCAGGAGCCCAAGGACTTGGGCCATCTTCTACTGCTATCCCAGGCCATAACTGCTAAAGGGTTTTTTAAAGGACAAGGGTAGCTTCAAGGGGAGGTAAATAAAACAATGAGTCACCTTAATTGACAATATTTTTCTGATGAGACCTCTTAACCAGGGTGCTCAGCATCAGTTGGGTGAAGGCTTCTTTGTTAGCTGGGTCAAAAGTCCCCCATTATACAAATGTTACTATACACCAGAGTAATTCAGGCCATATACAATACCAGTAATTGGTTTTTGCTATATAAAATGTGAAAAGGAAAAGGGAAGGAGGATGGCTTTAGTATGGTTAAAATTCCTTTTTAAAAGTTCCAATCAACTGAATATAATTACTTCCTGCTGTTAGTAACCTCAGTTAACCCTATTGTTCCACAGTTGAAACCTGAAAAATTTACTTGAGCATTTAACTCAGAAAGCAACTCTAGTCCCAGTGATGGTCCTGGACACTAACATACATAAAGATAATTATATCCTCATTTCAGATTCAGTAGGCACTCTGTTGGAAAAACATCATTTATTGCTTTATTAACTCTTGTTCCTCACAGTCAATTTTATCAGAGGCATTTATGGAAATTTAAAATGGATTCTTTAAAAATCTTTTAAATTTATTGGACAGATAGTGAGAGAGACAGAAAGGTCTTCCTTCCATTGGTTCACCCCCCAAATGGCCACTATGGCCGGCACTGTGCTGATCTGAAGCCAGGGGCCAGGTGCTTCTTGTCTCTCATGCAGGTGCAGGTCCCAAGCACTTGGGCCATCCTCCACTGCCTTCCTGGGCCATAGCAGAGAGCTGGACTGGAAGAGGAGCAACCGGGACTAGAACTTGGTGCCCATAAGGGATGCCAGTGCTGCAGGTGGAGGATTAACCAAGTGAGCCATGGAGCTGACCCCTACGATAGATTTTTTTAAAGAGATCAGGGAGCCCCAGGGTGTCTGCTTTACCATTGGGCTGAGGCAGACCTGAAGCTCCTGCTTTTTCTAAATTGACAAGGACTCCTAACCTGTCTCCTTGGGCATCAACAGCCACAGACACAGTTGCTGGAAGGTTTAAGGGATTTAAATGCTTACTCCATCCCATTTACCAGAATTCTCACAAAAACTCTACTGTTAGAAACCCACTGACGCTGTGGCATATTGGGTAAAGCAGCCACCTGCAGTGAGTGCCAGCATCCCATGTGGGTGCCCATTGGGGCCAGTCCTGGGTGCTCCAGTTGTGATCCAGGTCTCTGATGTGGCCCTGGGGGAGCAATGGAGGATGGCACAGGCCCTTGGTCCCTTGCACTGGGCGTGTGTGGGTACCCAGAGAAAGCTCCTGGCTCCTGGATTCAAATCAGCCCAGCTCTGGCCATTTTAGCCATCTGAGAATTAAACCAGTCAATGAAGGACCTGATGGAACAAGGAACAAGGACATAAGCCTCAGCCATTCTCCTGAATTGAACAAAAGAGATAAACATTGGAATGTATTCTTTGTCCTAGAAACACAATTGGAGGGCCTGCTCTGTGGCATAGCAGGTAAAGCCGCTGCCTGCAGTGCAGGAATCTCATATGGGGGCCGGTTTGAGTCCTGGCTGTTCCATTTCTAATCCAGCTCTCTGCTATGCCTGGAAAAGCAGTGGAAGACAGCCCAAGTCCTTGGGGCCCTGCATCCATGTGGGAGAACCAGAAGAAGCTCCTGGCTCCTGGCTTCAGATCAATGTACCTCTGGCCATTGTGGGCATCTGGGGAGTGAACCAGAGGATGGAAGCCTTCTCTCTCCCTCTCTGCCTCTCCTTCTCTCTCTGCTTAACTCTTTCAAGTAAATAATTAAATCTTAAAAAAAAAAAAACACCTCAATTGGGTCTCACACTCTGTTGTCTTCATATTCCACCCCTTACAGCCACCTGAAAGACCAGTTCCAGGAATTCCCCTCTGCTTGCTGCCCCCTACCTCACCCCCATCCCCAGCCTTCCCTCGGGGTCTGGGCCTTCTGTCAGGTCATGGGTACGTGGACAGTTGCAGTCGGTTACCTATCTGCTGAAGTGCCAGCATCCCATATGGGCACCATTCTAGTCCTGGCTGCTCCTCTTCCCATCCAGCTCTGTGCTATTGCCTGGGAAAGCAGTAGAAGATGGCCCAAGTCCTTGGGCCCCTAACCTGTGTGGGAGACCTGGAAGAAGCTCCTGGCTCCTGGCTTCAGATTGTTGCTGCTCCAGCTGTTACGGCCAATTGAGGAGTGAATCATTGGATGGAAGGCCCCTCTCTGTCTCTCTGCCTCTCCTCTCTGTGTAACTCTGATTTTTGAATAAATAAAATTAAAAAAAAAGAAAAATACATCGTAGACTTCTGGGCTAGCTCACCAATGTCGTTTCCAGACACATAATCCGGCTCTTGATGCTCACTGCTTCAATTCGCCATAGCTGAGTGCTGGCCAGAGGAAAGGGTATATTTCCAGAAGGCAGCTGCAGTCTTGGGAAAGAAAGTCCTCCCAATCCAAAGGAGCCTTTTTCTAGCAAACCATGCAGAGGGTGTTTAACGGGAAAGGGGTAATTGGAGCACCAGGCTTGAAATAAAACAATGAGTCTATTCAATTGACAATTATGCAGATTATCAGGCTTTGTACTGAGAAGGTCCCACCAGCCAGTCTGGGGAGTCCAGGGTGTCAGGTGGGAGGTGCTTTCTGCCTCCATTGGGGGAGGGGTCTCTGTCAACTGGGGCAAAAACCTGTCCTTCCAAATCATCTGTTTTTTCAGTAGGCTTCTGAAACTTTTCTGCAAATATTACTCACAAGATTAGGGGAAGGTAGGATACCTTCATTAGGACTACCATGCTGTTGGAGGAGGGTGATTGGGGGTTTATAAAGAGGTTGTAAGGCAGGGGGTGTTGGTATAAGGACTAGATGACCTAATGGGGAGTCCTTGTAAGAGTGGACAAGATGCTTGCTTCTCACCAGAACCTGTCTATTAGCAAGACAGAAGTGGTGATCCCACTCCTCCAGTTTCTAGCTTTATCATGAGAATAGCAAGGAAGCAATGATCCCACCCTTCTGAGCTTCTAGTTTTATCAGGAGAATAGAAAGAATTTGCCTATCCTACTATTCGACTGGATTTTTGTTTTGACAGGAGCCAGCTAGACAGGATTATTGATGGGTTTTCTCCCCAGTCTCTGACTGATTGTTAGCTGTTATTCTGCTCTTCCAAATTGCAGTTAGAAAACTCCACTCCATTTTTCAGGTCTCCCTATCTTTGAGACCCCCTAATGGCTGCTGTGGCAAGAGGTTTCTGACTTAAATAAATCTTGCTTTGCTCACTGTGTGTCCACATGAAATTCCTTGTGCGACAAGCAGCCCAGGCACCTTCCTTCATGACCATTTTCCCCCATTACTTTGGTGAAGTCATGGAAGAGTTGACGGTCTCTGGTTTCAGATGTTGGCTTGTCACTAGATTGATGACAAGGCTTAAGTTCTGTGATTCCTCCTGGTGGTCCTCAAACCTTCCAGCACCTGAGTCCTTCAACTCTGCCTCAGCCTAATGGTAGAACAGAGACCTGGGGCTACAAAAGGGGGGAATGTTAGGAAACTGGTGCAGTTTCAGCCAGGTGGCCGCATGGCCCAGCTACCTGAGCCAGGCTCCACCCCTATCCTAATGGGATTCCCTGCTCCTGCTTCCCTGCCCACCCTCAGGCAAAGCTTTAAAAGGGCCTATTCCTGAACATGTGCTCTCTTGGCTCTTCTCTCTTGGCTCTCTCATGATAAGCAGTAGAAGATGGCCCAGGTCTTTGGGCCCCTGTACCCCTTTGCGAGACCTGAGGAAGCTCCTGGCTTCGGATCTGTGCAGCTCCAGGCATTGCGACAAGTTGGGGCATGAACCACTGGATGGAAGTACTCTCTCTCTCTCTCTCTCTCTCTCTCTCTGTCTCTGTCTCTCCTTCTCTCTCTGTGTAGCTCTGACTTGCAAATAAATACATCTTTAAAAAAAATGCCTCTAAGCTCCTTGTTGTGGGTCTACATGGATGGGTCACCCTGCTGCCTCCTCCAGTCTTCAGGCTATCAGGGAATTAGTGAACCACATGTCACATAAAGGACAATGCACAACTCTCTACTGCACAGCTTGGTGAATTTTCACAAATGCAATCAACTCCAGGATCAAGTTAGGGAAAATGGTATCCATCCCAGAGAGGTCCTTTTTTTAATTTAATTTTATTTTATTTTAATTTAATAAATGTGAATTTACAAAGTGCACCTTTTGTATTGTTGTGGCTTCCCCCCAACCTCCCTCCCTCCCTCCTGCGGCCCTCCCCTCTCCCACTCCCTCTCCCATCCCACCCTTCATCGAGTTTCATTTTCAATTACCTTCATATACTGAAGATCAACTTAGTGTATACTATGCAAGGATTTCAGCAGGCTGCACTCACACAACCACACAAGGTATAGGGTATTGTTCAACTAGTGGTGTTGCTTTTAAGTTTCATAGTAAAACACATTAAAAACAGAGATCCTATGTGGGGAGCATGTACCCAGTGACTCCCGTTGTTGATTTAACAATTGGCACTCTTATTTATGGTGTCAGCAATCACCCGAGACCCTTGCTATCAGCTGTCTAGGCTATGGAAGCCCCTTGAGTTCACCAACTCTGAACTTGTTTAGTCAAGGCCATATCACAGTGGAGGTTCCTTCCTTCCTTCAGAGAAAGGTGTCTCCAGAGAGATCCTTAACATTGGCTTAACATTGGCAGAAGACAGAAATATACAGATGTCTCCTCCAGGGGACAGCAACTGATGGCACTTGCCTCTGAAGTATTCTGGCGTGGGTCCCTCTTTAATCTTGTGCCTTCATTTGCCTGTACTATGTGCCAACGACTACTGGAGTTGCTGGTCATGGGTGGGTATAATTTTAACTCTATCAGCAACAGCCAAACAGCTTTTTCAATAATGATTCCTCATCAAGGAGAGGTACAGTTGCTCCACCTTCTTAAAAGCACTTGCTGTTTGCTGTCTTAAATATACCCTTTGTGGCTATGGTAAAATAGGGCAACAAATGACATAGCTTTGTGTTTTCATAATGAGCAGGAATAGTCTATTTAATTTTATCTCTCATCTTTTCCATTCTCATGCCAAGTGATTAAATCTAGGACATATCAGGATCTTTTTAAGTTTTTATTTTTTAAAATATTTTGTTATCTATTTATTTGACAATAAGAGTTCCAGAAAAGAGGGAGATACTGAGAAAGAGAGGGATCTTCCATTCCAGGTGGCCACAACAGCCAGAACTGGGCCAGACTAAATCCAGGAGCCAGGAACTTCTTCTAGGCCTCCCATATGGGTGGCAGGAGCTCACATACTTGAACCATCTTCCTCTGCTTTTCCCAGGCCACCATCAGGGAGCTGGATCAAAAGTGGAGCAGCTGCTACATGAACCAGAGCACATATGGGATGTCGGCATCACAGATGGTGGCTTTACTTGCTACACCACAATGCTGGCCCCCAAATCTTTTCTTATGAAAATCTTTCTGAACCTGTTTATTATGCTTGTGTTGGACATTTGTGCTGTTTCCAGTGTAGGAATATTTTAAATAAACACAAACATATTTTATGAATATTTTGGTGGATATATTCACACCACGTCCCTCTATGACAGCACATTCTAATAGAAATACAATGCCTGCCTCATATGTGATTATTAGCTACTAAACATATTTTTCTTTTTCCCATTTTAAAGGGACTTTCATTTATTTGAAAGACAGAAGGATAGAGAGATTTTCTATCCTGTGGTTCACTCCCCTAATGCTCATATCTGCAAGGGCTGTGCCAGGCTGAAGTGTTGCCAGAAACTCCACCCAGGTGTCCCATGTTTGTCCTAGGGAACCAAGCACTAGAACCACCATCTTCTATCTCCTTGGGTGGGCATCAACAGGAAGCCGTATTGGAAAAAGAAGCAAAACTTGATTCTGGGCATTCCAGTATGGGCTTTGAGTGTCTCAAACAAATGCTCAACTCAATACACCACAAGGTGTGCCCCTGTACTATATACATACTAAAAAGTAAATGAAAAATACTGCAATTAATTTTCATATCTTTTAATATTACAGTACAGGCTACTGATCTACAATGGTGATGGTAATCAATTCAAATGTAGAGTAAAAAGTGAATCTGGCTGCTTTTGTGACACATTAAAGAGCTACTTTAAAGTGCAGCTGCAGAATTCAGCAGGGCCAAATCTGTGAGCAACAAGCACTTTCCACACAGAGATAAAACAGCCAGAAATTTTTCTACAATGAAACAGAAAGAAAAATTTGAGAAGAAAACATCAAACTAAGGGGAAATGCATTAAATTAAGGGGAAATGCCAGCTCCAAAAACTTCATGAATGGGGAATCCCAAGGCAGCTTTTCAGGGTTCTCCTTGGGAGGTCCCACACAGAGCCTCATCTGTGAAGGTGAAATTTCAAAATCTCTCCCTCCAAGGGTCTCTTAAATTTATTCTGAACAAAGACTCCATGTGTGACTAGGTAGAATGTCTCTTTTTCTTGGAACTGGCTAGGAATCCAGAGGAACACACATCTGTCTCTGCTCCCTATCTTGTTTTCCTGTAAGCTAGCCAAGCCTGCAGGAAAAAATGTACATTCAGACATAGGTCACTGAGCTCATGGCATAGGCAAGGGCATGGGAGAGTAACCCTTCATTCAACCTTAAGATCTGACATGCATGTCACATAATCCATCCATAATTTGAGGGTAAACTTATAATTTTTCATTTTGGTATACAGGTAGACATTACAACAAAATAGCACAATAACAATTTCAGCAACAATAAAGGATTAAGCAGGGATGAAAACATTTTAGTGAAGTAGGTGATTTAAAAAACAAATCATACAAATGATGATAGTGTCACTAATAACTAAGAGTGAGATACTTTCAATTTTTTTTAATCAATTATGTGAGTTCTTATTTTGTATTGATTTAAGTGATTATTATTATCCTGAAGCAAGGTAGTTACCTGGGAAGCATTTCACAATATAGTTAAAAGGGGCCATAAAGAAGCATAAACACTAGGAAGTGACAGGGTTAGGGACTTAGGAAAGGTGACACCATCCATTTGTTCAGGAGAGAGTAAAAAACATCACACTGCCAGTGGAGAACTTTAAAATGTTGCCGACACCCTGAAAAAGGAGAAACTTGATCAAGATACTTTAAATAGCTTTGGTTATTATATACTATACCAACTTGTTGAGGAGAGACTTGTATAGCAGAGCAAAATTTGTGACAGGATAAAAAGTTAAGCTATATAGATTGGAAGAATGCATTAAAATTCATGGTTCTATTTTCCTACTATATCATCCACTATCAATCCAAAATAACAGGCTGTACACACAGATAGTTGGTAAGTAATGTTATCAGGGCCAATAGGGTCCAATTTGTGTGACAAAGCAAAATATTGGTGAGAAATGAAAGGAATATCATGAAATTGGCATGATAAGGGGCTAAGTATGCATAGTAATGATACATAGTCCTTATACAAAAAAACACAACACAATTTTCCTGATTATTCCAACCTAACCAATGGTCTGCTTGTAAACATGGGGAAAACAATTTCCTCCATCTAACACCTGTCCCTGTGGTTGACAGGTGTTGCACATTTTCTTTCTAAATTATCATATATATATATTTTGTAAGGGCTTTATTAAGAAATGTAGTAACATTGGTACTCACTCCAAAATAGGTATCAAAATCGGCTATTAAGGAATGGTCAAATAGAGTTATAAGTTCTTTTCACAATTAGTAGTATTTTGGTGAGGCAGAAATGTCATGGGCAACTATTGAGCATTGACTACCTATGTCTGAGACAAATCGTGCACAAAACTGCACTGTCTGCTTGGCTAGGCTCTCAAAGTCCATAGAATTTCCTACAGCTAAATCTGCTTCTGCCCCAACAAATATAGCGTCATACCAAGACCTTCTGTTCCAATTACAAGATTTTAGATAAGGAAATGTCAAGTTAAAGCATAAAATAGGTTTCTGTACATTTTGAGTTACATTGACACAAGATTTATGGACTTGAACAGTAGGGAGCTTGTGCATTTTGCTGGCAGCTTAAACAATATTAATATAATCTGTCCATCATGTACAAGGACATGTTTTAAAGGAAAACAACACCTGAGAAGTATTATATGCAAAAGTGAAATTAGTTCCAACACTGTTGGAAGTACTTTCACATTGTTGTTTTACAGTTAACATCTGTTTCCCAGGGTCAACTTGTGGAAGCCCATCTGTGAGGTTATAGTTGCAGCAGGTGATGTTAACTCAAGAATCTATAGTTATAGAGATGGTATGTCCAGTCACAACGTGTCTTTCATAGAGGCTTGAAGAATTTGTCCAATGGCTAATGTTATTTCATCTCCAGGTCATATTTAAAACATAACAACTTTGGCTGGCTCTATGGCAGAGTAGTTAATCCTCCTCCTGCACTGTCAGCATCCCATATGGGCACTGGTTCCAGTACCGGCTGTGCACTTCCAATCCAGCTCTCTGCTGTGGCCTCAGAAGGCAGTAGATGATGGCCCAAGTCCTTGGGCTCCTGCACCCACATGGAAGACTGGGAAAAACCACCTGGATCCTGGCTTTGGATTGGTGCAGCTCTGGCCACTGTGGCCAATTGGCAAGTGAACCAATGGAAGAAAGACCTTTCTCTCTCTCTCTCCTTCTGTCTGTAACTCTACATCTCAAGTAAATAAATAAAAATATTTTTAAAATAAATATAAACAAATAAAAACATAACAACTTTGATGGTCACTACAATTAAGGTTGCCCCATCTGGTCCTGGTAGTGCCACTCCATCCCAGATAGCATATGATCAGAAATGAGGAGTCTGCAGTGTCCATGCCCTTAAATCAAGACTCCAACTGAAGAGCAGCAATCTTGTAGAATACTTTCATTCACACAAGAATGAAAGATCAGTAGGCAATATTTCTAATGTATCTTGTACTGAATAAGTGACTACTGCAGTGTATTTCCCTCAGATGTTACCTCAATTGCCTTAGGTTTATCTTTACCATGTCTCTTTACCCAAATTTTAGCTCCATTTTTAAGATTTGTGGAGCCAAATCCTCCCAGATGGGTGGTGACATTTGGGGCCTGTGACAATCATCTAAGGTCCCCTTTTTAACTGGACAATACAATCCTTGGGAAGGACATGCCAAGGTTCCTTCCCCATGTTGTGAAGCAAACTTCTGCTTTTCCTACATAGAGTTTATTATGCCCTCTGAAATTTGTATTTTTTGTTTTGCAAAGTTAGATTGAGGTAGTAAATGTCCAAAATACCCTGTAAGGATTTGTATGCCTAATCCAGTTGGTATTCCTTGAATTAGTTCTATATCTACCCATTCTTCTAATTAGCACTAAATCACTACCCACTGACCAGAGTCCCCTAATATGAAGCTTGAGCTCACGAACCCAGAATCCACCATTGGATGACTTTGGCTTTGACCAGATTTTGAATTTGTAAATCTGAAACCATCATTAAGGCTATAGGAGTAGTCTCCTTGGGATCTATTTTATTGGTTGTAATCCTAAGAATAAATTAGCTTTCCAATTTGTACAAGAATTATCTCAATTTTCTTAAACATTGCTTTAAAAGACTATTCATTCTCAATAAGACATGCTGCTTGAGGGTAATAAGGAATACAATATATCCATTCTAAATTGTGTTCACTGTAATGTTCAATTTCCTTTAAAATGAGAATGATGCTCTCTGAATTTGTAAAGGAGGCCCAAAATATAGAGTGATTGTATCCAATGTACAGCATGTATTCTGAGTAGCTCACTGATAAGTACAAGTCACTAATATTCCAGAATATGTCTCTACACATGTACAAATAATATTTGTATTCTCTATTAATAGGTAAAGGTCCTACAGATCCTATTTACCATATTTGAGCTGGTAAAGTTCTTCAAACCAATTATCCTCTAATTATTTGTGGTACTTTACATTCTTGGTATTTTTACAAATTCCATATCCTTTTGTTTGTTTTCAAATGAATAAATGATATTCCTCTAGCTAATGCCCACCCGTGCATAGCATGTGCTTCCATGGAGGCTGAATAATGGTATATATATTTTGCCAGCGAAAAGTCCTCTTGCTTTGATTTTTTTATTAGATGCAATTATAGCTAGTTTTTTCACTTGATCATTATACTCATGTTCAGATTTCACAGCAGCAAGGGAATCTACTTAAAATACCAAGATGTTAGTATTTTGTGAAATGTCCAAGATGTCTTGCCACAATTACTTATCCTATAAGTCTCATTCATGAATTTCCCAGTTTTAATCCTTCCAAGCAGGCATCTGTGTAACATATTTGCAACTGCCCATGAGCCAATGAAAATGTGACATTCTCCTCCCCTTTTATTAACAAAGACCTATTGTACTGCTTTTAATTCAGCTAATTGACTACTTAACTGTTTACCACTGGTGTCTTCTTTTTTTCCTCACCACAAAGATGAAGCCAAGATTTATTTGATTAATCACCAAGTGCAGACTAATAGGTACATTTAGAACAATGAGTTTTTTCAGACACAGCAGTACAATAGTTACAGTTAACAGAGGGGCAGGGACTCAGCACACTGTGATGGATCACAGTGGCAACAATTCATCCAATCGTTCTCCAGGGGAACATACCTGACCTGATCAAAGCTTTGCCCAAGAAAACATGCACAGACCAAATGAACTTCAATCCCCCAACACCAGATAAAAACTGGCAAAGTAAACAAGTGAGAAAAACTACAGAACCTAACCTACACCAGATACACAGGAGTTCTCGAAGAACGAGCGTTAAACCCCAGCCCCAAACACATTCATTGCACAGATGGTAGGTGGTGGCCTCCCTCGAGACCGCGGCAGCAGATGGCGCTGCTGAGTCAAGGCCAAGAAAGCGACACCTCCAGCCTTTTCTCCGTGAACTTGGAATCCGTGTTTAATGCAGACCAGAGGCTACACATTTTGGGGAGTAGCTTTCACTTCAGTACAGACTCTCTTGGCGTGAGATCAGAACATACAATACAACGTGATGAATGCAGGTTAGTGATGGCATGTGGCCCCCAGGCACATGCCCAGCTCCCAGCAGGCCAGATGCTACAGGCCCTGTGCACAAGGGCTCATTCTGGGCCAGCAGCAGGGGCACCGGGAGGCTAGGAGGGACTTAGAAGAGGACACAAACCGTGCTTAAAGGCCGCTCAAGGTCAACTTTGCTCACGTCCATGCCCACGGACCGCCGCAGAGCTCTGCACCCACTGCACAAACCTGTGACAGTCGGCGCTCAGACCAATGGGTGCTCTGAGGGGAAATGTTGACAATTAACGTTCCAAACAACTCTGGTCAAAATGGGCATCCCAGGGACCTGCGAAGGGAGCCTGTAGGTGCTGGGAGCTCCTGCTTGGGCGTACTATGCATGGTCTACAACATGTTCAGCAGGAGGAGCCCTGGGGCAGTACTGAGACAAGTGGGAATTCATCCCAGGTCACACACCTAAGTGTCTGCTTCCTCTTCTAAACCCAAATATTTCAATAACTTGTTGATACCTTCGACCACTTCGTTCGGTAGCTTCTGATGTCTGTGCCCCCATACACATCCAGAGCATCCAGGTCGGCAACCAGCCCCGAGAGCACACAGGACAGGTGCCAGCAGGTTTCATCCAGCACATACTCATCAGAAGCAGGGTCACCGTGCCATGGGCCTGTTCACTGTGCACATCACAGAACTGATCTTGTCAACAGATGGGTGTGCATCCTCTGAGATTGGACAGGAGCACACACCCATCAGAAGCAGGGTCACATTGCCACGGGCCTGTTCACTGTGCACATCACAGAACTGATCTTGTCAATGGAGGGTGTGCATCCTCAGAGACTGGCAGTGAGGGCTGCTTTCTGATGCAGTCTTCGATAATTTCATGCATGGTGCAGATTTTGGTTAAGGCTAGATACATTGCTTCCTGCAGTGAGATCCTCCCGCTGGTTTTCATCAGGTGCTTCAGGCTCAAGATGACATCCTGGATGCTCTCTGTGAACTCAGCGGCAGCACAGCTGCCCCTAGCTATAGAAAGACACTATCCCCTGAACCAGAGACTGGGCTTCCTTGAAGATGTGCTGGGTCTCAGTGGGGAGTGGGAGGCTGACATTCTGCCCCAGCTCCTTGAGGAGGCACTCCATCTCCTGAGCCATCTACTTCCTGCTTGCCTGCATGTCTCCTTTTCCCTCCTTATCCAGAGTCTATTTCAAAAAGCTGTGTCATCAGAATCCTCTCCAGTTTCTTGTAATTCTTGTCATTGACAGGCCACTGAAGCCAATGACTTGCTGTTCTATGTTCCTCATTTCCTTCTGGATTTGCTGGAGCCTATTAATAGAAGGGTGTTGGCTTCCCATATCCATACTTTGGTTGTTTTCAGTTTCATATGCACTGCCCACCCAGGCCATGGCACCCCATTGATTCCCAAAAATCACTTTTGTGCAAAGGTTATATAACAATTGCCTTCCAGTGATACACTTGTCTTAGATGTTTTGCTGTTCCATCAGTGATCCAAACCTGTTGTTTCTGCTCCTCAGTTAACTTATTGTATCTTGCATTTCAACAGACAGGAGGGAATTTTCTTTTTGCAAAGTGGAAGGTGATTTACATGTTGGAGAGGATCCTTCATTAGCTGTTCTTTCATGTAATGGGCAATTCCATGTTTATCTAGTTTAACTCTTTTTATATATTCCATTTCCACTTGATTATATTATTATGCATGCCTTATTTTATGTTAAGCAGGTATAACATTACCTCTGCCATAACATGTATTTCAAGTATAGGAGAACTTCATGTCCAATTGTTAATTGTTTGGTTTCAACTAATGCCCAACATGCAGCCAATAGCTGCTACTCAAAAAGAGTGTACTGAAAGCCAGTTGTAGGCAGTTTTTTAGACCAGAATCCCAAGGAAAAAATCCCCCCTTGTTTTTGACAAAAACTACAATCAGCAAAGCAACATTATACAGAAACCTGAATTTCCACTGGTCCCTCTTTCAAAGGCCTAGGATGCAGGACAATTGTTATAGCAGCTTTGACCTTTACTAATGCCTTAGCTTTTTTTTTCTCCCCATTTAAATTTAAAGTTTTTTCTTTGTAATTTCATACAGAGGTTGTAAAAACTGTTCCAAGTGAGGAATGCAAGGCCTCCAACAACTGAAGAGAGCTACAAATCTTTGAGCTTCCTTTTTATTGGTAGAGTCTGTAATTCCAAGATTTCCTTGATGGACTTTAGGGAGAATTTTTCTGATGTCATCGATTACAATGTATTCCTAAAAAATTTAACATTTTGAGAAGGATTTGGAATTTTAGCAGGATTAATTTCCCAACCTTTTGTTTTTCATGTGTGCAATCAATTTATGTAATGCTCCTTATACTGTTTCTGAAGTCATTTCCTGAATACTACCTTAGATAAAATGGGTTAATTGCCTTCCAGTTATGCTAAACTCTACTAAATGTTCTCCCATTGTTCAATGGCATATAGTGGAACTATGTAAATAGCACAGTAGTGATCTGGTAAAATTATATTGGCAAATTTGCCAGGTAAAGTCAAACTGATTCTATTGAAGTAGATCAATAGGTATAGTAACAAAATTCATTTGCTAAATCAATAGTAGCATAACAATAAGCAGAAGATTTCTGAATTATCTATTAGAGTGACTGCATCAGGCATTGCAGCAACAAGAGGAGGAGTAACTTTATGTGACAGCTGATAGTTGACACTCATTTTCAGAGTTCTGTCTGACTTTGTAGCTGTACATGATGGATTATTTTATTTTGTGATAGTATGCATCAATGTTCCTGCCTGTACATATTCCTTAATAATATCAGTAATTCCTTCCAAAAATGCAATATTTTTTTAAAGAAAGCATCACTTTGGCTGTGGTAATCTCACCAGCGGCATAGGGACTTATTTACTAAAATTGTTTTTATATCTATTTTATAGCAAATTGATATTTTTCATGTTAAGTCAAAGCCATACCTTGAGGAATATTTATTCCAATTATATATTTTCTGATAGGTACAAACAACACAGAATATTCTTTCCAAGGTAATTTTCCTGTTTTCTTTGTAAATTTTAATTTCCATTTCCTCTAATTACAGTAATAGTAATAAGCATCCATTTTTTGAAGCTATTAGGGTTTCCATAAATTAGGAAGGCCTCCACTGCAGTGTCAATTAAGGCTCTAATTATGTCTGACCTTCATTAAAAATCATAATGGGGCAGGCATTTGGAATAGCAGTTAAGATGTCGCTTAGGGCACTTGCATTCTATTTTGGAGTCCCTAGGTTCAAGTCCTAGCTCCAATACTGATTCCAGCCTCATGCTAATGCACATCCTGGAACAGCAATGGTGGATAAGCACTTAGATCCCTGTCATCCTCATAGGAGACCCAGACTGAGTTCCGTGCTCCTAGCTTTGTTCTAGCCCAGACTCAGTTGTTGTGAGCACTGGGTAATGATCCAGTGAATGGAAGATTTGTCTGTGTCTCTCTGTCTCTCTGATTTTCAAATAAAATTAAAATAAGTAGATTTTTCAAAACCTAAATAATGTGATAAATACAAATAATTATTACCAGAAACAAAAGCCTATACAATATCATGTAATAATACCTCAGAAAACAGACCTAGGATCAAGGAGATGCCCAAGAAATTATTAGTGATCTCCAAATAATATTTTCATGTTTTTTGATCTAGGTACAACTGCAAAAAAATAAAAAATACATAAGAGTATAAAAAAATTAAGGCTCTAGCTATTGTGGTGGACCCATTTTCCCAATATGCAGTGAAATTAATCTATGGCTATAAGAGTTTTTGTTCTTACTGACTTACCTGATTTGTACTAGCACCAGTGCTGGAGCATTACCCTGGTTCCTTTTAAATATCCCAAGCTTGAATAAAGGCCAGGGGAAGGAGGGGAGCCATCAGCTCCAACATGACCTTTTCATTTGTTCTCTTTTCCTTAGCTCTTTATATACTTTCCATAAGTCTTTAGTCAGCAATACATCACCTTATTAACTCTTGCCTGCAACAAAGTCTGAAATAGTTCTTTTCAAATAATTTTATCTCCATGTTATCATTACTATTATTGCTATTACAGTGTATATTATCTGTATGAGATGACTAATTATATTTTCCCAAGTCTCCTAATAGGAATGTCTTCTCTAAAACTTCATTTAAAGGATTCTAGGCATAAAATGAATGTCCTAACAATGCATCGCATATCTTAGGGACCCAGAAAAATAGGAATCAACCAAATTAAAAAAAATAGTTGGAGGAAAGAAATAATAAATATCAACAAGGAGATGAAAGATCTCTAAAAAAAATCACAGTACATTAAGGAAGGAAATAGAAGAAGAGCCTCGGGTGATCACTGAGGTCATAAATAAGAATGTTAATTGTTAAATTAACAACCGAATTCATTGTGCACTTAAATCCCATGTAGGACCTCTGTCTTTAATGAATTGTGCTATGAGAATTAACTGCAAAACTTGTTCTCAAACAGTACTTTAAATATTTTGTGTGGGTGTGAGTGCAAACTGTTGAAATCTTTACTTAGTATAGAGTTGGTCTTCTGCATATAAAGTTAAAGTAAAAAATGAACCTAAAGGAAGAATTGGATGAGAGAGGGAGTAGGAGGTGGGACAGTAGTAGGGATGGGAGGGTGGCTATGGGAGAAATAACCACTATATTCCTAAAGTTGTACCTATGAAATTTGCATTCATTAAATAAAATCTTTAAAAAAAACTGTGAAATAAATAAAATGTGCTCTCATATGTACATTTTTAAATTAAAAATATAGAAGAATAAATATAAAATTCCAGTATTGGAAATCAAGCAAACTTCACTCTTTAAGTTAATAGCAAACCAAAAACAAAGATGAAATTGTCTAGAATGACACTGTGGGATGTTTCAAAACCATCATTAAATTGAATCTTATCACAATGCAGAACTAGAAAAAGAAATTCAACTTCAGTGGGTGACAGAATATACTATGCATAGATAGTTCTGAAAAACAATGACATTAAAATGGCCAGAAAAATCCACACGATTTCATTGAGTTGATAAACTGTTAATACAGACAGTAACCAACAATCCAGCTGTTTGCATACACTAAGTTACTGATACACTAATGACAGTAATAAAATCAAAGAAAAATAGAAAGTGATGTTCATATCACTGTAAATTATGAACACTTTGAAGCTGCATAGTTTGGTAGGGATAACGACAAATTACCAAACAACTTTAAAGGGATTTAGTGTAAACAGTGTAAAATTATCTTTTAAAAACTATTACGTATTATAGGAACTTAAATCAAGAAAAGAAAATGCCACTTTACAGAAGAATCCTAATGCCAGCATCCCATATGGGCACTGGGTAGAGATCTGACTGGTCTTCTTCCAATCCATCTCCCTGTTAATGTGCCTGCAAAAGCAGCTGAGTATGGTCCAAGTGCTTGGTCCCCTGCCGTTCACGTTGGAGAACTCCAGGAAGCTCCTGGTTCCTGGCTTCGGCATGGCCCAGCCCCAGGCTTTGCAGCGTTGCAGCCATTTCACAAGTGAACCAACTGAGGAAGGATCTCTTTCTCTCTCTCTCTCTCTCACTCTCTCTCTCTTTCTCTAGCTCTGCTTTGAAAATAAATAAGTAGGTCCTTTTTAAATAGATAAAAACAAATAATAAAGTGATAAGCACATACAAAGGTATTTTTTTTAAATAGTACATTAACTTGCATTTAAAATGTAAAATAAAGAAAAATGATGGAAATGAAGCAAATATCTTGGTAATTACCAAGAAATCCTTAAGGGAAAGATACTTATATCTATAGCTATTCTCTAGAACTTCAAAATTAGAGTTAAATCTATAGTCCTCTAGAATTCCAGAAAAGCTCAATGGCATAACAACTAAGAATTGAGAATTACTGAATGGGTTAAGATAGCTCTGAGAAGTTGGGGACATAAAATAATTGCAAAGAGAATTTAGATGATTTCCATCAAGTTGATTTCACCAAAAAAAGCCACCCGATAAGGCCTAAATTTAACAGTAGTAGGGTTGTCTTCTAATAGGATATTGATGACATTAACAGGTAACACGATTGAATTAAAATGCATAATCAACTAAAACAATGTATATTTTATAAAATAAATTTTATTTTAATAATTGTTCATGTAAGGGAGTGGTAATATAAAATTAAGTAATAGAGTGATTAACAGACATAAAGGAATTTGGTAAACAATACCCTGTACATTATTTTACTATCATAAAATATTTTTTTGACAGGCAGAGTGGACAGTGAGAGAAAGAGAGATAGAGAGAAAGGTCTTCCTTTGCCATTGGTTCACCCTCCAATGGCCACCACAGCCAGCGTGCTGCAGCTGGCACACCGCACTGATCTGAAGGCAGGAGCCAGATGCTTCTCCTGGTCTCCCATGGGGTGCAGGGCCCAAGCACTTGGGCCATCCTCCACTGCACTCCCTGGCCACAGCAGAGAGCTGGCCTGGAAGAGGGGCAACCGGGACAGAATCTGGTGCCCCGACCGGGACTAGAACCCGGTGTGCCAGCACTGCAAGTCGGATGATTAGCCTATTGAACCGTGGTGCCAACCTTATCATAAAATTTTTAAAATCAAGAAGATAAATCAAGCAAGTGAAAAGAAAACTCAATTTAAATAAATTGATGAATCCACGATGAAAAAATTAACCATGATAGGCTATGGTCTCTGTATAAGGATTGGCTTACACTACATCATTATGTATACACATACACATGTATTCAGAATAAAAAATAAAATACAGAATCAGATACAATACAGAATAAAAAATAAAATACAGAATTTTACCTACATTCTGATTGCTTTAAGTAGCAGTGAGCAATAATGTAGGGGCAACAATAGCATGACAAATATATACAAAAAACTGTGTGAACCAATGTGTCTTAGTGTGCACTATACTTGATAAGTGAAAGAAAAGATCAACAATGGTAAGTAAAGAAAATATTGAGCCCTTTAGCAGAAAAACCTTAATGAAAGCTACTCACATCTAAAGCTACATTTAAAAATATGAATTATCAAAAGTTTATTTATACTCAAAAACCACCAGAAAAGTTAAAACTATATCACATGGGAAAAGAGAATGATATGGGCCAAAAATCCTTTGGATAAAGTGTATACATAAAAATGACCAAGAAAATTATCACAATTTTGCATATGTTGAAGACCTTCCAATGTAAAAGTCAAGCAACACACTGATAGGTTTTAGTCACAGGAGGGCCTTTCTATAGGTTACTGATCATATACACAGGTGATACAAATAAATTGAAAGAGGGGGTGCTGGTGCTATGGTACAGTGGGTTAAAGCCCTGGTCGGAAGAACCAGCATCCCATATGGGTGCCACTTCTGGTCCTGGCTGCTCCTCTTCTGATCCAGCTCTCTGCTGTGGCCTGGGAAAGCAGTAGAAAATGGCCCACGTCCTTGAGCCCCTGCACCCACATGGGAGACCTGGAAGAAGCTCCTGGCTCCTGGCTTCAGATCAGCACAGCTCCAGCTGTTGTGGCCTTCTGGGGAGTGAACCAGCAGATGTAAGACCTCTCTGTCTCTACCTCTCTCTGTAACTCTGTATTTCAAATAAACAAAAATGAATCTTTAAGAAAATTTCAAAGAAGGGATGGCATTTTGCCATAGTGGGTTATACTGCCTCCTGTGACACCAGCATCCCATATGGTGCTGGTTCACAATGCAGCTGCTCCAGTTCCAATCCAGATCCTTATTAATAGCCTGGGGAAGCATGTTGCAAATACTTGTGCCTTTGAACCCATGTGCATGACCCTGAAAAAGCACCTGGCTCCTGGCTTGGCCAACCCCAGCTCTAGCTCCTTCTATTGTGTCCATTCAGGAGTGAACCAGCAGTTAGAAAATCTTTTTTTAAAAGATTTATTTAATTATTTTGAAAGTCAGAGTCACACAGAGAGAGGGAGAGGCAGAGAGAGAGAGAGAGAGAGGTACTCTATCCGCTGGCTCACTCCCCAATTGGCCACAATGGTTGGAGATGTGCCCATCCAAAGCCAGGAGCCAGGAGCTTCCTCCAGGTCTCCCATGTGGGTGTAGGGGCCCAAGTCCTTGGGCCATCTCCCACTGCTTTCCCAGGCCATAGTCAAGAGCTGGATCAGAGCTGGATCAGAATTGGAGTAGCTGGAACTCAAACCTTGCCCATATGGAATGCTAGAACTGCAGGAGGTGGCTTTACCCACTTTGCCACAGCACTGGCCCCAGAAATTCTTGATCTTTGTCCCTCTCTCTCTGTAACACTTTCAAATAAAAAAGAAAAGAAAAAAATAGAATAAACACAAAAGTCCCAAAATTTTCAAGAGATGTACCAGTTACAATAAAAATTATACGTTCATTACTGTGAATATAATTCAGTTACTTGATTATGACAATAATTATGTGACAAGCACATATAAGAGATTTTGTGAATTTTTACTCTACTATGTCTATATTAAAAAGAAAATAAGAGCAAAATTAAGGAATAGAAATAGACCAAAAATAATTTAAATAACCAGAACTTTAAAGCAGATGTTTGTATCTAGAGCCACACATTCAAAATTTATATATATATATGCATAAACATATACTAATATATTACCTGTACACATATATATTATTTATCAAAGGAAAATGCTGTTTACAGTTCCCTAATAGCCCAGTTCCTGATTACTATGAGATTGTGGAGTGAAGCACTATATTGTAACTCACATTGTCTGTCCCTCTTGGTCTCTATACCTGTTTGTAAAACTAAATTAAAAAAATAAATACAATTCTAGGATCAAACATCATTTCAACGTCCTGTCACTTACTCACATAATTGCCAGGACAACAAAATTTAAGAATCAATGACTCAATGTTCCATAAAAATCCAGAAATGCATATATATATTTATATATAACTTTACATATATTATATTTATGCATATATTACTTCAAGGCAAGAGAATGATTAACCTTGACTAGGATAGCGCTAAGACACTATGTACATAAGTTTCCAGGACACCTATAGAATGTTGGTGGTGATGATGATCTCACAATGAAAATTTAAATCATCGTGGCCACCAGTTCATAGAGCTGGGAGTGGTCTAGAATAGATGATTAGTGAAAAAAGTAAGCTCCATTAATTCAAAGATGAATCAGAAAATTAAATTTCCAAAATGAAACAGTATCAAATTCCATAAAAGTCCTTAAAATCTAAGAAAAAAAACAAAACAAAAAGATTCCTGCTGATGACAGTGAAGGACTTGACCCAAGATTATACTCAGATACTGTGAACTAAAATTTGCTTGGACAAGTTCTAGATTTTAGAAAACTGATTTCCAAAGAATGATAAAGAAAATCAAGTCTTCCTGAAGTTTTCAGTGCTATAATAGGCATAAATTAGGTTGTTGACTTTTTTTCTAATCGTTATATTAACTCAAATGCAACATGAAAAATATAAAAAATGTGTACCTTCCCATTTACATTGTATTCTGACTACTGGTTATACCAATGGGAAATCTGGTAGATGCAGAAATAACACAAGGAGGTGTAATAGATAGAGATTAAAATAATTTTAAAATTACATTATAAAATATGGAAAAATATAAGGAAATCTTATGCAGTTTAATTCAATGATCTTAAAGCTTAGATAACACTGTCAATCTAATGAATGGAAATTTTATGGTGAATGATCAATTTTGAGTTTCTAAAATGAATGAAACTGTAAACCAAATATGTGTCCTCAGTAATGTGTGTACTATCCAAAATTTATTTGATAGATCACAAAAGTGGAGGTTGCTGGGACAATTTGAACAATTTTGAGTGAATTCATGACATTATAATGTAAATATCCAAAAGAATGACCATAAGTTTACAGTGCGAAGATTGGCTTCCACATGGATATTGATGATACACACAGTTGAAAGTTATAAAATGAGGCTGGCGCCATGGCTCACTAGGCTAATCCTCCACCTGTGGCACTGGCACACTGGGTTCTAGTCCCAGTCAGGGCGCCGGATTCTGTCCCGGTTGCTCCTCTTCCAGTCCAGCTCACTGCTGTGGCCCAGGAGTGCAGTGGAGGATGGCCCAGTTGCTTGGGCCCCTACACCCACATGAGAGACCAGGAGAAGTACCTGGCTCCTGGCTTTGGATCAGCACAGTGTGCTGGCCAGCACACTGCGGCCAGCACACTGGCCATTGAGGGGTGAACCAACAGAAAAAGGAAGACCTTTCTCTCTGTCTCTCTTTCTCTCACTGTCCACTCTGCCTGTCAAAAAAAAAAAAAAAAAAAAGAGAGAGAGAGAGAGAGAGAGAGAGAGAGAGAAAGTAATAAAATGAAAGACATAACAAAAAATAGAAATCTGGTGCACATAGCCATGTAAAATCATGCTTCAGGGGCCGGCGCTGTGACGCAGAGGTTAAAGCCTTGGCCTGGGGGTTGGCACTGTGGCATAGAAGGTAAAGCTGCCTCCTGCAGTGCCAGCATCCAATATGGGAACCAATTTGAGTCCTGGTTGCTCCACTTCTTGATTCAGCTCTCTACTATGGCCTGGGAAGGAGTAGAAGATGGCCCAAGTGCTTGGGCCCCTGCACCTGCCTTTGAGACCTGGAAAAAGCTCCTGGCTTTGGATAGACATAGCTCCGGCCATTGCGGCCATCTGGGGAGTGAACCAGAGAATGGAAGTCTCTCTCTCTCCCTCTTGCCTCTTTTTCTCTCCCCCCTCCCTCCCTCTCTTTCTCTCTCTCTCTGCCTCTCCATTTTTTTTCTCTCTCTCTTTGTGTAAATCTGACTTTCAAATAATAAATCATTAAAAAAAAAAAAAAAGCCCTGGACTGAAGCGCTGGCATCCCATACGGGTGCTGGTTCTAGTCTTGGCTGCTCCTCTTCCGATCCAGCTCTGCAATGGCCTGGAATAGCAGTAGAAGATGGCCCAAGTCCTTGGGCCCCTGCACTTGTGTGGGAGACCCAAAGAAGCACCTGGCTCCTGGCTTCAGATCTGTGCAGCTCCAGCTGTTGCACCCATCTGGGGAGTGAACCAATAGGTGGAAGACCTCTCTCTTCTATCTCTACCTCTCTATGTAACATTGTCTTTCAAATAATTAAAATATATCTTTGAAAAATCATGCTTAAATTGCTATTAGAAAGAATGAGTATTTTAATGTGAGCCATAAGTAAAGGACAAATAATAGATTGTTATTTGATAGAAAAGAGTCCATAATAAACTGGAAAAATTACAGCACAACAGAGAAACACACTTTGAAAAATTTCCAAGATCAGAAGCTAATTAACAGTTCCAGGAACATCCAGAAAAATGAACCATATATCCCCTGCTGATGAGAATGAAGGTGCTGTCCTAAAATGTGCTCAAATTCTCTAAACCTGACAGCATTAGGACAATTTTTACCATTTAGAGTAGGTTGATGACTACACAATGATAAAGCAAACCATGATACACATAGTTTTTCTGTTTTATGATTGTAAAAATCAAGGTTATTAAGCACATATTTGGGTGATAGTAATAAATTCTAAGGCATTTAATTTTGATTATAGGGTGTGGAAATTAGTGATTTGGTAGAATCAGTAATAGTGTCACAATCATGCAGAAAGTGTATACATAAATAAAATTTTAAAGTTACATTTAAATTTAATAACTAACAAAATTTCAGTAGCTTAAAGCAAGAAAAGAACATGTTGCCTAATATTTACTCTCTTAGCTAACATACAAAATCTTGACCGAGGAAATTTTTATAGATGATATTTAATTTTGAGTACTATAAATAATAAGAAAATACAAAGATAATACACTAACATAAATACCTGAAAGTGTCCACTTTAGTGACATAATTTCACAAAACAATGTGCATGGAAGGAGTAACACAACTTGGAGAAATGTAAACAACTTTATGATTTCAAAATGAAAATGCTGGCTAGGATGAGCAAATGTTTTCAGGACTATCATGGCATTCATTTTGCTATTGGGAGAAGTGAAGCAATGTGAGTGACAAAACAGTATACAGGAATATGTGGAAAATAGACCTTCACATATAATGTTACACAAGATAATAAAGTCAACACAAGTTAAATCAAGAATATTTCAAGTGCCTTGGCAGAATACTTTTGGGAAATAACACTGATTTAAATAACTGACTTTTGAAAATTTCCAAAATATAAGGTAAATGTGGAGTTCCAACGGAGTTCACAAAATAATAAAACATATGACCTGCAAAGGAGAGTGATGACACTGATGCTAGATGATTCCATGCAATTTTCAGCATGAATATTATGAGAAAACTTAGAATTTACTGATAGTTGATTACATTAGAAAGAGAAAGTAAACCAAGTGGGCCATAGACAACTTGTGCTAAGACTGGCACAAGCTGCACTGCCAATGGAAAAGACCTAAGGTGATAAGAATAAAGACAAAATTAGAATAAACATCATATTAATGTATACAGTTAATGATATACACTATATTTTGATTGCCAGATATAGAAATGATCAATTTTGTAGTAAAAGAAAAAAGTAAAATCACAAATGTATTCATGTTCATAAAAATAGCCCAAATTTACCATTTTAAAGAATACAGAAAAATTGGAGGAACTGAAATCAGGAAACCTATAGTGTTTGATACAATACTTTGGACTCTAACATCCAAAGTGTCTCAATTTACTGTGTGGAAAATTCCAAAACCCAGCGGTTGCTTTAAAATCTCATAAAGACCAAGAAATTAGAAAAACATGTGACATTAAAATCACAAAACTGTCCAGTGTCCCACCACAGTTCTGAGAAATCACGGTTCTGCAGACCATGTACACGGATGTTACTAGGGTATGTTACTGAAGTTTAAGCAATTTCATGATGTCATAATGAAAATGCTGGCCAGAAAGACAGCAGGCTTATAGGGCTGCTATTAACTCACTCTTTGATATTGAGGATATACACAACTCAGGGCAATAAAATGAAAGAAAATAGAAGGTAAAATGAGATGGACTCAGCAATGAAAAATCCCTCGAATAAGAGAGTTATATTATAGGACCAGTATTTCAGTGAAAAAACACTGGCATAGAGATATAGTATAGAGGATTATAATTGGAGAATTTAAAAAATCTAACAAAATATTTCAATGATGTGAAAATCAGGAAAACATATACATTATATACAATATAGAATATGTATGATATATAATATTATATATATATATATATGTCATCTGGAAATGAGCATTATGATATTAGGGCCTAGTTGTTGTGAATGGGAAAGCTGCAGGGACAACTTCCAGAATAAACAAGTAGTTGATGACTTCAAAATGAAAGCACAAGCTGGAATGGGCCCAAGCTCCCTGTGCTAGAGATGGCATAAGACAAGTTATTGATGCTATACACAGAATATAACTCAACTCAAACTGTAATATAAAGAATAATTCAAATATAATGCTATACATTATATTTGATTGCTGAGAGAAGCATTGGGGAAAGTGCATGGAAAAGTCATAGAACTCCAAGCAGACATTGGGATTATTTTGGAAAAACATCACTAAAATTTCATTGATGAAATACTAAAAATGTAGAAATATAAATCAAAAACAATTCTTACTACCTAATAAAACAATTTAAAGTAAATGTACATGTATTTCAATCTAATTTATTGAAAATTTCAATACCAATTTTCAATTTGGTGTCTCGGAAAAAAACATACAGAATATATGTGCTTAAAAATATGAATAGATCTGGTATCCAAAGCAAACCAGGATCCATCCAGAGATGATTGGCAAGAGGAGGCAGGAGACTGGGTTAAATAGAGAACGATCTTAATCCAAGAAAATGTTCAAGACACTCACTCCCCTATTAGGAGACGTTTAGACTACTAATACAGTCTCTGAGAAAGGGCAAGACTGCTAGGTGGGGTTAACAATTATGTCTGTACATTGGCAGTTTTAGTTTCTGTTCTACAAATAATCAACCCAGCCCAGAAATTTTACTCTGTGGTTTTATAACTCTGGTCTGTCGTCCACACTTAACTGACATTTGTCATTAATCAAAGTGAATTGAAGTGAATCTGCTGAAATGTATTAAAATATTAGAGAATTTCAGAACTTATATTGTTTCTTGTAAAAGAGCAATATAAACTTTTCCCATTGTTGAATTTGGAAATTTGTTCAAGTCCAAAATAACAGTGTTCAAGTCCAAAATAGTGAAATGCATGCCCAAAAATGATAGGTAAAGTTGCAGAGAATGACTAAAATAGCCTCATCAGTTTCTACCATCCTCCTAATACCTTCTCCTGGGGCCACATAGTTTCAGTTCTACCATTTATATCAATTTCTCATTTTTAAAATATCTTAATTCACTTATTTTCAATCAACAAGTATTGTGATTTTACTCTATTTTTAAAGAGTTTAATTGAGGTACCATGTGCTATTTTGATCCACATTATCTTAGAATATTTAATAGCTTTAAAATGTATATGATTTTATATGATCTTTTTTGATTTGATCTAATTACAACATGGACAAAAACACAGGGTATCTTGATATTGTAAAAGGCTACTTTATGCTGTAGCAGGTAGAATTTTGTGAAGACTTGAAGAGTGCTGCTACAGAATGAGAATGTTATTGAATTGTTCAAGTGCTCTATATTTTACATGTGTATAGAAATATTTGAATTTGTTTTGTTATTTTGATTTAGAGTTTTTCAACTTAGCTGCTTATCAATAGAGAGCTGAGCTACTCAAGTAACACCTTGACAACAGGGACTCCATTTTGGAGTACCTGAGACTCCATCTTGAGAAAGCATATCCCATCATGAGACTCTGGTCTGAAACTATGATCTAAAAACTCAGACAATAGCAGTCCACTGCATCACACTTGGCAGAGCATAGAAACCACCTACCACAACCACTCAAGCTTAAAAACAGATAGGCTACACCTGGGTCAATGATAAAACTATAATTTGCCTATGCCCCACATATGATGTAGGTCAATACCTAGATTAATGTCAAGACTATAATTGAAATTGTTAAGACTGCAACTTGTATTGTCAAGATTATAATTGATATTAGTTTTGCATAGGCCTTAAGTTAGCTTGATCCCAATAACCATGTATTCTCCCTCCTGTTTCTGTGGTTTTGCCTTTATAAACCTTGTTGCATTGGGCTTCAGGGTGGAGAGTTCTTTGGGGCATGAGCCCACTCTTGGCCACTGGCAATAAAGAACTCCAAAATTTATCAGTGTGTGGTGTTCCTCTCTCATCACTTGCTCAGGAACAACACTATGGTTTTATATTTACTCATTTCTTTCAGTTGTTATCCTTTTTGATTTATATATTTGCAGATGGCTTGGTGCATGAGGTTCAGATCACCATAGTTTCCTAGTAACTAAAAATTTCACCATAATTTTCCCTAAAAATATTTTTGCTTCCTTAGAGTCTATTTATTTAAACTTTTATTTAACAAATATAAATTTCCAAAGTACAGCTTATGGATTACAGTGGCTCCCCCCACCCCACATAACTTCCCTCCCACCCACAACCTTCCCATTTCCCACTTCCTTTGCCATTCCATTCATATGAAGAGTTATAGACAGTGAGAGAGACCAAGAGAAAGGTCTTCCTTACATTGGTTCACTCCCCAAATGGCCGCCATGGCTGGCGCTGCACTGATCCAAAGCCAGGAGTCAGGTGCTTCTTCCTGGTCTCCCATGTGAGTGCAGTGGCCCAAGCACTTGGGCTATCCTCCACTGCCCTCCCGGGCCACAGCAGAGAGCTGGACTGGAAGAGGAGCAACTGGGACCAGAACCAGGAGCCTATATGGAATGCTGGCACCACTGGTGGAGGATTAACCAAGTGAACTGTGGCACCAGCCCCACCTTTCACTTTAATATGTTTATAACCTTGACATTTTTTTGCTTTGTATTTTGGTGGTTCTCTTAAAAACTGCAAATATGCTGAGTTTTCTTTATTATATGCTTCCTGATAATTGTTTAAAATACTTACTTATGTATTTGAAAGCCAAAGTTACAGAAAGAGAGAGAGAGGGAAAGAGACAGAGACAGAGAGACAGAGATTTTCCAGCTGCTGGCTCGCTTCTTCCCAGATGGCCTCAACCGCTGGAATTGGGCCAGTTCAAAGCCAGAAGCCAAGAGTTTCATTCAGATCTCCCAGGTGGATATCAGGAGAGCAGGAGCCCAAGTATTTAGGCCATCCTCTGAAGCTTTTCATAGGTCACTTATCTGGGAGCTGGGTTGGAAGTGGAGCAGCCAGAACATGAACCAGTGCCCATATAGAGTTACCTGCTACACTGCAATGCCAGCCCCAATTCTGGCAATTTCAGAGAATTTTACCTATTTATGTTTACCGTGACACTAATACATTTAGATACATCTCCACATAATTAATTCAGAATTTTGTTTTTAAATTGATTTTTTTTTAGCATTATCTTGCTATTTATTTTATGGAGTTTTCATCCCCCCCTCCTTTGGAGATTCATGTATGCTATTTTTATTATACTAGTCATTATCTTTGCACATTTCCCAGGGATATTTTTCTTAATAAAGTATAAGCTTAAATTATTTTTATCTCTTTTCTCAAGACTATAGGAAATATTAGAATAATTAAGCTATAATCACTTCTCTCCTGACTTACAGTTGTTTTTATTCAGAACCTTAGTCTTTTCTAGTTTCCACTCCAAGAGTCAGACTTTTTTGGTTATTATTTTAAAAGATGATTAGATGCACATCTATATTTATTTTTATATTTGTATATTTTATTTATTATAGAATAATATCTAAACAGTATATAAATATTATATATATAATATAAATAATGTATTTATATATTGTCATTTTAAATAGATGATTAGATATACATTGTATTTGCTTGCTAATCTTTTTTGCATCTCCTCCTCTGAAATGATGTCCCTTCCTCTTAAGCAGCATGAATTATCCCACCTTTTTAATCAGATCTCTCAGGGGCTGGCACTGTGGTGTAGTGGGAAGAGCCATTGCCTGCATTGCTGGCATCCCATGTGGCTGCCGGTTCAAGTCCTGGCTGCTCCTCTTCCAATCCTGCACTCTGCTATGGCCTGGGAAAGCAGTAGAAGATGGCCCAAGGCCTAGAGCCCCTGTCCTTACTTGGGAGATCAGGAAGAAGCTCCTGGCTCCTGGCTTCAGATTTGCACAACTCCAGCTGTTGCAGTGATCTGGAGAGTGAACCAGCAGTTGGAGGATCACTCTCACTCTCCCTCTCTCTGCCTCTCCTTCTCTCTCTGTACAACTCTGTGTTTCAAATAAAATAAATAAAAACTTTTTTAAAAAAAAATATCTCTTGGTGAATTAATTCATTGTTTATGTATATGTGAATGTTTTCATTTTTTTCAAGCTTGAAAGCTAATCTGTCCAGATATCTTGAGGTTTATAGTGACTGTCTTCAATATTTCAATACTTCAATGGTTTTTGGTTTCACTTACTGAAGAGTTTTCTGTTAGTGCAATTATTCACTTTTATTTTTATTTTTTAACTTTAATTTAATAAATATAAATTTCCAAAGTACACTTTTCAACCATCTGTCTTTTTCTATGGAAGTTTTATAATTTTATCTGACTATTTTCTATTAAAGAGTTATGCTTTGATTGTTAGTTGCAGATTTTTTCTTGTCACTTATTGCGCTTAGCACACATATACATTGGAAACACTGTTTGTTACACTGGGGGTATTAGGAAAACCACAGTCATATTTTCAAATAACATGTCTCCAACATCCTTCTGGGATTGAGATATGTGTTAGACTTTCTCATTCTGTACTTCATATCTCTTAACTTTGTAAACATTTCAACATCATGTCTTAAGCTATACTCAAATTTCTTATGTCAATGATTTTCTCTTCAGCCTAGAAAGGCTACATAAATAGTATGATCCAAGATTTTATGGATTCTTCACTGAATTCTGAAATACTGATTTAAGAATGGTGTTCCTATTCATCTAAAATGTCTCTGAATTTTTCTTCATTTCTTTGAAAACAGCTTTTATAACTGTGATCTAAATGCAGTGTTCACCTTTGCTCTGAGTTTTCCTTGGAATTATTCAACAAATAGAGATATGTGAACCCAGACATTATCCTACTTGAGAACAGATTACATTTTATTTGGATATATGAAAGAGTTGTCTGTAATCCTTGTTTACTGCAGCTCAATTCACAAGAGCTAAGCTATGGAACCAGCCCAGATGTCTATCAACTGATGACTGGATAAAGAAAATGTGTGAGATATATATATATATACATATATATATACATATATTTATATATACACATATATATTTACATATATACATAGTTAATGCGATATGTATAGTTATACACAAACATACACACATACTATGGAATACTACTTAGATGTAAAAAAAATGAAAAATCCTGTCTTTTGCAACAAAATGGATGCAACTGGAAACCATTATACTTAGTGAAATAAGCCAGTCCCAAAAAATACAAATATCATTTTTTCCTGATCTGTGGTAACTCATAGAGTAAAAAAAATATAATGTATATGAACAAGGTTCACATTTAAGATTTTATGACTGCTTATAGCCCTTGACTCTATTGTTGAGCAATAGTGCTTTTATTTTTTTTACTATTTGTTGTATCTTTTAGCTGGTGGAGGGTGAAGTTTATGATTATAAAATAAACCAAAAAATATGGTATTGTAAACATTAAAAGAAAGATTAAGAAAGGAGTGAGGAGAGAGGGTGGAACTATGAGTGGGAGGGGGGATAGAGTGGGAAGTATCACTTTGTTGTTGGGTCTGTATGTATGAAATACATAAAATGTGCTCACATTATTTAAATAAAAATTTATAAAAAATAGCAGTAGTCACAAATGATGGAGCAAGGACGTAAGCATTAGAGTCTTAGCTCCTTGCTAAATGACTGAAATCACATCCAGACCCCTGCAGGACTTCCTAGCCTCTTGCATTATTGCTCAAACCAGCTCAACCCCTCCTCAGTCACTTAGCCTGAAAAAACCCCTGAACAAATCAGCTCAGTCCCACCTAGTGCCTCAGCTGTCTTGTGCTATGTAAACTTACCTGTGAAAGCATTCAGGCTCTCTGCCACGTCGTCATCCTGTACACACATTGGTACTGGGCCCCTCTCAAGTTTATTCCTTTGAATAAACTTGTTCTGACTACCAGTTCATATCTCACCACTTCTTTGTCCAGTACTTCTTCTTTTTTTTTTTTTGACAGGCAGAGTGGACAGTGAGAGAGAGAGACAGAAAGGTCTGCCTTTTCCATTAGTTCACCCCCCAGTGGCTGCTCCAGCAGCACACTGTGGCCAGTGCACTGCGCTGATCTGAAGCCAGGAGCCAGGTGCTTCTCCTGGTCTCCCATATAGGTGCAGGGCCCAAGCACTTGGGCCATCCTCCACTGCCCTCCTGGGCCACAGTAGAGAGCTGGACAGGAAGAGGAGCAACTGAGACAGAATATGGTGCCCTGACCAGGACTAGAACCCAGTTTGCCAGCGCCACAGGTGGAGGATTAGCAAAGTCAGCCATGGCGCCAGCCCTAGTCCTTCTTTCTTAACAACAAGAATATGATTGGGAAATATAGGCAATATTCTTTGATGAAAAATACAGGATAAAAACTATAAATATGATATTTTCCTGAATTACACATTTATTCAAATTTTATAAGCTTTCATAATCTATATCTAAATAGCTACCTTCTAAACTTCACATTATAGCCTGTGATTTTCTGAATCCATAAACCAAAAACTTTGTAAGGCTTGACTCCACTGAACAGGAGTCAAGAAAATGTTCCTGAATAGCTTATGTCTGAAGTTCAGTTGGTGTCCACGTATTTCTTATCTTTCCTGATAGTTGAAAGTGACCAACAAGACATTTAGAATGAAGGTGAAGTGCAAACAATGGGAGCTTCAATTATTTGTGTGCTCATTAGTTACTGTGGTTACTATTAGTTACTAGTTATTCCTGAGTCCAAATCAAAACTTTCAAACCAAATATGAATCCAATGTTCTTTATTATAGACATCCAGATTGTAAATAAGAAACAACTCCCCCTTCAATACCTGTTAATTTCATCATCTCCTCCAATTTATAAGAATAAAAGGCTAAAAAGCTTATTTACACCATTATATAACATTGAAATAACAGCTAATTTGGCCTGGATTCATGAGACATGACTTCATGAAAAAACAAAGAATAAATTGATGAATAAAAGTAACATTAATTTGTAAAAAAAATTAAAAGATCAATAGATTTTAACCATAAAAGACATTATGTAATTGCCATACATTTCATATGTTAAGGAAAATTTATATAGTGATATCACTGTTGTTGATTCCTAGTCCTTGTTGATTATTTATAGTGTTTATTTGGTCATTTGGAATTTTCAGATGTTTGTATTCTTTAGGATTCCCTGATTTTCAACATGTTAAACATATCAGAGTTTTAGTGGCACCCAAATAAGTTCTACCAGCTACTCCAGTGTTACTCCAAATAAGTAAAATCTCTGTGCATTTCAAGAAAATCAATTGATGCTGCATCTCATCCAGTTTATCTGTATTTCCTATCATGAAATTCTAAAGTAAAGCTGCTAAGCATTTTTTAATTTAAAATCCACAGATGCAGTCCTTTCAAACATTAAAAAATATTCTCCTCATAGTCTATATCCCATGGGTATCCTTTTCCAGAATGATTTAATTTCAGTTGAAAAATTGTCAAGTCTTCTCACAATTACACTTGTGTACTCTTTGGTACAACCATATAGATTCACAGATGGATTCTCTACTGTGTCAGTCTGACTGTGGCATATATGGGGTCTGGTGATAGAACTTTTAACAACTTCAGTTTTCAAAATCTTTAACTGTTAACTTCTTCACCAATATTCCAGCTTTCTCTTAATTTTTAGCTAATGAACATATAAACTTTGTTGTCTTTCCTGAACTACATACAATATATTTTTCATTTTATCAATTACATGTTCTCATCATTTGTACTTCCTTGTCAATTGCAGGAACACATTTCAGAGAATACCATTCATCTTTTCTTGTCATTTCCTTTTTGTTTTTATATTCACCTGTTGTTCCACTGCAAGTATAACCCTTTTATATGTAGGACCTTGATTATGCATAACTTGTTGTTTAACTGACAGTGGTTTTTAAAATCAGAACAATATACAAAATAAATATAGCAACCATTTTGTGAACTAACAAGCGACATAATGTGATGAGAATTTCATTGGTAATATAAGTATTTGAGTACCTACATAGCTTTATACTGGTTAAATTTTATAGGGTTAATTTTGTACATACAGGTTTTTTCATAGTCACAGTTTTACTTAAGGGAGAAATTTAGTTCTGGGGGAAATATTTACCTCTAGGAAGTTTATAATTGGGATTCACTTTCCAATTACTCAAAATAAAATAAATTTTATTTTAATAAACTCTGGATGTTTAGAAATATGTCTTCCTTGTGAAATAACACTGTTACTCTCATTTCAGTTACTTTGTTAAATCAAATCTTGAATGATTTGGTACAATGTGCTTGAACAGTGCTATAAGTAAAGCATGAACTATCCATGCAAGTACTCCTTGACATAGAAACTTTAATAACTTTTATATGTAAAGAATAATCATTTATGTTAATTAAACATCTGATTAAGAGACCTATCATTTCTCTTACAGGATGATAGTTCATTGTTTCATGATTTTAAGACAAATTAAAGTTTCTGTTGCTTTTGAAAAGGTGTCACTTTTTTCATGTTTGTGTGACAATAGAAGTACAAATCAGACTAGGTGATGTCTTCTACAGTCTTTGACTCTAACATCTGTTATGTTAGTAATGGAGCCTTAGATCAGTCCCAAGGAGCTCACATTTCTTTTGTACTCTCTGTGTATCTTTCTTAAATTGTGTTAAGATTAATCATTACTATCAGAGAGTACAATCTAGAAAAAGAGAAACACATACTGGATACTAATAGCTGCTGGTATTTTGCAAGATAAAGTGAGTAATCATTCAGGTATGTGAAGAAAAATTATGTTAGGAATAACCAGAAATATTAGCAATAAGATACTTTTTTTAGTAAATACACTGTCTTTTAGATTTTTTTTCTTTTAAAGAGATACAGAGAGTGATTTTTTAAAAAGATTTATTTATTTACATGAAAGCCAGAGTTAACACAGAAAGAGAGGCAGAGAGAGAGAGAGAGAGAGAGAGAGAGAGAGAGAGAGAGAGAGAGAGGTTCCATCTGCTGGTTCACTCCCCAATTGACTACAATGGCCATACTGCTTTCCCAGGCCATAGCAGAGAGCAGGATTGGAAGTGCAGCAGTTGGGACTTAAACCGGAGCCCATATGGGATGCCGGAACTGCAGGCAAAGGCTTTACCCACTGTGCCACAATGCCATCCCCAGATTTTTTAAAAAATATTTTAAATTATTATTTATTTGAAATACAGAGTTACAGAGAGAGGTAGAGCCAGAGAGAGAGAGAGGTCTTCTATTCCATTAGTTCACTCCCCAAATGACAGAAATTACCAGAGCTGAGCTGAATGGAAGCCAGGAGTTTCTTCTGGGTCTCCTACATGGGTGCAGAGGCCCAAAAACCTGGGCCATCTTCTACTGATTTCCCAGGCATAGCAGAGAGCTGGATTGGAAGAGGAGCTGCCAGTACTTGAACCAGTGCCCATGTGGGATACTGGCTCTGCAGGCTGGGGCTATAACCTGTTGTGCCACAGCACCAACCCCACAAAATACTTCTAAGGAAGTGTGTTCATTATTTTGGTAATTAAATATCTGCTGATCATTACTGTGCAAAAGATACATCTCAGGTGGAGGTAAAGACAAGTCCATGAAGGAATCTTGCAGGAAAATGCAGCAGCTATGCACTTCAGGGCACAATAATGTAAATTGCTGATGAGCATTATGTGTGTTGATGGTGGAAAGAGCATATTGGAAGGCTTTGGTAAGCCACTTTGGATTTAATATAAGGACAGAAAGAAGGTGAAAGAGACATGAACAAAAGCACAAAGGAGTGAATGAAAGCATAAAATGCTTTTGTGAATAATTTGTTAACAAGGGAAGTTGAACTCTATTAGAACTTCGGTATAGGCATGACAGATTAAATTAACTGGATTTATTTCCAGTATATCAATAGCCCCATTAAAACAGTAGGAAAAGACCAGTTTTAAAAGGGTATAAATCTGAAACATTATGAGAATGACCATGAGAGAAATATTTTGGAAGACATAACACTTCCAAGGGCATAAATACTCAGGAAAGGGAAGAGACAAACAAAAGAATGGGAGAAATTATTTGTAAACTATGGAACTGATAAAGGATTAATAATCAGAATAGACAAAGAGATCAAGAAACTCCACAACAACAAAACAAACAACCCACTTAAGAGATGGGCAAAGGACTTAAACACATTTTTCAAAAGAGGAAATCCAAATGGCCAAAAGACACATGAAAAAATGTTCAGGATCACTAACAATCAGGGAAATGCAAATCAAAAGCACATTGAGGTTTCACCTCACCCCAGTTAGATGGCTCACATAAAGAAATCAACAAACAACAAATGCTGGGAAGGATATGGGGGAAAAGGTATCCCAATCCACTGCTCATGAGAATGTAAACTGGTAAAGCCACTATGGAAGACAGTATGGAGATATCTCAAAACTCTGAACACAGACCTACCACATGACCCAGCCATCACACTCCTGGGAATTTACCCAAGGAAAGAGAAATCAAGTAAATAAAAGAGTTATCTGCATCACCATGTTTATTGCAGCTCAATTCATAATGGCTAAGACATGGAATCAATCCAAATGCCCATCAACTGAAGACTGGATAAAGAAATTATGGCATCTGTACACTGTGGAACACTACACAGTGATAAAAAATATGAAATCTAGTCATTTGCAACAAAATGGATAAATCTGGAAAACATCATGCTGAGTGAAATAAGCCAGTCTGAAACACCGTATGTTCTCCCTGATCTGTGGAACTAATATGAGCATCTAAAAAAAAATCTGTAGAAGTGAAATTGATACTCCAGAAGGGATGACTTGAGCTGCACTTGTCTTAACTGTCAGAAACAGTTGCAGTTTTTTTTTCATTTTTTTCTTGATACTATTTGTTGGACTTTTTACTTAACATAGAGTTAATCATATGTGTATGTAATCATATGTGTATGATGTCAACTGAGGACGGATCTCAGTATAAAGTAAGAGTGGGAATAAGAGAGAGAGGAGGGGGGCTAGCGCCATGGCTCACTTTGGTTAATCCTCTGCCTGCAGCACTGGCATCCCATATGGGCTCCAAGTTCTAGTCCCAGTTGCTCCTCTTCCAGTCCAGCTCTCTGCTGTGGCCCTAGGGGGCAGTGGAGGATGGCCCAAGTGCTTGGGCCCCTGCACCTGCATGGGAGATCAGGAAGAAGTAACTGGCTCGTAGCTTCAGATCGGTGCAGCGCTGGCCATGATGGCCAATTGGGGGGGGTGAACCAATGGAAGGAAGACCTTTCTCTCTCTCTCTCTCTCTCTCACTGTCTGTAACTCTACCTGTTAAATAAATAAATAAAAAGAGAGAGAGAGAAAGGAGAATGCATGTAAAGCTGTATAATTCTGCATACATTCCTACGGACTCACTTCTAAGAGTACAGGTTGAAAACATGTCATGGGACCAAAATCTCATTAAAATCAGTGGTAAAAGTGAACATGTAGATAGGATTAAGTGTTAAAGTGATAATATAAGTAGGAGCAAGTGTCTGGTGATAATAAAAGGATGAAAAATGAGAGAATGTTCCAACATGGGAAGCAGTCCACACAGCAGACTCTTAGAATGACAATCACTTTAAGTTACACTCTGACCTCAGAATTGGTCCTTAAGACATCCTGGTCTTGCTGAAAAGTCCATGAAAGCATTTCAGGCAATGGAAAGTCAAGACACTGTGACAAAAAATGTTCTCCATGAAGTATCTCTGTGACTGAGACCCCAGCAGAAAGAAGTGACCATCAAAAAAGAATGTACTTTTCTCTAAAGGGAAGAGAGAACTTTCACTTTGATTATGGCCTTATCTAAATACTGATGGATTTTGTGAATTCAAAAGGCTTCTATATAGGAAGAAATCAATCCAAACATCTATAGCCAACTTATATTTGATCAAGGATCCAAAACCAATCCCTGGAGTAAGGACAGTCTATTTAATAAATGGTGCTGGGAAAACTGGATTTCCACGTGCAGAATCATGAAGCAAGATCCCTACCTTTCACCTTACACAAAAAATTCACTCAACATGGATTAAAGACTTAAATCTCCGACCCAACACCATCAAATTCTTAGAGAACATTGGAGACCCCTGCAAGATATAGGTACTGGCAAAGACTTCTGGGAAAATACCCCAGAAGCACAGGCACTCAAAGCCAAAATTAACTATTGGGATTGCATCAAATTGAGAAGTTTCTTCACTTCAAAAGAAACAGTCAGGAAAGTGAGAGTATAGGTGGAAGGGTGGGCATGGTGGGAAGAATAATTGCATTCCTAAAGTTGTATTTATAAAATTTGCATTCCTTAAAACATAAATAAATTTTAAAAAATAAATAAATAAAAAATAAAAATTTGGCAGTAAAATAAGAGAAATCTGAAGAAGACTTCTGATGCAAAGAGAAAAGACTGGAGCAAATAAGTCTTTAAAAATGTATGCAAAGAACAAAATGAAGCTAGTAAAACTATATTCTTTAAGAAATAAAAAAAAAATCTTTGAAAGAGGAGGGGATACAAACCACTCTAAATATTTTATATGAGGAGGCTCCCATAAGAAAATCATGAAAAGGCACAAGTGGTCCATCTACCCTAAGCCACCAAACCCTTTAGATGAGTGATGACCAGACAAGGAGCTTTCCCTTGGGATAATCACCTGGCAACAATCAGGGCCAGGGAAAAGAGACAGAATTCAGATGACATTATATAATTATGCAATGGAAGGAGTGGAGGGTGTGAGTTATAGAAGGGATAAAAAAGTGGGAATACAGAAGGGCCAAGTTAGAGATTTTACAAAAGCAAATTAAAAGGGAAGAGGCATCATTTAAATATGTGGACAAAAGAAGTAAAGAGAGTTAAATGATTGGCAGAATGAGCGTTAATTTCAGCTTTAAGCCTTTTGCATTTCACATATTGGGGTAGTTACAGATAGAAATGTTACTGAATGTTGTTCAGACAACACTCTGTTCTGAAAATAGAACTAAAGAGACTTCAGCATCATGGAGGCCATTGGTGATCTTGCAGAGACAGTGAAGATGCAGTGGTGGGGCTGAAACCCAACTGAAATGGGTTTAAGAGGTGGTGCTTAGGAAAGAAAGACAACACATGAATAACTCTGGCAAGCAGTTTGCTATAAAGAGTTGATATGAACAGAAGAGAGTTCAAAAAAGGCTTTATTAAGAGAAAAGAAAATTTATATATTATTTGTATTTTACAGTGGGGCCGTAGAGAGCTTCCTCTTATCAGAAGTATTTTGAAAAATTCCACCATAGTTTTTATAAATTATCATGAGAACAATCTTACTTTTCAGAATCACAATACCTACACACGTACACACATACACGCAAACACTAAATAACATTTATACTTTTAAATCAGATATAAAATTACAGCTCTTTTCATTTTAATCCTAATTAATTTCTGATTAGTTGTTACATCCTGGAAAAATAACATAAATTAGAATACTTGTTATATGTCTCCTTTACAGTTTATCATTGATTGGAGGAAATGAAAACTTATTTTAGGTCTGTAGTGGGTGTTGTGGCTAATTGAGTTAACTTACTGATTTAGGATATCCATATCCTATATCAGAATGATCAGAGTAGAGTCCTGGCTTCTCTGCTTCTTTTTTTTTTAAGATTTATTTATTTATTTGAAAGTCAGAATTACACAGAGAAAGAAGGAGAGGTAGAGAGAGAAGGAGAGGCATAGAGAGAGAGAGAGAGAGAGAGAGAGAGAGAGAGATGTCTTCCATCTGCTGGTTCACTCCCCAATTGGCCACAACAGCTGGAGCTGTGCCGACCCAAAGCCAGGAGCCAGAAATTTCTTTTGGGTCTCCCAAGATGGTGCATGGGCCCAAGGACTTTGGCCATCTTCCACTGATTTCCCAGGCCATAGCGGAGAGCTGGATCACAAATGGAGAATCCGGGACTTGAACCGGCACCCATATGGGATGCTGGCACCACAGGTGGCGGCTTTACCCCCTACACCACAGTGCTGGCCCCTTCTCTGTTTCTGATTCAGCTTTCTGCTTATGCACCTGGAAGGCATTAGATGATGGTCCAAGTCCTTGAGTTTCTGCCATCCATTTGGAAAGCCTGGATGGATTTTCTGGCTCTTTGGTTTGGCCGGTCCCACTCACAGCCATTGTGGGCATCCAGGGAGTAAAAAAGCAAATGGAAGATCTCTTTGTTCCTATATCTCATTCTGCCTTTCAAATAATTAATCTTTATTTTTAAAAAAATCCTATGTTAGGTCCTTACAGGAATTAGCTTAACATGCAGTGAGAAATCCTGGCTTTGTGCTTTAAAATCTTTAAAAGATATGATGTTGATATCACCTCCCGGTCTTAGTCAAAATAATGCTATTTGGTGAAAAAAATAAGTGAAACAGTCTAAATTATACATTATATACATTATATATATAAATTATTTTGTTAATAATTTTTGTTCTCTTTAATAGTTAAATGTTCAATATTCACTAATAAACTAATTGCAATTATTGAACTTGAAATTATTTGAATTTTGTCACATTTAGTCTCATATTACCTGTATGTAATAGATATGGATGGAAAACTTTTTTAAGAGTTTCCCCTCAGTGGGCTCACTAAAGAACAGATGAGGATGGGACGACCTAGTGCTCCCAAGCAGACAGGTCCATGCCTTAGCAGACTCCCTTGGATCAATGGTCAAATACTTCATCTAGGAATCTCTATGGGGTTAAAGTTGCAAAAGCTGCTTTTAACAGGAAGGTAACTAGCTGCTAGTAAAGAATATAGGTATGAATGGCTACCCTAAAAGGCATTTAATTTGTCCTTTAATAATGAAGTTCTTGGGGCTGGCATTGTGGTATAGTGGGTAAACAGCCCCGCTGAGATACAGGCATCCCATAAGGGCACTGGTTCATGCCCTAGCTGCCTAATTTCCAATATGACCTTGGAAAAGCAGCACAAGATGGCTCAAGTACTTGATCCCCAGCCACCCATGTGGGAGACCTGGAAGACGTTTCTGGATTCTGGCTTCAACCTTGCCCAGCCATGGTCATTGCAGCCATCTAGTGAATGAAATAGTAGGTAGAATATCTCTCTCTCTCTCCCTCTCTATCTCTCTCTCTAATTCTGACTTTCAAATGAATTGTTTTAAATGAGGTTCTTTTTCAGTGATAGCCATAGATCAGAGAAGGAGCTAAAAGTAAGTGATAAATATGTGCATGATGCCTAGGAGATATGGGACTTGCTTCTTTGATACATGATGATAACACTATGCACAAGATGTTATTTTGTATTATTAGTCAAGTAATGATGTGAGAGAACATGCAGGATATTCCATTTCCTCTTGCTGCCATGTTCAGCTCTTCTTTATTATCTGACTCTGTATCTCACTTAATCCTCCACTGCAGTGCTGACAGAAATCTCCATCTCTCTTGCATTTGATTGGACTTTTTATTTTAAACAGTATCCCATGGCTTCCTTGTAGTCTATCATAATAAGACTATTACTTTCTTAAATGTGTGAATTTGTTTTATAAATTTATGTCATTACTTAAATTATTCTTATACTACTCAATTATCTCTATTTTTTCTTAAGTTTTTGCAGACATCAGAATATCGTATTTTCACAACATATGACCATCTCTTCCACTAGACTAGAAGTGCTAAAGACAAGATCTGTTTCTTATGTGTCTTTATTTGGCTGGCACTCAGCACAGTGCTGGGCACAAAACAGGATTCAGGATTTGACCAACAGTGATTGTCTCATGTTAAAACCCAAACTTGAAGGAGATGACCTTAGGAATCGAGACTTTCAGAAGTGATTAAGTTATGAGGGCAGAACCCTCACGAATAATAGCATGAGTGTCCTTAGGAAAGAGGCCCTAGAGCTTTTGTTCGCCCCTTCTACTATGTAATGGCAAGAACATCATCTATGAATCAGAAAGCAGGTCCTCAGCAGACACCGACTCTACAGGCATCTTAATCAGAACTGCACTGCTGCAACCTCAATTTCCATGTTTAAGCTGCCCAGTCTGTGGTATTTTTTATGGCAGCCTGGACACACTAGATCAGCAGCTCTAATCAAGCCTATACTCCACCTCTGTGCTCTCCTGCACTAGTGACCAAAACATTTAGATTCTGAAAACCATAATATTGAAACTGTTAGAGTTTATCTAATACCAGTTTTATTTAAGACCTAACCACAAATTACAAATATTTTTTCAAAAGATTCAATGCCCTTTAAAGCTATGTAATTGAGGATTATGAGTAATCACATAATATAGCTGAAATTCCTGTAACAAAGTGTACCAGTGAGCTTTAGACATAAAATTACTTTATATAACACATACATGGCCACATCCAATTTTGATATATCAAATAGGTACAATTTTTGAATATCTATTATGTAATCATTAATGTTTTATCTTCATTTCTGAATCATTTCATTCAGATTCTAGATATCAGCTTTGTCTCTCTTAGCTATTAAACATTCTACCACATGGTAAATTAACAAACTAATGCTGATAATACATCTTTTTACTTTTTCTTTTTTACATATTTTAACATTTACAAAACTCTTAGAAATCATCTCCCATAAGAAATCATCTTGCCTACCCATCTTCATTTTAAAGGCTGAAGAAACAGATGTAGAGAAATTTTAGTATTTATTTACTACATGTTTTATCTGTAATTCTGTGATCAAAGTTAGATACAGCTTTTGCGAGAATTAAAACATAATTTGGAAATTTCCCATTAAGAAAATAAATAGAAAACCAGTAAGAAATTTAAGATTAACATTGAATGTAAACTAATTTTCAAACAGTACTTTATACTTTGTATGTCTGTGTGGGTGCAAACTTTTGAAATCTTTATTTAGTATATACTAAGTTGATCTTCTATACATAAAGATAATTAAAAATGAACCTTAATAAAGAATGGGATGAGAGAGGGAATAGGAAATGGGATTGTTTGCATGTGGGAGGGTGGTTATGGCAGGAAAAAAAACACTATAATCCAAAAGGTGTGCTTTAAAAATTTATATTTATTAAATAAAAGTTTTCTAAAAAAAGAAAATGTGTTGTGTGAAAGAAACTATGTATGAAAATCAAAACTTTTTGCACAAAACTAAATTTATTTTAATTCCAAAAAAAAACTTTGAATGTGAAATCTCGAAAACAGAAAGTACTATAAATATGGCTATTATAAAATCCAGAAAATGGCATTATTATTGTGAAACTGTCTCATGGATATCTACAATACTTTTTTTTCTTTATATTAGCTACATATTTCTTGATCTTCTCTTCATGTTAAGAACTGTGTAAAGCCATTTTCTAAATAAAATATAAAAAGATAATCAGATTCTCCTATAAAAGGTTGATGGAAATTTCATTTTTATTATTGATGATTTAGTTTCTTTCTGCTTCATATTATTGGTTTTGTCATACCTATAACTTGCACCTCATTTTTTTCCCTGTTCAGCCTGGGTAAGCCTTTGGGAAACCTCTTTCTCTGATCTACCTAAACAAAGAAATTTTCCAAATCACCCATCAACCTTAAACTGACTATGAGCCTATGTTACTGTGGTATGCCAAGCAGGGAGCAAAGCAGACTGTCTCAGATCCTTCTCTTGGAATCAATGATGGCATCTGTATTCCAGGGCACTGGGCAGTTTGAAACAATTCTGGCTGCCCACCACCCTCCTCTCAATCTGAGGATCAGAATATCAAGGGGATGCTTAGTAGGTGACTAACGCAGTGCCACCTGAGACAAGCATGGTGAGACTTGTAAGGAGCCAAAGGCAAGTAACAAGCCTGGATGTTAAGCTTCATTAATTTTAAAGATTCATTTATTTATTTGAAAGGCAGATGGGGGGGAACGAGAGAGAGAGAGATCTCCCATCCAACAGTTCACTACCCAAATGGCTACAATGGCCAAGGCTGGACCAGGCTGAAGCCACGAGCCAGGAGCTTTATCTTGGTCCCACATGGGTGGCAGTGTCCAAGTACTTGGGAAATCGTCCAAGGCTTGTTACAGGGAGCTGGATCACTAGTGGAGCAGCTAGGACTTTAACTGCTGTCCATATATGATGCTGGTGTCGTAGGCTGCAGCTTAACGCACTACAATGCTGGCCCTAAGCTTTTTGAATTTACAGTCCATCTTTCCCTGCCTACGGCAGTTCTTTTGCCAGAAGCCATACATTGTTTTTCATATCCTAACTGACCTGATAAATACTCAGGTAAAATTAATGACAACAAAGACTGAGAAATCTGCCTGAGTTATTTGTATCCCCTATTTATAGCAGCTCAGTTCACAGTAGTTAAGGTATGGAATCCACCCAGATGTCCAGTAGCTGATGACTAGATAAAGAAGATGCTTTTATATGCACTGTGGAATACTCAGCCATAAGAAAGAAAGAAATCCTGCCTTTTGCATCAAAATGGATACAACTAGAGACCATTATGCTTAGTGAAATAAGCCAGTCACAAAAAGACAAACACATGCTTTTCCTGATATACAGTAATTAATATAGAATACAAAAGAGTATAAGAGTGAAACTGACAAATCATGATTTTATTATTGTTTATAGCTCTTGTCTATGTTCCTATGGAACAGTGGTCTTTCTACTTTTTACTTGATGAATATTATAGTTAGTAGTGCATGTAGCTTGTAATTATAAAGTAAATTGTGTATGTTATTGCAAACACTAAAGGAACAACAACAAAAAAGAATGAAATGAGGAGGAATTGAGGGAGGGTGGGAGGGAACTATGGTTATAGTCTTAGAACTGTGTCTATGAAATACATTAATAAATATTAAAAAATAGAGTTTGTGAATCACTTAGCTCTTTCTTTTTTTTTTTTTTTACAGGCAGAGTGGACAGTGAGAGAGAGAGACAGAGAGAAAGGTCTTCCTTTTTGCCGTTGGTTCACCCTCCAATGGCCGCCGCAGTCGGCGCGCTGCGGCCGGCGCACCGCGCTCGTCCGATGGCAGGAGCCAGGAGCCAGGTGCTTTTCCTGGTCTCCCCATGGGGTGCAGGGCCCAAGCACCTGGGCCATCCTCCACTGCACTCCTGGGCCACAGCAGAGGGCTGGCCTGGAAGAGGGGCAACCGGGACAGAATCTGGTGCCCCGACCGGGACTAGAACCCGGTGTGCCGGCGCCGCAAGGCGAGGATTAGCCTGTTGAGCCACGGCGCCGGCCTTAGCTCTTTCTTGACATCTATGTCACAGCATCTTTTCCCACTTCTAGACATGTGGTTGGCTATATAGCTCCCAGTCCTCAGTTACATTCCTTGTTGCACCCTCCACAGGTTGTATACCTTGGACTTTCACTCACCTAGGCCTCTGCCAGCTTCTGGTGACCTCCTTAGGGGTGGACATTCATCCTATTGATAGATCACCTCAGTCAACAACATTTCCAACAACACTGTTATTCTGCGCTTTGTTCCCATCATGCCCGTCCCAATTCTCCTAAGCATTACCAGGCAGTTCTGCCATGTGCTTGCAGGGCCTGCAGAGTTCAGTGAGATATCATTCTGAGTTGTGGATGTATTTCTGAATTATTAATGTTAGTTTTAATCGCAGCCTTCCATCCTCAAAGTCTAGATAAAATAGGCAAAGCAAACACACTTGAGTCCTTAGATTTATTATGCAGTGCCTGCAATTTCATAAGGAAATATTTTATTTTGTACTTTCACTTTAGAAATTGACATAAAGTTTAACATTAGCATACTCTGGAGCATCTCAAACAAAACATCCTTACAATGGAATCCTGCTGTAGAGTCCAAATACAGCTTGCTCTGTAAGTACTGAAAAAGTAAGGGACCTGCCTGCCTTTCTTCCTTCTCTCCCTCCTTCCCTCTTTCCTTCCTTCCGCCTCATACAAGCAGTAAGCGTATCCTTAGAGCTGAACCCCATCTGGGCCTATGAATACATGTTTTGAGCCACAACTGTCCCAGACCTCAGAGAGCACACAGTCTGAACATGTAAAATTTGCATTTGCAGAAGCCGAGCATCGGCATGCCTCAGTACGCACAGCTGGTCATGGGCCCCGCCGGCAGCGGGAAGACATTCGGGAACTGATTGAGGTGGATGATGTGATGGAGGATGATTCTTTGTGGTTCGGTCCCAATGGAGGATTGGTGTTTTGCATGGAGTACTTTGCCAATAATTTTGACTGGCTGGAGAACTGTCTTGGCCACGTAGAGGATGAGAACATCCTTTTTGACTGTCCAGGTCAGATCGAGTTGTACACTCACTTGCCTGTGATGAAGCAGCTGGTGCAGCAGCTGCAACAGTGGGAGTTCCGAGTCTGTGGAGTTTTTCTTGTTGATTCTCAGTTCATGGTGGAGTCATTCAAGTTTATATCAGGCATCTTGGTAGCCCTGAGTGCCATGATCTCTCTAGAAATTCCACAAATTAACATCATGACAAAAATGGATCTGCTGAGTAAGAAAGCTAAAAAGGAAATTGAGAAATGGATGACTACAGCATGGTTTGATTTTTACCATATGATCAGTCAGATGAAGAAAGCATGAACATTCTGTTACAGCATATTGATTTTGCCATTCGGTATGGTGAAGACTTAGAATTTAAGGAACCTCTCTTATTCCCACTCTTATATTTCACAGGGATCACTTTTCAGTTAAAATTTAAACACCTAAGAATAATTGTTCGTTAATTATGGAGTTCAACCAATAGTACTAGAATAAAAAAAAATACTAAAATGGATAAAGTATTACATTGTACAACAACAGTCAGCACAAGAGCTGATCAAGTTACTGTTTCTCATAGTGTCTATTTCACTTCAAGGTTTCACCTTTGGTGCTCAATTAGTTGTCACCGATCAGGGAGAATGTATGATATTTGTCCCTTTGGGACTGGCTTAATTCACTCAGAATGATGTTTTCCAGATTCCTCCATCTTGTTGCAAATGACTGGATTTCATTGTTTTTGACTGCTGTATAGTATTCTATAGAGTACATGTCCCATAATTTCTTTATCCAAATGTATGCTTTGAATTCCCTGTGATCTTTTGCTGTGAGGTTCCCTTCGTTTACCTTCTTTCATGTTGATGGCCGTGTTTCTGTGTTTCTGTGTGTAACACATCTTTAAGCATCTTTTGCAGGGCTGGACGAGTGGCAACAAATTCTTTCAATTTCTGTTTGCAATGAAAGGTCTTTATTTTACCTTCATTCACAAACGAGAGCTTTGCAGGATATAATATTCTGGGCTGGCAGTTTTTCTCTCTTAGTACCTGGGCTATGTCTTGCCATTCCCTTCTAGCTTGTAGGGTTTCTGATGGGAAGTCTGCTGTGAGTCTAATTGGAGATCCTCTGAGAGTAATCTGACGTTTCTCTCCTGCACATTTTAGGATCTTTTCTTTCTGTTTCACTGTGGTGAGTTTAATTACAATGTGTCGTGATGAGGATCTCTTTTGGTCATGTTTCCTAGGGGTTCTATGAGCTTCCTGTACTAGGATGTCTCTTTCCTTCTCCAAAACTGGGAAATTTTCTGCTATTATCTCACTAAAAAGGCATTCTAATCCTTTCTCCCTCTCCATGCCTTCAGGAACTCCTAGAACTCGAATGTTGGGTTTTTTAATAGTATCCTGTAGATTCCCAACAATATTTTTTAGATTTCTAATTTCCTCTTCTTTTCTTTGGTTTGACTGTATATTTTCCTGTGCTCTGTCTTCTAAGTCCGATATTCTCTCTTCTGCCTCACCCATTCTGTTTGTAAGGCTCTCTAAAGTATTTTTCATTTGATCTATTGAATTCTTCACTTCATTATGATTTCTCATCACTATCACAGTTTCATGTTCTACTAGTTGTTTCATTTCAGCTTGATTCCTCCTTAATATTTCATTTTCACGGGAGAGATTTTCTACCTTGAGCAGGACGTTGAGTCTGCCTCTTTGTTTGATGAATATTTGCAAGAACGCCAGAATGAATGAAGAGTTTGCTAAAACCTGACTCTAACGTGTGAAGAACTGGTCAGATGGGCAGACATTCTTCTCCTTGAAGGATACAGTAGTAGAAAGCTATTTATTTTCATGGAAAATATGGTACAGCAGCGTGCCTGAATCAGGTTCTGAAACTGCTGCCGGTTAAAGTGGAACCTTTTAGTATTATTTTCACAGCATCAAATTAGATTTTAAAAGTCAGATGGTGGCCAGTGTTGTGGGACGGCAGGTTAAGCAGCTGCCTGTGATGTTGGCATCCTGTGTGAGAACTGGTTCAAATTCTGGCTGCTCCACTTCTGATCCAGCTCCCTGATAATGCACCTGGGAAAGCAGCGGAGGATAGGCCAAAGGTTTTCCGGCTGCTGCCGCCCACATAGGAGACCTGGATGGAGTTCCAGGCCCCTAGCTTTGCCATGGCCCAACTCACCTGTTGCTGCCATTTGGGGACTGAACCAGCAGATGGAAGATTGTCTCTCTCTCTCTTTTTCTCTATCTCTCTCCCCTCATCCCCCAATTTGTCTCTGTAACTCTTTCAAATAAATACATAAATCTAATAAATTAGTAAAGGTAAATTGAAACCAAAAAAAATTGCATTTGCAACAACTGTGAGCTTTTCAATAGTTTTTTTTTTTTAATTTTTGACAGGCAGAGTTAGACAGTGAGAGAGAGAGAGAGAAACAGCGAGAAAGGCCCTCCTTTTTCCGTTGGTTCACCCTCAAAATGAATGCCAAGGCCAGCACACTACAGCTGGCATGCTGTGCCAATCCAAAGCAAGGAGCCAGGTGCTTCCTCCTGGTCTCCCATGAGGGTTCAGGGCCCAAGGACCTGGGCCATCCTCCACTGCCTTCCTGGGCCACAGCAGAGAGCTGGACTGGAAGAGGAGCAATCGGGGCAGAACCAGCACCACAGCTGGGACTAGCACCTGGGGTGCCAGCACTGCAGGTGGAGGATTAGCTAGTGAGACATGGCACCGGCCACTTTTCAATAGTTTTGAGAGAGGAAATAGGAATGGAACTGTTACATGGTACACAGCAAATTTTGCAGATTCTCAAGGAGGGATGAGATTGCACAATAACTGTAGTCTTCTGATTCTGTTGCCAAAATAATGAGATGGGATAGAAAAGAAGAGTTTTTAATTTTTAGTCTTTCAAATATATGAACTGTAAATCTGCATTATTTTTTCTTGTTGCAGATATATTAAGTGTTGTAGGCATCCAGCGTGTCTACGAGTTTTGTAAGGTTACTTTATTTGTATTAATTTACCAAATACCTTTAAAGTATTTATAATATGCTAGGCACTATATTAGGTGTTTTACAATTATCAACTCTATTTACATATGTGTTAGATACACTATAAGTAAAAATAATGCAATAAATTTGGGATATCCAGAGAATATATTTTGTTTACCTTTTATAGAGCCACTCAAATTTGACATATCTTTTTGCAGATGAGAGTCCTGATGAAAATCTATGCAAGATCTAAATAGTAAATATTCAGGGGGCCAGCACTGTGGCACAGCAGGTTAAAGCCCTGGCCTAAAGTGCCCCCATCCCATATGGGCACCAGTTCGAGACTCAGTTGCTCCACTTCCTATTCAGCTCTCTGCTATGGTCTGGAAAAGCAGTAGAAGATTGCCCAAGTGCTTGGGCCCCTGCACCCATGAGAGAGACTCAGAAGAAGTTCCTGGCTTCTGGCTTCGGATTGGTGCAGCTCCAGCCATGTGGTCATTTGGGGAGTGAACCATCAGATGGAAGACCTCTCTCTCTCTCTCTCTCTCTCTCTCTCTCTCTGACTCTCCCTCTCTCTATAACTCTTTCAAATAAATAAATTAAATCTTAAAAAATAGCAAATATTCAAACATATAAGCTTTCTCCAACACACAGCATTTTCTTGTCTTGGACACATAATCAAGTCTGTATGTTCATGCTGTCCACAGGAAGCTCCTTGGCTCCTAATGGAAATAGATATATGGGACATTATGTCTCCCAGCACCACAAAACCCCAGCCCAGGTGAGCTTGACCCCTGCAGCCCCAACACTAAAGCTTAGAAACAAGATTTCCACTTGTTAAAGGGCATGGGCTTTATCAATAGTTGCTGGGCTGGTCTAGCCTGGTAACAGGACTTCTACATAAATTATATCCTAAAATTTTCATTGTAATAATATGTGTCTGTCATAATTTAGCAAACAAATTGTAGATAAAGAGGGCTGTAGCAAATTAAGACACTGCTTGGGATGCCCACATCTTATACCAAAACATCAGTTCATGTCCTGGGTCCTCTTCCTCCAATCTAGTTTTAAGCAAATATGCAAGAGGGACAGCACATGGTGGCGCAAGTACTTGGGTTCCTTGCCACCTATGTAGGAGACCCAGATGGAGTTCCTGGCTCATAGATTTAGCCTGCTTCAGCTCTGATTCTTGCCAGCATTGGGGATGAAAGATCTTTCTCATCCTCACCCTCACTCTCTATCTTTCTGTCTGTTTCTGTCACTCCACCTTTCAAATTAATTAATTAAAAATATTGTAGATAAAGAAAAAATTCACTGTTTCTTTCATTTGGTCTCCCTCTTTCTCCTATGATTCTTCTCCAGTTTGCTTTCAAACACTGACAACTTCATTCAGAATTCAAAACGTTAAAAGTGGATCAAAGTAAAAATTAAAAGAAAGAATAAAAAGGAGGGGGAGGGAGGGTGGCAGCATGTGCAGGAGGGAGGGTAGGGTGGGAAGCATCAATATGCACCTAAGTCTGTATATATTACATACATTGAATTTATTCAACTTGAAAACTAAGTAAATAAATTAATTGTAAAAAAGGAGGTCACAGCACACAGGAAAGATCAGGGAAAAGATAGCCATTTGTGAAGGCAGTCTTTCTTCCTTTAGAATAAATATCAAGAATAGTTACAGGTTTTAAAATGTTAATAAAACCTGTAAAAATTTCTATCTTTCAAATTCATTAATTAAAATATTGTAATTTTTACAGTAATTCAAAAATCTGTAAGAATGTTGTTTCAAAACATATCTAGTCCACTTTCAGTCAAGATAATAGCAGGAACTGAATTTCTTCTACCAAAAAGAACTTCAGACAACATGCACTAAACAACAGTTCTCAAATCATTGTACAATGATACTGAAGGAAAGTCATCTACAAGTGATGGGAAACAGATGATTCAAGGCATACAGTTGCCTCAGTTCCAGAGTGAGGGGCCCAGACTTACTCAAGTTGCCTCTCTGACTAGAAGGTAGAGTTAGGACTCAGGGGAGCTAAGTCAGCTAGAACTCACAATACAGAATGACAGAGGAAAAAGTGCAGACAGAATTCTGGAGATCAGCAAAAGGCCCCTGTGAAGGGTTATTAGTCCATGTGTTTCAGGAAACTAACACAGGTAGCAGCATATAGCACTGCAAATAGCAAGGTAGAGCAGTGGCCAAGGCTTGATAAGGTGAGAAATAATTCCTGTTGACAAGAACCAGAGTAGAAAACCAATAATTCGGCCGGCACCATGGCTCAATAGGCTAATTCCGCCTGCGGTGCTAGCAAACCGGGTTCTAGTCCCCGTTGGGGCACCAGATTCTGTCCTGGTTGCCCCTCTTCCAGGCCAGCTCTCTGCTGTGGCCAGGGAGTACAGTAGAGGATGGCCCAAAGTGCTTGGGCCCTGCACCCCATGGGGGACCAGGAGATAAAGCACCTAGCTCCTGCCTTTGAATCAGCGTGGTGCGCCAGTCGCGGCAGCCATTGGAGGGTGAACCAATGGCAAAGGAAGACCTTTCTCTCTGTCTCTCTCTCTCACTGTCCACTCTGCCTGTCCAAAAAAAAAAAAAACAATAATCTAAGGAGCATTGATTAGCATAGTAAGAAGGTCTCTCTACTAGAGAGGGAAAATAGTTCTAAAATATTGATTTAGCATCACTAAAAAGCTCAAAAGCAAGATCTGAAAGGATCAAATTAATTCTAAGTATCCCAAATAAACTATGAAACAGAAAAACCACAAGAATATTTATAAGTATATTAAAATTTGTAGCACATAAAACTAATTTCCCAGGGCCAGTGTTGTGGTATAGTGGAATAAGCCACTGCCTGTGATGCTGACTGCTCCATTTCCAATCCAGATTCCTGCTAATGCACCTGGGAAGGCAGCAAAAGATGTCTCAAATGCTTGAACTCCTGCACGCATGTGGGAGACCCAGAAGAAGCTCCCGTCCTCTGGCTTCTGGCTTCAGCCTGACTCAGTCCTGACTGTTGTGGCCATCTGGGGAGTAAGCAAGTAGAAGATCTCCTTCTGTCTCTTCTCCTCTCTCTCTGTAACTGTCTTTCAAACAAATAAAATAAATATTTTTAAAAACCATTTTCCAAATAATTTGTAACTGATAAAAAATTATATAAAGATGCAAGTATAGCCAAAATAAGGAGAAAAAAATCAACCTTTTGAAAATTACTCAGAAATTACAAAGAGAGTAATTTAATAATTTTCTCCAATCATTCAAGGTGATAAACAAAACCTAACATGGCAGTAGATAAATTAGAAACAAGGCATCACATAATTTTCTAAAGATGAAAACTATAATGTCTGAAAATAAACATATAATGTGTTAATAAAGACAGATTTTATGTTGCAGAAGAAATTATTAGTGAACTTGAAGACAGCAATAGAAATTATCCAAAATTAAACACAGACAAAAATAATTAAAGAAGTGTTATGAGCTATGAAACAGCTAGAACAGGCTTCATGCATGTGTAATTCAAGTTTCTGAACAGGAAATGAATAATAGATATATAAAATAATAAAAATGATATATAAAATAATAAAAATTATTTTGTGGGTAAAAAGCTATAAGCCAACAGGTTTTTAGTATGTTAATAAAACCCAAGTAAACATAAAGAAAACTACACACATCATTATGATGCAATTGCATCACAGTGATTTTTATGACATCACAATGATTGTACCATCACTTAGCACCTACTTAGTACTGCGAGATGCTCCCCTTCCCACAATCTATCACAGGAGCCCAGATTCAAACTGCCAAGGCATTGCACCGGCAGGAAGCTGGCTCTGGAAATGCCTCTGCTCTCTCCATGGATGGCCAGGCTTGCAGAGCTGACATATCCCCTGCTCCCTGTGACTGTGGAAGCCCCACGTACTGTAATTTTGGGAACTCTGTGGTTGTGTGACATGTGTGGGGTGTAGCTACAAGTCTGAGCAGCTGATGTGTCTGGCTTCAGAGGCTCACAGTTCCTTGAGTGCCTGAAGCGGGTCATTGAGTGTTCTGTTTTCACACCAAGGACTGCAGACATCCGCTATGTGGTCCATGTGCCTGTGTGCATGCAGGGTGCAGCTAGTGTGGGGTAATCCTGGAGACTGACCACCTTGGCAAAGAGAAGATGAGGCTGTGATCATGCCAGCTGACATGATCATACACTGCCCCTGCTAACAACAGAGATCTACTGCTCCTGACGTGGGTGTCACCATCAACTCTTGACACCCTCAAGCACTGATGGGAGAACCTTGGCCACACCAAGCACATGACCCTGCATATTCACTGAAGTAACAGATACTTCAATAAGCCACAGAGGTGTATTTCAAGACAAGAAAACCTCTTTTGTTCCCCACAATGCCTAAAAATAAATGCAGAAATATAAGAAACAAGAACAAGATAGACAACGATTCCCCAAAAGGAACACAACCTTTCAATATTAGAATGTGAAGACAAAGAGACTGATGAAATGCCTGAAAATGATTTCAAAAGAATTATCATGATTATTGAAAAACTCAAAACCAAATGTATGAGATAAAGTAATCCAAACACAACAGGGATGAAAAATTTGCCAGCAGATAGAGATATTGAAAAGGAACCAGGGGACTGGTGCTGTGGTACAGCGGATAATGCCACTTCCTGCAGTGCCAGCATCCTTTATGGGTGCTGGTTCAAGACCGGCTACTCCACTTCTGATCCAGCTCTCTGCTATGGCCTGGGAAAGCAGTAGAAGAGGGCCCAAGCCCTTGGGAACATGCACTTGTGAGGGAGACCCAGAAGAAGGTCCTGGCTCCTGGCCTTGGATCTGCGCAGCTTCAGCCGTTGCAGCCAAATGGGGAGTGAACCAGCGGATGGAAGATGTCTCTCTCTCCCTCTCTCTCTCTCTCTCGCTCTCTCTCTCTCTTTCTCTCTCTTTGTCTCTCTCTCTGCCTTTCTAGCATACTCACTAAGTTGTGAATCATCATTATCTAGGCATTTTATTATAAAGATTATTTATTTGCAAAACAGTTACAGAGAGAGAGATCTTCCATTTTCTGGTGCATTCCCCAGATGGCTGCAATGGTGAGAGTTGGGCCAGGCTGAACCCAAAGCTTCTTCCAGGTCTCCCACATGCGTGGAGAGACCCAAGCACTTGGGTCATCCTCCATTGCTTTCTCAAGGCATTAACAGGGAACTGGAATGGAAGTAGAGCAGCTGGGACTTAAGTAAGCAGTCATACGGGATGCAGGCAGTGCAGGCAGTGACTTTATCTGCTACACCACAATGCCGGTCCCTTTATTTTATTTAAAAAAAATAGTTATGTATCTGAAAGGCAGAGTTCCAGAGGAAAAAGAGAGACAGACAGATAGAGCAATCTTTCATTGATTAGTTCATGGCCCAGTTGGTTGCAACAGCCAGGGCTGGGGCAGGCTGAAGCCAGGAACCTGAAACTCCACTTGGGTCTCCCACATGGGTACAGGGGCCCAAGTACTTGGACCATCTCCCACTGCTTTCCCAGGCACATTAGCAGGGAACTGGATTGGAAGTGGAGCAGCTGGGACTTGAACAGGCACTCATATGAGATGCTAGTGGTGCACCACAACTTGGCTCCCTAATTTTAATTTTTTTCAGATTTATTATTTATTTGAAAGGCAGAGTTAGAGAGAGAGAGAGAGAGAGAGAGAGAGAGAGAGAGAGAGAGAGGGAGGAAGAGACAGAGAGAGAAAATGATCTTCCATCTACTGGTTTATTCCCCAAATGGCTGCAATGCTGTGGTCTGGGTTTCCTACATGGGCGGCAGGGCCATCTTCTGCTGCTTTCGCAGGTGCATCAGCAGGAAGCTGGATTGGAAGTGGAGCAGCTGAGACTCTAACCAGCACCCATATGGGATGCCAGTGTTACAGGCGGGGACTTAACCCACTGTGCCACAGAGCCGGCCGCCATTATATAGCTCTGGAACTCTTTCATCACCCCAGAAAGTAGCCATGTGCCTGCAGTAGTTGCTCCCCATTCTGCTTTCCCCTGGCTTCTTTGGCTTGCTGTGTTTCCAGGACTCATCTATGTGGTAGCCTGTGTGAGAACTTCATGCCCTGTAAGGCTGAGTACTGTCCCATTATGGGGACAGACAACATTCATTCTCTCTCTCTCTCTCTCTCTCTGTCTGTCTTTTGCCAGGCAGAGTTAAACAGAGAGAGAGAGAGAGAGAGAGAGAGAGAGAGAGAGAGAGAGAGAGAGACAGGGAGAAAGACCTTCCTTTCATTGGTTCACCCACCAAATGGCTACACTGATCCAAAGGCAGGAGCCAGGTGCTTCCTCCTGTTCTCACATGCAGGTGTAGGGCCCAAGCACTTGGGCCATCCTCCACTGTCCTCCCAGGCCATAGCAGAGAGCTGGACTAGAAGAGGAGTAACCAGGACAGAACCGGCACCCCAACCAGGACTGGAACTCAGAATACCAGCTCCACAGGCAGAGGATTAGCCTAGTGAGCCACAGTGCTGGCCCATTTTGTTTCCTACATGTGCATGGACATTTGGTTTGTTTTCACCATTGGGATATTATGAAAACTCCTGTTCTGAAAAGTGACCTGGATGTCCTTCCTCGATGTTTAGTCACCTCCTGCTTTCAGAACCACTTTTGGTATTTTACTAAACTTAACTGGCTGACCACATTCCTTGCAGTTCTCTGTGTTAAGTCACTGGGTATGTAAATGCTGAAGCAGCAAACACAGCCCTCGTGCTGGAGGAAACTCCAGGGCTGTTATCCCAGCATTAAGCATGCCAACATCACCAAGGGAATGAGAGGCACCTGCGTGGAGGCCAGGGCACCAGCGGGCCATGAGCGGGGACTCAGGCATGTCATGCAGGAGCTATGTCACTTTAAATAGTGACACTATCCATCGCAGGATAGCATAGAAAGGGAAGGAACTGAGCACTCTAGTGAGAACTTTAAAACCCAAAGGTTTGGCCGGCACCATGGTTGCTCCTCATCCAGTCCAGCTCTCTGCTGTGGCTCGGGAAGGCAGTGGAGGATGGCCTAGGTGGAAGCACCTGGCTCCTGGCATCAGATCGGCACAGTGCGCCAACTGTAGCAGCCATTTGGGGGTGAACCAATGGAGAAAGGAAGACCTTTCTCTCTGTCTCTCTCTCTCTTGCTAATGCTACCTGGAAAAAGAAAAAAGAAACCAAAGGGTGTTTATGATCTTTTACTCATGAGCATACTGGAGGCATCATGCAGGCATTGGATCGATTTATTTTTTAAGAGTTATTTATTTATTTGAAAGACAGAGTTACAGAGAGGGAGGGGCAGAGAGGGAGAGAGAAAGAAAGGGGTCTTCCATCTCTGGTTCACTCCCCAGATGGCTGCAATGGCTGGGGATGTGCCGATCCAAAGCCAGGAGCCAGGAGCTTCTTCTGGGTCTCCCATGCCAGTACAGGGGCCCAAGGACTGTGTTAAGATAGAAAAGGCCTTGAACGTGTGTGTGTATGTGTGTGTGTGTCCTTATCCTCAGGCACCCACAGGGGTCGATGCCGGGTGACTAAGGGGGACGCCCGTCCAGGCAGACCCAGGGAGCACTTTCCTCACAGCTGAATTTACTTTCTACACAGGCCCAACCAATAAATTTCCCTCAAGCATTAAAAATGAGGATGAAGGTTTGGCTAAAATATTTGGTAAGTAGCCCTGTTCATCCCTGGTTGTTTCCAAGGGGACCTGTTCCTGCTGCTTAGGGGGCAAAGCGAGTGCTTTGTTTTCAGTCTAGACGCTGCTCCTCTGAATGCCAAAGTCCCTAGAAATGAAGCCAAGCCCAGGGGAGAAACCACGGGAAAGGCCCTGTTCCTCACAGTGGCCGAGGCTCCTCCATCCGGGAGCCCCTCGCAGGTACAGAGAGAGAGTGCACCACAGACCAGCTGCATCCACCTGCCCCTTCTAGAGGGCAGACCTGCAGTCACCCAGGACCTTCTCTCAGGGCCTCTCATCCCTGCCTGAGGCTGAGGGTGAGTCTGTTCTGGGGAGATTGTTACAAAGAGGTATCCCAAATGCCCCGGCCATCAGGCGTGGGGATGTTTGCACAGTGGATGTTAGAGCCCTTTGGTTGCCTCCAAGCTGGGGCTGTCTGATGTACTGGAAGTCTCTCATTTAACCTGAGAAAAGCTAAGGCCAGGCCCAGGCCGTCGCCTTCAGCAGAGGCCTGAGGCTGAGACAGGTCTGCTCCGAAGCTGTGTGTGAAGCAAGCCCCACCCCATTTTGGGAGTTCTCCCTGGTGCTGAGAAGAGGGTCAGGCTGAGGGCCACCTCTGGTGGGAGAGAGAGCTCCTGGGAGAGTGAGTGAGCGAGCACTGCTGGTTCCTCCTGGGCTTGCGCTGTTGGATCAGAGGTGCCTGGCCACCCCTGACTGCAGGAGGGGCATCACTCCACAGGGCAGACTCTTTGTCGTAGGAGCTGCCCCAGGTCAGGAACACTGGGTTTGTCCTGCTTCCGCCAGTGCTCCCAAAGAGGGCTCAGCCAGAAGGCACTGCCCGCTGACTGACTGGCAGATGGCCAGCCCTGACGGATGAGTGGATGAGGTTACTCTTGCAGGTGCACCAGCTGTGTGTTCAGCAAGTGCTGTCTAGGAGCCAGAGGGCTGTTCTGGGGTGGCCCCAGCGTCACAGCCCCTCATGTGTCAGAGGGGAGTGAGCGCCTCTGGAGATGGGAGTTTGGGCCAGGGTTTGGGAGGATCCTGTCATTACCCGCCAAGGACCTACCAACCTGCCAGTGCTGGTGCCGTAGCCTGGGCAGGCACCGCTCCACTTGGCAGCTTCCATCTGGGTGGCGTTTCAGGAACTTGTAGGTCCAAATACATACATTCCGGGGCAGGGGAGGTGAGAACTTGCTTTTTACTCCTGGTGAAGCTGACAGTGCTTTTTCCCGTGTCTATTGAGGGCACCTGTTGCGTGTAGTGGGCAAACCCTCGCCTGGGGCAGCAGCCTTGAAAATGGACTTGGCATAGGGATGATGTGAATGCTAATCCTGTGGCTTAGCAAAATAAAGCCAGAGGGAAGCAAAACTCTGTTTCCTGGAGAAAGCTTTAGATGGGAAGAGAACTTAATATGAGGAGTCTTCAAAAAGTTCATGGAAAAACAGAGCATAGGAAAAAAGCATGCATGGATTACAAATGTTTTGCTACAAAAGCAAACTTTTCCTTTAGTTCTATTTTCCACAAGCATTTTGAAGTACCCGCATATTCAAAAAGTCACTCTGAAGTATTAGCCACTGTTTCACAAGCAAAGAGCTCCACCAGCTTATAGAATTTGTTAAGCTTCCCTTCTACCCCACAGCCTCCATCCAGATTTCGTGGGTATACTTTTCCTACACATCATTTGTAAATGAGATTTATCTTTTTTTTAAAATTGATTTTATTTATTTGAAAGTCAGAGTTACACAGAGAGAGGAGAGGCAGAGTGAGAGAGAGAGATCTTCCACCTGCTGGTTACTTCCCCAGATGGCTACAACAGCCAGGGCTGGGCCAGGCTGAAGCCAGGAACCAATGAGTCTGTCTGGGTTGGTTTCCCATGTGGGCAGCAGGGCCTCAGGACTTGAGCCATCATTTGCTGCCTCCCCAGGGCATACATTAGCAGGAAACTGGAGCTGGGACTCAAACCCAGGCACTGATGTGTGGTGTGTGTGTCCCAAGTGGCATTTCAATGACGATGTCAAATGCCTGCCCTTAGATTGTTTTCTTTGCTCTTCCCTTCAAGTAGGGTGGAAGATTGGGTAACTGAAGACACAGATACTGCACTTCATATGTCATCTTCAAATCAGAATTCTACCATGTTATTTGATCTTGGTATCACTCATAGGAAGGAAAATAGGACCACTTGATGCACTGCATTTTCTCACAGCTTTATTGAGATATGAATGTCATGATAACTGCATGTATCAAAAGATTATAATTTGGGGTTGGCATTGTGGTGGGATAGGATAAGCTGCTGCCACCACAGCAGCATCCCTAATGAGCTGCTCTGCTGCCGATCCAGCTCCCTGCTAAAGCACCTGGGAAAGCTGTGAAAGATGGCCCAAGTGCTTGGGCCCCTGCACCCATGTCTGCATGTGGGAGACCCAGATGGAGTTCCAGGCTCCAGGCTTTGGCCTGGCCCAGCCCTGGCCATTGTGGCCATTTAAGATATCCTTTTTTTTAATTAGATTGATTTGAAAGGCAAAGTTACAGAGAGAGAAAATGAGAGAGAGAAGGAGAGAGAGAGAGAGAGCACACTTCCGTACGATAGTTTCATCTGCAAATGACCTCAACAGCTGGAGCTGGGACAATCCGAAGCCAGGAGCCAGGAGTTTCTTCCAGGTCTCCCATGTGGGTGTAGGGGCCTAAGCACTTGAGCCATCCTCTGCTACTTCTTTCCGGCTTTTAGCAGGGAGCTGGATCAGAAGTGGAGCAGCTGAGACTTGAACTGGCACCCATATGGGATGCCAGTGTTCAGGTGGCGGTTTTCCCTGCTACACCACAGCACAGGCTCCAATAAGTCTGTTTTGAAAAGTACAAATTTAGGAGTTTTGATATATGAATACAGTCATGAAACCATTTTCCCAATTGAAGTAATGAAGCTGACTATTGACCCAGAAGGTTTTTGGTTTTTGTTTAGAGATCTATTTTATTTGTATGAAAGACAGAGTTACAGAGAGGGGTAGAGCTAGAGAGGCCTTCCATCCGCTGGTTCACTCCCCAAATGTCCGCAATGGCCAGAGCTGAGCTCATCTGAAGCCAGGAGTTTTTTTTGGGTTGCCACGTGGGTATAGGGGCTCAAGGAGTTGGTCCATCTTCCACTGCTTTTGCAGGCCATAGCAGAGAGCTGGATCAGAAGTGGAGCAGCCGGGACTTGAACTGGTGCCCATACGGGTTGCTTGTGCTGCAGGCTAGGGCTTTAAATCGCTGTGCCACAGCGCTGGCCCCAACCCAGAAGTTTTTTTGTGTGCCTTCGAAATCCCTTCCTCTCCTCCTAGTTCCACCTTCATCCTGTTGGAACTCAAGTGGACAGGAGTCTAGTCATCTTTGATGTAACCACCATCTTGCCCTCTATGTTTCCCTGGAGGTCATTCTAATCCATATGGGGTAAAGAACGTCATCAAGGTAAACCACAGGGCTTATCTTGCTGACTGGACCCTGGAATATCTCTTGTCTGATGCCTGGAATGTGAATATTTCTTGAGAAAATCCAGATGCATTTAGGTTAATCACAGGCTAGCTTTGTCTATAAGAGCCCTTCATCTTGCAGCTACTGGAGACCACTCTTCTGTCTGTCAATCCCCCTAGTCCCAGTAGATTACAGCTGGTGTGATTTTGGATGTGTCCTGGGCAGCTGATTCTTGTATGCTGGGTTTTCCCAAACACAAGCCAGCACAGCCAGCTTTCTGTACATGGATTAGCTGTCATTTCTAGCGCTGGATGTAGATGGACCCCTGCCCTGTGCATTTTGTTTTCTTTCTTTCACTCGTCACAGTTATTTTGATTGCTGCATATCATTGTGCAATATTTTTATTACTTTTGATTCCTTAGTAATGTTTCATTATATGGATAAGCGAGAACTTGTCTTGATACTGCCATGCCAGGGTAAAGAATACACCAAGAGACAGTCTCTTATGCAAAACGCAAGTAGAGTATTTTATTGACCAGCATGCTGGGATCGCAGCATCACAAATGTAAGCAAGCTACCCTGAGTACAAATCACATCAGCTTTTCATAGTTACACAAAAGCTTTGAAGAATCTGTAGAACATATTTCACATGGGAACCCAGGGAACAGGGGAATCCCGTAAGCACAGGTGCAAGGTACAGATAACATCAGCTATTAGCAAGATTTACAACAGGTAAGGGTCACTTTCACCATACATTTCCTAAGGTTAAATAAAACCCTAAGTTCATCAACTGGGTGCCTGTCAAGGTGAACAGGTTTGTATAGGTTTTGGACAAGGCCACATTCTGGTGTTATCTCTTCCTGCCCCAGCATCACCATGTCTATTCAGCAAAGACAGGCCTCAACCCCTCCCCGAGTCAGGAATCCAGAAAGTAGGTCAAAAGTCAATCTGGCAAGGGTCAGTAGAGAAGGGGTGGTTGTCCTGCTTAGTTTTAATATTCCTTCATTCCCCCCTTTTTCTATTGCGAAGTCTCTAATCTTAGAGACCAGCTTTGCTGTTAGACTCTACTACATCCGAGATTTTTATCATTTTTAGCAGGGACACTTTTTACTGGCACATATTGCTGCCGGATGAGTATCAGGTTGATCTTTTTTTACCTGATTTTGAACAAATTTTACCAATTTATTTAGCACACACAGACCTATGGTGACTATTAAGAGCAGTACTATCAGAGGACCAGTTATTGCTGACAACAGGGTAGTTAACCAAGGGGATCGCGTAAACCATGATTTAAACCACCCTTGGTTTTGTATGCATAAAAGTAGAAACCACCTCCCAAGTTAGTAGCTGGGGCTCATACGGATTCCCACCAGCAAGGCTACCGCTCAGGGTTAGAAAGAGAAATGCGATGGATACATAGCTTAAGCGGATTGTCAGTCTTTTCCAGTTGCCATTCTTCCTCTGGTGCCGCTGTAGTAGGTGCCGGCTTGAGGTGGGGAGCATGTATCCAGTTGCTGATGCCATGGACCTTCACTGCCATCGGCGTTGTCAGCAAGATGATGTAAGGTCCTTTCCACTGCGGTTCCAGAGTGTCTGCTCGATGCATCCGCAGGTAAACTGAAGCTCCTACTCAGGAGGGATGGGATCAAGATTCAGTTCCCGGTTTATATAAGTCCTTTAGCTGTTCCCAAACATATTTCTGCACACTTTTCAGGGCCTACAGCCATGCCATCAAAAAGATTGAAGAAATTGTCCAGCTATCATTATTTTACAACATATCATGCACAGGAGGGGGGGGATACCAAATAGAATTTTAAAGGGAGTTAACCCGAACATTACAGAAGAGGGGGTGTTGCACGAGCGGTACAGGGTATAAGATTGGAGCATCATCCAGTCTTTTAGGCCAGTTTTTAAGGGCATTTTATATATTGTTTCTTTTAGAGTCTGATTTATTTTTTTTACTTGCTCTGAGTTCTGGGGCCGATAGGCGCAATGTAATTTCCAATTAATATTTAAAGCTTTTGAGAGGCCTTGAGTAATCTGTGCCACAAAGGCAGGCCCATTGTCTGATCGTATAGTCTGAGGGAGGCCAAATCTCAGGAAGATTTTTTTTATTATTATTTTTTTGACTACTACCAAAGCAGTCTCATTTTTGGTGAGGAATGCCTCTCTGCATCCTGAAAAAGTATCTATCAATACTAACAAATGTCTATAACCTCCTTGAGTTGGTTTCACTTCAGTGAAGTCTACTTCCCAATGTTGCCCGGGTCTTTTTCCCCTTAATCTAGTCCCTATCGGTGCTTTGGCTGGGTATGCATTTACAGCCTGACAAGCTGCACAATGGTTGACTATCTCCTCTGCTAATTGTTTGTTATGCATTGCTGATAAGGGAAACGGCTGTTTCCTGAGAAGGTTTTGAAGCTTCTGTACCCCCAAATGAGTAAACTGATGAACCTGCTGTAAATACTTCCTTGCTAGTTCCTGCTTATCCTCTCCCCTCTCTGCCTCTTCCCTAGATTCAATCTCCTTAGTTACTAAAGTCTCTATTGGGCCCTCCCCCAAAGCTCAGTCCCGAGCTGCGGCGTCCCCCTGTCTGTTTCCCACTGCCACTGCCGAAGCTCCCTTCTGGTGGCCTGGACAATGCATTATTGCCAGTTGGGCTGGCAGCATTATGGCCCCCGGATGTTAATAGTCCCCGTTGTTGATAGATGGCCCCATGAATGTGAGCAGTCACGAAAGGGTAGTGACAGTCCGTAGCGCAATCAACTCAGCACACTGTGCCAAAGTCCCATCTGGTAAGCGTGCCACCCATATGACATCACCATTCATGCTTACCACCGCTGCTCCTGCTCTTTTCCTACCATTTACCATGAGGCTGCTCCGATCTGTAAACCATGTTACCTCCGTGCTAGACAGCAGTAGGTTGATCAGGTCCTGTCGAATTCCACTCTCTTCTGCTAGCACCTCCTGACAATGGTGTAGGACGGGGCTGGCGGTTGAATCTGGTAATAGCATTGCCGGATTCAAGGTAGTAGGAGGCCCAAAGGTGATCCAGTCCTTGTCCAACAGGATGCTCTGATAATGTGTAATTCTGGCATTTGTTAACCAGCAGTCTGGAGGTTGCCAAACAACGCTATTTAGAGCATGCTGGGGCTATGCCGGTCAGCCTCTGCCCTAAGGTCAACTTATCTGCGTCCTTGACCAGCAAGGCTGCAGCTACAATTCCCCTCAGGCACTTGGCCATCCTCTGGCCACAGGATCGAGTTTCCCAGAGAGGTAGGCTACTGTCTCTTCCATGGCCCCAGAGTCTGAGTCAATACACCTTTAGCAACCTCCCTTTCTCTTCCACACACAGATGAAGGGTTTATCTCTATCCGGGAGGGCGAGTGCTGGGGCAGATAGCAGTGCCTTCTTTATAGAGTCAAAGGCCTGTTGTTGGTCCTTCCCCCAGGCAAACTGCTGGGAATCTTTCAGCAAGGGATATAGCGGTGCTGCCATGTGGGCAAATCCCGGTATCCACAATCGGCTAAAACCAGCAGTCCCCAAAAATTCTCTCAGCTGCTTATGAGTAGTTGGGGCCAGAATCTGGGCTACCGCCTCCTTTCTTGCTTTAGTCAACCAACGCTTTCCATCATGGAGGACATACCCCAGAAAAGTCACTTCCCTTCCACACAGCTGAGCCTTCTTTCCTGAGTCTCGGTAACCTAGCCGCCCCAGTTCTCGCAGGAGGCAGCGAGTGCCATACTCACAATCCTTCAGGGTATGGGCTGCCAGCAACAGGTCATCTACATATTGGAGCAGAGTGACTTCAGGGTGTTCGCCGCGAAAGGTCCAATGTCCAGAGTTCCTGGTGCAGTGCCTCATCGAAGATAGTGGGGGAATTCTTGAAGCCCTGAGGCAGGCGCGTCCAAGTCAGCTGGCCTGAAAACCCTTCTTCCAGGTCTTGCCATTCAAAGGCAAACGTTGGCTGGCTATCTGGATGGAGCCGCAAGCAAAAGAAGGCATAGTCCACGCCCTGTACTGGCTTCCATTTGCTCCCTGTACCAAAGTTCGCTTATCTGATAGCGGTCCCCAAGGGCCTTTTAGGACTGAATATACAGCTCCCGTGTGGACTTCAAAATGGATAGGAATGGCCTTCGGGACTCCCTGTGCCTTTCTTGGACAATCTCTAGCCCAGTGCCTCCTCTCTCTGCAGTAAGCACATTGGTCAGAGTCCAGCCGCGATCACCTCCTCCTTCTTTGTGAGTTTGTCCTCCCTTCGGAACTTCCCTATTCTGGCTTCAGGTGGCAGTGGCAAGAATCCGAGCAAGTTCCTTGCTGCATTTCTTATCTCTCACCTCTTCCAGCTTTTCCCTTTCTTTTTTTTTTTTCTGACTGCCATTTTCCCCTCCCTTTTTTCCTTCTCTGCTCCCTTTCCTCTTCAGTTTCTCTCTTGTAGTATACTTTTTCTGCTTTCTTCACCAGGTCCCCTAGGGACTTCTCCTGCAGTCCTTCTAAGGGCTGCAGCTTGTGTCTGATGTCCAAAGCAGACTGCCCTATGAATGCCATTGCAACTGACCCTTTCTGCCGTTCAGACTCGGGATCGAATGGGTATATCTCCTGTAAGCCTCCATTAACCGTTCCAGGAACATGGAGGGTGTCTCCTCCAGTCCCTGGATAACTTCCCTTACCTTAGCCAAATTAGTGGGCTTCCTGGCCGCTGCTCGGAGGCCTGTAACAAGAACCTGGTGATAAGTGGACAGATGCCTCCTACCTTTGCGACTGTTAGGATCCCATTTAGGGTGCTGCAGGGGGAACACTTCATCAATTATGTTCTGTAATGGAGTTGGCCTGCCATCCTGTCCGGGCACATATTTTCAAGCTTGAATCAGTATCCGGTCCTGCTCCTCGGTTGTAAAAAGAGTGTTTAACAACTGCTGACAATCATCCCATGTAGGTTGATGAGAAAACATTAGGGATTCTACCAAGCCCGTCAAACGCCCAGGGTCAACAGAAAAAGGAGGGTTATTATTTTTCCAATTGTATAAATCAGATGATGAGAATGGCTAGTACTGTAACACCTGCATATCTCCACTGTGCCCATCATCTATCACCCTGACTGTGGGTCGATGGGCAGGGTGATAGCTGTGTCAGGAGTTGGCTGCCCCTTTCTACTCCGGGTTCCCTGGGCCGGCCCTCCTGCCCAGTCCATCCCCTCTTTCTACTGCTCCAACACTGGGGGTGCTGAAGGCCAAGGTACTGCCAGGGTCGAAATAGCAAGCCGCTGGAGTTGATTCTCCGGTGATTGTCCCTCCTCTTTGGTCATTAAAGAGACAACCTGGGGGGAAGAAGAGGTTAGTAAAGGAAAGGGGAAAAGGAAGGTTTTGGCAGTGGTAGAGGGGATGGTGCAATTGGCGACAAAGCAGGATCACCCAGGAAAGCCTGTGGGTACAGAGGCGAGGAATCCAGAGTCAATAGATCGGCCTGGGTGTCGGGGAGCACAGGTGGCGATCTCTTTTCCTTTTCTTCACTTCTGCTGCACCTGTGGGAAACTGGAAAGACTTAACCCAGGCCGGCGGATTTTCACAAAGATCTTGTCATACAAGTATGTAAGATTCTTGGTCGGGATGTCCATGTTTCCCAGGTTGAAAGACATACTCCTGAACTTGGCACATTAAGGTAGGATAGAAAGATCCTCCCTCCAGCCAGCTTATGCCAAGCCCTGACCAGCCAGAGGAACAGTAATTCTGCCACTTACCCTTTTTCACTACCAGAGATAAATTGTTTCCCCCAGCTCAGATCTCTGGCCAGTGCACCAGAGTTAAGGCCAAAGGAGTTGTGGCGGTCTTTCCCATAATTTCCCTAACAATTTCCCTAGTGGCGTTCAAGAAACTAAAACCAGAAGGGGTTTCGCTGAGCATCCTCAGTCCCCCAAAATTCTTGAGGCATCCTTCGAGAAGATTCAGCGTGATCGCCGGGCACGTCTGCCAATCACTGCCTGCAACACGCCACTGAAAACCCCTGAGCGCACGTCCTCTACAGTTTTGACCAGACCTCCTTACCTATAATACTCTTCAAAGAGTAGCCCGTTGGTGCTACTCACTCCTGGATAGGCACAGAAGATCTCGCTGGGGCCTCCAAATGTTACGGCCGTGGCAGAGTAAAGAATACAGCAAGAGACAGTCTCTTATGCAAAACGCAAGTAGAGTATTGTATTGACCAGCATGCTGGGTTCTCAGCGTCAGAAATGTGAGGGAGCGACCCTGAGTACAAATCACATCAGCTTTTCATAGTTACACAAAAGCTTTGAAGAATCTGTAGAACATATTTCACATGGGAACCCAGGGAACAGGGGAATCCCGTAAGCACAGGTGCAAGGTACAGATAACATCAGCTATTAGCAAGATTTACAACAGGAAAGGGTCACTTTCACCATACGTTTCCTAAGGATAAATAAAACCCTAAGTTCATCAACTGGGTGCCTGTCAAGGTGAACAGGATTGTATAGGTTTTGGACAACGCCACATTCTGGTGTTATCTCTTCCTGCCCCAGCATCAACATGTCTATTCAGCAAAGACAGGCCTCAACCCCTCCCCGAGTCAGGAATCCAGAAAGTAGATCAAAAGTCAATCTAGCAAGGGTTAGAAGAGAAAGGGGGGGGGAGTCCTGCTTAGTTTTAATATTCCTTCAGTCTATTTCACCTTTTGTGGATATTTGGGTAGTTCCCAATTTTTGCTTATTGCACTGGCTTGGTATCACTCATAGGAAGAAAAATAGGACAACTTGATGCACTGCATTTCCTCACAGCTTTATTGAGATAAGAATGACATGATAACTGCATGTATAAAAAGATTATAATTTAGGACTGGCATTGTGGTGAGACAGGATAAGCTGCTGCCACAACAGCAGCATCCCGTATGAGCTGCTCCGCTGCCGTTCCAGCTCCCTGCTAAAGCACCTGGGAAAGCAGTGAAAGATGGCCCGAGTGCTAGGGCCCCTGCACCCATGTTGCATGTGGGAGACCCAGATGGAGTTCCAGGCTCCTGGCTTTTGCCTGGCCCTGCCCTGGCCATTGTGGCCATTTGGGATGTCTATTTTTTTTAGTTAGATTGATTTGAAAGGCAAAGTTACTGAGAGAGAAAATGAGAGACAGGGAGAGAGAGAGAGAGAGCTTCCATATGATAGTTTACTCCCCAAATGACCTCAACAGCTGGAGCTGGGCAATCCGAAGCCAGGAGTTTCTTCCAGGTGTCCCATGTGGGTGTAGGGGCCTAAGCACTTGAGCCATCCTCTGCTACTTCTTTCAGGCCTTAGCAGGGAGCTGGATCAGAAGTGGAGCAGCTGAGACTTGAACCGGCACCCATATGGGATGCCAGTGTTCAGGTGGCGATTTTCCCTGCTACAGCACAGCACAGGCTCCAATAAGTCTGTTTTGAAAAGTACAAATTTAGGAGTTTTGATATATGAATACACTCATGAAACCGTTTTCCCAATTGAAATAATGAAGCTGACTATTGACCCAGAAGGTTTTTTGTTTTTGTTTTTTAAAGATATATTTTATGTGTTTGAAAGACAGAGTTACAGAGAGGGGTAGAGCTAGAGAGGCCTTCCATCCGGTGGTTCACGCTGCAAATGTGTCCGCAATGGTCAGAGCTGAGCTCATCTGAAGCCAGGAGCTTCTTCTGGGTCTCCCACGCTGGTACAGGGGCCCAAGGAGTTGGCCCATCTTCCACTGCTTTTCCAGGCCATAGAGAGAGCTGGATCAGAAGTAGAGCAGCCGGGACTTGAACTGGTGCCCATATGGGTTGCTGGTGCTGCAGGCTAGGGCTTCAACCTGCTGTGCCACAGCGCTGGCCCCAACCCAGATGTTTTATTGCATGCCTTCGAAATCCCTTCCTCTCCTCCTAGTTCCACCTTCATCCTCTTGGAACTCAAGTGGACACGAGTCTAGCCATCTTGGATGTAACCACCATCTTGCCCTCTAAGTTTCCCTGGAGGTCATTCTAATCCATATGGGGTAAAGAACGTCATCAAGGTAAACCACTGGGCTGATCTTGCTTTCTGGACCCAGGAATGTCTCTTGTCTGATGCCTGCAACGTTAATATTTCTTGAGATGGTCAGATGCATTTAGGTTATTCACAGGCCAGCTTTGTCTATAAGAGCCCTTGGTCTTGCAGCCACTGGAGACCATTCTTCTGTCTGTCAATCCCCCTAGTCCCAGTAGATTACAGTTGGTGTGATTTTGGATGTGTGCCAAGCAGCTGATTCATGTATACTGGGTTTTCTCAAACACAAGCCAGCATAGCCAGCTTTCTGTACATGGATTTGCTGTGTTTTCTAGCGCTGGATGTAGATCGACCCCTGCCCTGTGCACTTTGTTTTATTTCTTTCACTCGTCACAGTTATTTTGATTGCTGCATATCATTGTGCAATATTTTTATTACTTTTGAATGCTTAGTAATGTTTCATGATATGGATATGCCAGAACTTGTCTATTTCACCTTTTGTGGATATTTGAGTTGTTCCCAATTTTTGCTTATTGCACTGGCACCAAATTATTATTATTTTTTGACAGGCAGAGTTAGTGTGAGAGAGAGAGAGACAGAGAGAAATGTCTTCCTTTTGTGGGTTCACCCTCCAAATGGCTGCTACAGCCAGCCCTGCACCAATCTGAAGCTTCCTCCTGGTCTCCCATTCGGGTGCAGGGCCCAAGGTGGCCCAAATTATTTCAATATTATTTGTTTCAAAGAATGTCCTTTCTTCATTGAATTACCTTGACACCTTTGCTAGTGAATTGATGTTACATGTATGATTTTATCTCAGGACATTCTATTTTTTAAAGATTTATTTATTTATCTGAAAGAGTGACAGAGAGAGGAAAGGAGACACACAGAGAGGAAGAGATTGAGAGAGAGACAGAGAGAGAGAGAGTGAGTTTTGCATTGGCTGGTTTACTCTCCACATGGCCACAATGGCCAGAGCTGCACTGATCCGTAGCCAAGAGTCAGGAGATTCTTCTGGGTCTCCCATGTGGGTGCAGGGACCCAAGGATTTGGGCCATCTTCTACTGCTTTCCCAGGCCATAGCAGAGGCTGGATCAGAAGTGGAGCAGCCAGTTTTCAAACCGGCACCCAGATGGGATGACTGTGCTGCAGGTGAGGGCTTAGCTCATGACACCACAGCACCAGCCCCCCAGTAACAACACTTCATGTGGCATCTTGGTGAATCATACAGCTTTTCTGGTTACTCTAGCTACATCCAGTTGTCTTAAGCTGATTGGGTTGAGTTTTTGTCCCTCACTTCTGAAGAGTCCTGGATAATAGTTTGCCACTGTGGGGCCAGCGCTATGGTGTAATAGGTTAAGCTTCCACCTGTGGGGCAGGCATCCCTTTTACAGGCATCAGTTTGAGTCCTGGCTGCTCTACTTCCGATCTGGCACCTGCTAATGTGCCTGGGTAGAGCAATGGACCCCTGCACCCTTGTGGGAGACCCAGAAGAATCTCCGGGCTTCAGATTGGCCCATCTCTGTCTGTTTCGGCCACTTGGGGAGTGAACCAGCAGATGGAAGCTCTCTCTCTCTCTAACTCTGCCTCTCAAATATATGAATAAAATCTTAAATATATATCTTTGTCATTCCCCTCTGTCCCTGTCCATGGACAAGCCCTCCCCCTCCTCTGCAGATAGCCCCACCCCTGCCACACCCTCTGGGTGTGACCTCACAGACCTCTGGGTTCTACTGTATCCTGGAGCCAAGGCTATTGAGTGGGCGGGTTCTTCAGCAGTTCATTTTCTCCTTGATAGTGGACAGACCACAGCGAAGATGAGCAGAGCTCTGATCCTCTCTGTTTTCCTCTTGGTTTTCTGGCGAGGTACCAAGCCTCACCCTATCAACCTGATCGAAGGTACTGTCCCAGTGCGTCTGTGTGACAGTGAGTGATTCTGGGAGCCTACATCGGGGGCTGGTGGGGTGGCCCAGGCGTTCTCCCTTCCTGCCATCTTACCTCCCTACACTTGCCATTAGGGATTTAGTGCTTGCAAGAGGGGAGTAACCTCAAAAGTTTTCCAAATTTTGAAGCTTACTTAAAGTTCAGAGCCCCATGGGGTCGAAGCATATATGTGCATTTTAACTTTTGATTCTAGAAGTTTTCTCAATCTTTTTGTTTATTTATTTGGGAGGTAGAGTGATGGGGTGGGGGTGAGGAGAGACAGAGTGTTAGAAAAAGTCAAAGAACAAAGAGGAGACAGAATACGAACTTGCAGCCAGACCACATTTACTTAAAGAAAATAAAATCACAGAGGCCAACCAACTACCATTGAGTACACAGACCCGACACGTAGCAAAGGCCCAGACCACAGCAGGCCTGGCCATTTTGTATCTTATGTGGGCTAGGGGTGGGGATGGGGGCAGTAGGCAGAGATGAGCTTCTCCATACTGATTCTCCACATTTGGCCCACTGGCCTTCAAACCTGGGGGAGAATGCAGGGGGTGAGACTTAACTAGACTCTCGAAAGCAGGAAGGGGTAACAAGAACCTAGAATGGCTGAGAGGTATATGTCCTTGTTCCATCACAGGGAGAGAAAGATCTTTCATGTGCTGGTTCGCTCCCCAAAGGCTTCAATAGCCAGGACTGGGCCAAGCCAAAGTCAGCTGCCTGGACTCCCATCTGGATTTCCTACATGGGTGCAGGGACCCAAGCAATTGGGCCATCTTTTGCTGCTTTCCTAGGCACATCTCACATCATTTTAAATTTTCTTTAAAAAGATATTCTTATTTGAAAGGCAGAGCTATAGAGAGAGGGAGAGGGAGATCACAGAGAATCTTTCTATCTGCTGTTTCACTTCGCAGATGGGAGAAATGACCAGGCCTGGGTCAGATGGAAAGAAGGAGCCAGGAGCTTCTTCCAGGTCTTCCCGTTGGATGCAGTGGCCCAAACTCATGGCCATTAATATGGAGCTGGCTTTATTCGCTATTCCATGACGCTATAAAATTTACCCTTTGGAAAATATGTAATTCAGTGAGTTCTAGTATACTCACTATGTTGTGAATCATCATTATCTAGGTATTTTATTTTAAAGATTATTTATTTGCAAATCAATTACAGAGAGAGCGAGCTTCCATTTCCTGGTTCATTCCCCAGATGGCTGCAATGGTGAAAGTTGGGCCAGGCTGAACCCAGAGCTTCTTCCAGGTCTCCCACATGGGTGCAGGGACCCAAGCACTTGGGCTATCCTCCAATGCTTTCTCAAGCCGTTAACAGGGAGCTGGATTGGAAGTAGAGAGGCTGGGACTTAAGTAAGCAGTCATACGGGATGCTGGTGGTGCAGGCAGTGACTTTATCTGCTACACCACAGTGCCGGTCCATTTATTTTATTTAAAAAAAATATTTCTGTATCTGAAAGGCAGAGTTCCAGAGGAAAAAGTGAGACAGACAGATAGAGCAATCTTTCATCGATTGGTTCATGCCCCAGTTGACTGCAACAGCCAGGGCTGGGCCAGGCTGAAGCCAGGAACCTGAAACTCCACTTGGGTCTCCCACATTGGTACAGGGGCCCAAAAACTTGGACCATCTCCCACTGCTTTCCCAGGCACATTAGTATGGAACTGGATTGGAAGTGGAGCAGCTGGGACTTGAACAGGCACTCATATGGGATGCTAGTAGGGCACCACAACTTGTCTCTCAAATTTTAATTTTTTTCAAATTTATTATTTATTTGAAAGGCAAAGTTAGAGAGAGAGAGAGAGAGAGAGAGAGGGAGGAAGAGACAGAGAGAGAAAAAGATCTTCCATCGGCTGGTTTATTCTCCAAATTCCTGCAATGGTGTGGTCTCGGTCTCCAACATGGGCAGCAGGGCAATCTGCTGCTGCTTTCCCAGGTGCATCAGCAGGAAGCTGGATCAGAAGTGGAGCAGCTGAGACTCTAACCAGCATCCATATGGGATGCTAGTGTTACAGGCAGGGACTTAACCCACTGTGCCAAAGAGGCGGGCCCCATTATCTAGCTCTAGAACTCTTTCATCACCCCAGAAAGTAGCCATGTCCCTGCAGTATTTGCTCCCCATTCTGCTTTCCCCTGGCTTCTTTGGCTTGCTGTGTTTCCAGGACTCATCTATGTGGTAGCCTGTGTGAGAACTTCATGCCCTGTAAGGCTGAGTACTGTCCCATTGTGAGGACAGACTACATTCATTCTTTCTTTTTCTCTCTCTCTATCGGTCTCTCTCTCTTTTGACAGGCAGAGTTACACAGTGAGAGAGAGAGAGAGAGAGAGAGAGAGAGAGAGAGGGAGAAAGACCTTCCTTCCATTAGTTCACCCCCCAAATGGCCGATATTGCCGGCGCTGCGCTGATCCAAAGCAAGGAGCCAGGTGCTTCCTCCCGGTCTCCCATGCAGGTGTAAGGCCCAAGAACATGGGTCATACTCCACTGCCATCCCAGGCCATAGCAGAGCGCTGGACTAGAAGAGGAGCAACTGGGACAGATCCGGTGCCCCAACAGGGACTATAACACAGAATACCGGCTCCACAGTCAGAGGATTATCTTAGTGAGCGACGGAGCTGGCCCATTTTGTTTCTTACACGTGCATGGGCATTTGGGTTGTTTTCACCATTGGGATATTATGAAAACTCCTGTTCTCAACAGTGACCTGGATCTCCTTCCTCGATGTTTAGTCACCTCCTGCTTTCAGAACCACTTTTGCTTTTTTACTAAACTTAACTGGCTGACCACATTCCTTGCAGTTCTCTGTGTTAAGTGTCTGGGTATGTAAAAGCTGAAGCAGCAAACACAGCCCTCGTACTGGAGGAAACTCCAGGGCTGTTCTCCCAGCATTAAGCATGCCTACATCACCAAGGGAATCAGAGGCACCTTCTGGAGTCCAAGGCGCCAGCATGCCCTGAGTGGGGGCTCAGACGTCTCATGCAGGAGCTACGTCACTTTAAATGGTGACAGTGTCCATCGCAGGATAGCATAGAAAGGGAAGGAACTGAGCACTCTTGTGAGAACTTTAAAACGCAAGGATTTGCCTGCACCGTGGTTTCTCCTCTTCCAGTCCAGCTCTCTGCTGTGGCCCGGGAAGGCAGTGGAGGATGGCCTAGGTGGAAGCCCCTGGCTCCTGGCTTCGGATTGGTGCAGTGCACCTGCTGTAGCAGCCATTTGGGGGGTGAACCAATGGAGAAAGGAAGACCTTTCTCTCTGTCTCTCTCTCTTGCTAAGTCTGCCTGAAAAAAAAAAAAGAAACCAAAGGGTGTTTATGATCTTTTACTCATGAGCATACTGGATGTGTCATGCTGGCATTGTATTGATTCTTATTTTTAAAGATGTATTTATTTATTTGAAAGAAAGAGTTACAGAGAGGCAGGGCCAGAGAGGGAGAGTGAAAGAAAGGGGTCTTCCATCTGCTGGTTCACTCCCCAGATGGATTCAAATGTTGGGGATGTGCAGATCCAAGTAGGAGCCAGGAGCGTCTTCCGGGTCTCCCATGCCAGTGCTGGGGCCCAAGGACTGTGTTAAGATAGAAAAGGCGTTGAATGTGCGTGTGTGTGTCCATATCCTCAGGCACCCACGGGGGTCGATGCCGGGTGACTAAGTGGGACCCCCATCAAGGCAGACACAGGGAGAACTTTCCTCACAGCTGAATTTAATTTCTCCACAGGCCCAGCCAATACATTTTCCTCAAGCATTAAAAATGAGGATGAAGGTTTGGCTAAATATTTGGTACGTAGCCGTGCTCATCCCTGGTTGTTTCCAAGGGGACCTGTTCCTGCTGCTTAGGGGGCAAAGTGAGTGCTTTCTTTTCAGGCTAGACACTGCTCCTCTGAATGCCAAAGTCCCAAGAAATTAAGCCAAGCCCAGGAGAGAAACCACGGGAAAGGCCCTGTTCCTCACAGCAGCCAAGGCTCCTCCATCTGGGAAACCCTCACAGGTGCAGAGAGAGAGTGCACCACAGACCAGCTGCATCCACCTGACCCTTCTATAGGGTGGGTCCCTGCAGGCACCCTGGACCTTCTCTTGGGGCCTCTCATCCCTGCCTGAGGCTGAGGGTGAGTCTGTTCTGGGGAGATTGTTACAAGAAGGCATCCCCCCTGTCACAGCCATCGGGCATGGGGTTGTTTGCCCAGTGGATGTTAGAGCCCTTCATGTGCCTCCAAGCTGGGGCTGACTGATGTACTGGAAGTCTCTCCTTTAACCCGAGAACAGCTAAGGCCAGGCCCAGGCCATCGCCTTCAGCAGAGGCCTGAGGCTGAGACAGGTCTGGGCCCCAGCTGTGTGCTGATGAAAGACCGGCACAATTTGGGGGAGTTCTCCCTGGTGCTGAGAAGAGGGTCAGGCTGAGGGCCGCCTCTGGCGGGAGAGAGAGCTCCTGGGAGAGTGAGCAAGCCAGCACTATTTGTTCACACTGGGCTGGCTCTGTAGGATCAGAGGTTCCTGGTCACCCCTGCCTGCAGGAGGTACACCTCTCCACACATGGCGGACTCTTTGTGGTAGATGTTGCCCCAGGTCAGGAACTCTGGGTTTGTCCTGCTTGCACCAGCGCTCCCCAAGAGGGCTCAGCCAGACGGCACTACCTGTTGACTGACTGGCAAGTGGCGAGCCCTGAGGGATGAGTGGATGAGGTTACTCTCGCAGGTGCACCAGCTGTGTGTTCAGCAAGTGCTGTCTAGGAGCCAGAGGGCTGTTCTGGGGTGGCCCCAGTGTCACAGCCCCTCATGTGTCGGAGGGGAGTGAGCACCTCTGGAGATGGGAATCTGGGCCAGGGATTGGGAGGATCCTGTCATTACCTGCCAAGGACCTGCCAACCTGCCGTTTCCGGTGCCATATACCAGGCATGCACCGCTCCACTAGGCAGCTTCCATCTGGGTGGTGTTTCAGGATCTTGTAGGTCCAAATACATTCATCACGGGGCGGGGGAGGTGAGAACTTGCTGTTTACACATGGTGAAGCTGACGGTGATTTTTCCCGTGTGTATTGAGGGCACCTGTTGCGTGTAGTGGGCAAACCCTCACCCAGGGCCAACAGCCTTAAAAATGGACTTGGCATAGGGATGATGTGAATGCTAATCCTGTGGCTTAGCAAAATAAAGCCAGAGGGAAGCAAAACTCTGTTTCCTGGAGAAAGCTTTAGATGGGAAGAGAACTTAATATGAGGAGTCTTCAAAAAGTTCATGGAAAAACACAGCGTAGGAAAAAAGCATGCATGGATTTCAAATGTTTTGCTACAAAAGCAAACTTTTCCTTTAGTTCTATTTTCCACAAGCATTTTGAAGTACCCGCATATTCAAAAAGTCACTCTGAAGTATTAGCCACTGTTTCACCAGCAAAGAGCTCCACCAGCTTATAGAATTTGTTAAGTTTCCCTTCTACCCCACAGCCTCCATCCAGATTTCGTGGGGTTACTTTTCATACACAGCATTTGTAAATGAGATTTATCTTTTTTTTTAAATTGATTTTATTTATTTGAAAGTCAGAGTTACACAGAGAGAGGTTAGGCAGAGAGAGAGAGAGAGAGAGAGAGAGAGACATCTATTGATCTTCCACCTGCTGGTTCCTTTCCCACATGCCTACAACAGCCAGGGCTGGGCCAGGCTGAAGCCAGGAACCAATGAGTCTGTCTGGGTTGGTTTCCCATGTGGGCAGCAGGGCCTCAGGACATGAGCCATCGTTTGCTGCCTCCCCAGGGCATACATTAGCAGGAAACTGGAGCTGGGAGTGGAGCTGGGACTCACACCTGGGCACTGATGTGTGGTGTGGGTGTCCCAAGTGGCATCTCAATGGCGATGTCAAATGCCTGCCCTTAGGTTCCTTTCTTGGCTATTCCCTTCAAGTAGGGTGGAAGATTGGGTAACTGAAGACACAGATACTTGCACTTCATATGTCATCTTCAAATCAGAATCCTACCATGTTACTTGGTCTTGGTATCACTCATAGGAAGGAAAATAGGATCACTTGATGCACTGCATTTCCTTACAGCTTTATTGAGATAAGAATGACATGATAACTGCATGTATAAAAAGATTATAATTTGGGGCTGGCATTGTGGTGAGACAGGATAAGCTGCTGCTGCCACAGCAGCATCCCTTTTGAGCTGCTCCACTGCTGATCCAGCTCCCTGCTAAAGCACCTGGGAAAGCAGTGAAAGATGGCCTGAGTGCTTGGGCCCCTGCAACCATGTCTGCATGTGGGAGACCCAGATGGAGTTCCAGGCTCCTGGCTTTGGCCTGCCCCAGCCCTGGCCGTTGTTGCCTTTTGGGATGTCTTTTTTTTTTTTAAATTAGATTGATTTGAAAGGCAAAGTTACAGAGAGATGAAATTAGAGAGAGGGAGACAAAGAGAGAGAGAGGGAGGGAGGGAGGAAGAGACAGAGAGAGAAAACGATCTTCCATCTGCTGGTTTATTCCGCAAATGCCTGCAATGGTGTGGTCTGTGTCTCCTATATGGGCAGCAGGGCCATCTTCTGCTGCTTTCCCAGGTGCGTCAGCAGGGAGCTGGATTGGAAGTTGAGCAGCTGAGACTCTAACCAGCACCCATATGGGATGCCAGTGTTACAGGCGGGGACTTAACCCACTGTGCCACAGAGCCGGCCGCCATTATATAGCTCTAGAACTCTTTCATCACCCCAGAAAATATCCATGTGCCTGCAGTTGTTGCTCCCCATTCTGCTTTCTCCTGGCTTCTTTGGCTTGCTGTGTTTCCAGGACTCATCTATGTGGTAGCCTGTGTGAGAACTTCTTGCCCTGTAAGGCTGAGTACTGTCCCATTGTGAGGACAGACTATATTCATTCTCTCTCTCTCTCTCTCTTTTGACAGGCACAGTTAGACAGTGAAAGAGAGAGAGACAGGGAGAAAGGCCATCCTTCCATTGGTTCACCCCCCAAATGGCCACTATGGCTGGCGCTGCGCTGATCCAAAGACAGGAGCCAGGTGCATCTTCCCATACATGTGTAGGGCCCAAGCACTTGGGCCATCCTCCACTGCCCTCCCAGGCCATAGCAGAGAGCTGGACTAGAAGAGGAACAACCGGGACAGAACCAGTGCCCCAACCAGTACTAGAACACAGAATACCGGCTCCACAGGCAGAGGATTAGCCTAGTGTGCCAAGGTGCTGGCCCAATTTGTTTCTTACATGTGCATGGGCATTTGGGTTGTTTGCACCACTGGGATATTATGAAAACTCCTGTTCTCAACAGTGACCTGGATCTCCATCCTCGATGTTTAGTCACCTCCTGCTTTTAGAACCACTTTTGCTATTTCACTAAACTTAACTGGCTGACCACATTCCTTGCAGTTGTCTGTGTTAAGTCACTGGGTATCTAAAAGCTGAAGCAGCAAACACAGCCCTCGTGCTGGAGAAAACTCCAGGGCTATTCTCCCAGCATTAAGCACGCCAACATCACCAATGGAATCAAAGGCACCTGCATGGAGGCCAGGGCACCAGCATGTCATGAGCAGGGGCTCAGTGTCTCATACAGGAGCTATGTCACTTTGGATGGTGACACAATCCATCGCAGGATAGAATAGAAAGGGAAGGAACTGAGCACTCTTGTGAGAACATTAAAACCCAAAGGGTTGGCCGGCACCATGGTTGCTCCTCTTCCAGTCCAGCTCTCTGCTGTGGCCCGGGAAGGCAGAGCAGGATAGCCAAGCTGGAAACACCTGGCTCCTGGCTTTGGATCGGTGCAGTGCGCCGGCTGTAGCAGACATTTGGAAGGTGAACCAATGGAGAAAGGAAGACCTTTCTCTCTGTCTCTCTATCTCTTGCTAACGCTACCTGAAAAAAGAAAAAAGAAACCAAAGGGTGTTTATGATCTTTTACTCATGAGCATATTGAATACATCATGCTGGCATTTTATTGATTCTTTTTTTTTTAAGATTTATTTATTTATTTGAAACAGAGAGTTACAGAGAGGCAGGGCCAGAGAGGGAGAGAGAAAGAAAGGGGTCTTCCATCTGCTGGTTCACTCCCCAGATGGCTGCAATGGCTGATGCTGTGCCTTTCTAAAGCCAGGAGCCAGGAGCTACTTCCGGGTCTCCCATGCCAGTACAGGGGCCCAAGGACTGTGTTAAGATAGAAAAGGCGTTGAACGTGTGTGTGTATGTGTGTGTATGTGTGTATCCTCAGGCACCCACAGGGGTCGATGCCGGGTGACTAAGGGGGACCCCCATCAAGGCAGACCCAAGGAGCACTTTCCTCACAGCTGAATTTAATTTCTCCACAGGCCCAACCAATAAATCTTCCTCAAGCATTAAAATGAGGATGAAGGTTTGGCTAAAGTATTTGGTAAGTAGCCCTGCTCATCCCTGGTTGTTTCCAAGGGGACCTGTTCCTGCTGCTTAGGGGGAAAAGCGAGTGCGTGGTTTTCAGGCTAGACGCTGCTCCTCTGAATGCCAAAGTCCCTAGAAATGAAGCCAAGCCCAGGGGAGAAACCACGGCAAAGGCCCTGTTCCTCACAGCAGCCAAGGCTCCTCCATCTGGGAAACCCTCGCAGGTGCAGAGAGAGAGTGCACCACAGACCAGCTGCTTCCACCTGACCCTTCTATAGGGTGGGTCCCTGCAGGCACCCTGGACCTTCTCTTGGGGCCTCTCATCCCTGCCTGAGGCTGAGGGTGAGTCTGTTCTGGGGAGATTGTTACAAAGAGGCATCCCCACTGCCAAGGCCATCAGTTGTGGGATGTTTACACAGTGGATGTTAGAGCCCTTCGTGTGCCTCCTTGCTGGGGATGACTGATGTACTGGAAGTCTCTCCTTTAACCCGAGAACAGCTAAGGCCAGGCCCAGGCCGTCGCCTTCAGCAGAGGCCTGAGGCTGAGACAGGTTTGGGCCCCAGCTGTGTGCTGAAGGAAGACCGGCCCCATTTTGCTGAGTTTTCCCTGGTGCTAAGAAGAGGTTAGGCTGATGGCTGCCTCTGGCGAGAGAGAGAGCTCCTGGGAGAGTGAGCAAGCCAGCACTGTTTGTTCACACTGGGCTGGCGCTGTAGGATCAGAGGTTCCTGGCCACCCCTGCCTGCACGAGGGGCACCTCCTCACACATGGCGGACTCTTTGTCCCAGGAGCTGCCCCAGGTCGGGAACACTGGCTTTGTCCTGCTTCCGCCAGTGCTCCCAAAGAGGGCTCAGCCAGATGGCACTGCCCGCTGACTGACTGGCAGTTGGTCAGCCCTGAGGGATGAGTGGATGAGGTTACTCTCACAGGTGCACCAGCTGTGTGTTCAGCAAGTGCTGTCTAGGAGCCAGAGGGCTGTTCTGGGGTGGCCCCAGTGTCACAGCCCCTCATGTGTCGGAGGGGAGTGAGCACCTCTGGAGATGGGAGTCTGGGCCAGGGTTTGGGAGGATCCTGTCAATACCCATCATGGACCTACCAACGTGCAGGTTTCGGTGCCATAGCCCGGGCAGGCACTGCTCCACTTGGCAGCTTCCATCTGGGTGGCGTTTCAGGAACTGGTAGGTCCAAATACATTCATCACGGGGCGGGGGAGGTGAGAACTTGCTGTTTACACATGGTGAAGCTGACGCAGATTTTTCCCGTGTCTATTGAGGGCACCTGTTGCGTGTAGTGGGCAAACCCTCGCCTGGGGCCAGCAGCCTTGAAAATGGACTTGGCATAGGGATGATGTGAATGCTAATCCTGTGGCTTAGCAAAATAAAGCCAGAGGGAAGTAAAACTCTGTTTCCTGGAGAAAGCTTTAGATGGGAAGAGAACTTAACATGAGGAGTCTTCAAAAAGTTCAATGTTTTGCTGCAAAAGCAAACTTTTCCTTTAGTTCTATTTTCCACAAGCATTTTGAAGTACCCGCATATTAGAAAAGTAACTCTGAGATATTAGCCACTGTTTCACAAGCAACGAGCTCCACCAGCTTATAGAATTTGTTAACATTCCCTTCTACCCCACAGCCTCCATCCAGATTTTGTGGGTATACTTTTCATACACAGCATTTGTAAATGAGATTTATCTTTTTTTTAAATTGATTTTATTTATTTGAAAGTCAGATATACAAAAAGAGAGGAGATGCAGAGAGAGAGAGAGAGAGAGAGAGAAAGAGAGAGTGAGAGAGTTAGTTCTTCCACCTGCTGGTTTCTTCCCCAGATGGCTACAACAGCCAGGGCTGGGCCAGGCTGAAGCCAGAAACCAATGAGTCTGTCTGGGTTGGTTTCCCATGTGGGCAGCAGGGCCTCAGGACTTGAGCCATCATTTGCTGCCTCCCCAGGGCATACATTAGCAGGAAACTGGAGCTGGGAGTGGAGCTGTGTCTCACACCCAGGCACTGATGTGTGGTGTGGGTGTCCTAAGTGCCATTTCAATGGCGATGTCAAATGCCTGCCCTTAGATTCCTTTCTTGGCTATTCCCTTCAAGTAGGGTGGAAGATTGGGTAACTGAAGACACAGATACTTGCACTTCATATGTCATCTTCAAATCAGAATCCTATCATGTTATTTGGTCTTGGTATCACTCATAGGAAGGAAAATAGGACCACTTGATGCACTGCATTTTCTCACAGCTTTCTTGAGATAAGACTGACATGATAACTGCGTGTATAAAGCGTATAATTTGGGGCTGCCGATCCAGCTCCCTGCTAAAGCCCCTGGGAAAGCAGTGAAAAATGGCCCGAGTGCTTGGGCTCCTGCACCCATGTCTGCATGTGGGAGACCCAGATGTAGTTCCAGGCTCCAGGCTTTGCCCTGACCCAGCCCTGTCCATTGTGGCCATTTGAGATGTCCTTTTTTTAAATTAGATTGATTTGAAAGGCAAAGTTACAGAGAGAGAAAATGAGAGAGAGAGAGAGAGAGAGAGAGAGAGAAAGAGCTTCCAAATGATAGTTTACTCCCCAAATGACCTCAAAAGCTGGAGTTGGGACAATCCGAAGCCATGAGTTTCTTCCAGGTGTCCCATGTGGGTGTAGGGGCCTAAGCACTTGAGGCATCCTCTGCTAATTCTTTCAGGCCTTTAGCAGGGAGCTGGATCAGAAGTGGAGCAGCTGAGACTTGAACTGGCACCGATATGGGATGCCAGTGTTCAGGTGGCGGTTTTGCCTGCTACACCACAGCACAGGCTCCAATAAGTCTGTTTGGAAAAGTACAATTTTATGAGTTATGGTATATGAATACAGTCATGAAACCATTTTCCCAACTGAGATAATGAAGCTAACTATTGACCCAGAATTTTTCTGTTTTTGTTTTTTAAAGATCTATTTTATTTGTTTGAAAGACAGAGTTACAGAGAGGGGTAGAGCTAGAGAGGCCTTCCATCCACTGGTTCACTCCCCAAATGTCTGCAATGGCCAGAGCTGAGTTCATCTGAAGCCAGGAGTTTCTTTTGGGTCTCGCCCGTGGGTACAGGGGTCCAAGGAGTTGGTCCATCTTCCACTGCTTTTCCAGGCCATAGCAGAGAGATGGATCAGAAATGGAGCAGCCAGGACTTGAACTGGTGCCCATATGGATTGCTGGTGCTGCAGGCTAGGGCTTTAACCTGCTGTGCCACAGCGCTGGCCCCAACCCAGAAGATTTATTGCATGCCTTCGAAATCCCTTCCTCTCCTCCTAGTTCCACCTTCATCCTGTTGGAATGTCTCTTGTCTGATGCCTGGAATGTTAATGTTTCTTGAGAAAGTCCAGATGCATTTAGGTTAGTCACAGGGCAGCTTTGTCTATAAGAGCCCTTGGTCTTGCAGCACTGGAGACCACTCCTCTGTCTGTCAATCCCCCTAGTCCCAGTAGATTACAGCTGGTGTGATTTTGGATGTGTGCCAAGCAGCTGATTCATGTATACTGGGTTTTCCCAAACACAAGCCAGCACAGCCAGCTTTCTGTGCATGGATTAGCTGTGTTTTCTAGTGCTGGATGGAGATGGACCCCTTCCCTGTGCACTTTGTTTACTTTCTTTCTCTTGTCACAGTTATTTTGATTGTGGCATATCATTGTGCAATATTTTTATTACTTTTTATTGCTTAGTAATCTTTCATGATATGGATATGCCAGAACTTGTCTATTTCACCTTTTGTGGATATTTGGGTTGTTCCCAATTTTTGCTTATTGCTCTGACTATAAAATTATTTTTTTTGACAGGCAGAGTCAGTGTGAGAGATAGAGAGATAGAGAGAAAGGTCTTCCCTCATTTGGTTCACCCTCCAAATGTCCGCTACAGCTGGTGCTGCCCCGATCTGAAGCTTACTCCTTGTCTCCCATTCGGGTGCAGGGCCCAAGGTGGCTCCAAATTATTTCAATATTTTTTATTTAAAACAATGTCCTTCCTTCATGGAATTACCTTGTCACCTTTGCTAGTGAACTGATCTTACATATATGAATTTATCTCAGGATTTTCTATTTTTTAAAGATTTATTTATTTATATGAAAGAGTGACAGAGAGAGGAAAGGAGACACACAGAGAGGAAGAGAGAGAGAGAGGGAGAGAGAGAGTGAGTTTTGCATTGGCTGGTTTACTCTCCACACGGCCACAATGGCCAGAGCCAGGAGCATCTTCTGGGTCTCCCATGTGGGTGCAGGGGCCCATGGACTTGGGCCATCTTCTACTGCTTTCCCAGGCCATAGCAGAGAGCTCGATCAGAAGTGGAGCAGCCGGGTCTCAAACCGGCACCCAGATGGAATGCCTGTGCTGCAGGTGAGGGCTTAGCTCACTACACCACAGAATCAGCCCCCCAGTAACAATACTTAATGTGGCATCTTGGTTAATCATACAGCTTTTCTGGTTACTCTAGCTGCATAGTTTTCTTGAGTTGATTGGGTTGAGTTTTTGTCCCTCACTTCTGAAGACTCCTGGTTAATATTTTGCCACTGTGGGGCCAGAGCTATGGTGTAATAGGTTAAGCTTCCACCTGTGGTGCTGGCATCCCATGTACAGGCATCAGTTTGAGTCCTGGCTGCACTACTTCCGATCTGGCTTCCTGCTAATGTGCCTAGGTAAAGCAATGGACCCCTGCACCCATGAGGGAGACCCAGAAGTAGCTCCAGGATTCAGATTGGTCCATCTCTGTCTGTTTTGGCCACTTGGGGAGTGAACCAGCAGATGGAAGCTCTCTCTCTCTCTCTTACTCTGCATCACAAAAATATGAATAAAATCTTAAATACATATCTTTCCACTGTATCATATCCCTCTGTCCCTGTCCATGGACACGCCCTCCCTATCCTCTGCAGATAGCCCCGCCCCTGCCCCACCCTTTGGATGTGACCTCACAGACCTCTGGGTGGAAGATTGGGTAACTGAAGACACAGATACTTGCACTTCATTTGTCATCTTCAAATCAGAATCCTACCATGTTATTTGTTCTTGGTATCACTCATAGGAAGGAAATAGGACCACTTGATGCACTGCATTTTCTCACAGCTTTATTGAGATATGAATGACATGATAACTGCATGTATAAAAAGAGTATAATTTGGGGCTGCCGATCCAGCTCCCTGCTAAAGCCCCTGGGAAAACAGTGAAAGATGGCCCGAGTGCTTGGGCCCTTGCAACCATGTCTGCATGTGGGAGACCCAGATGGAGTTCCAGGCTCCAGGCTTTGCCCTGACCCAGCCCTGTCCATTGTGGCCATTTAAGATATCCTTTTTTTAATTAGATTGATTTGAAAGGCAAAGTTACAGAGAGAGAAAATGAGAGAGAGAGAGAGAGAGAGCGAGTGAGCTTCCAAACGATAGTTTACTCCCCAAATGACCTCAACAGTTGGAGCTAGGACAATCCGAAGCCAGGAGCCTTGAGATTCTTCCAGGTGTCCCATGTGGGTGTAGGGGCCTAAGCACTTGTGCCATCCTCTGCTACTTCTTTCAGGCCTTTAGCAGGGAGCTGGATCAGAAGTGCAGCAGCTGAGACTTGAACCGGCACCCTTATGGGATGCCAGTGTTCAGGTGGCGGTTTTCCCTGCTACACCACAGCACAGGCTCCAATAAGTCTATTTTGAAAAGTACAATTTTATGTGTTATGGCATATGAATACAGTCATGAATCCATTTTCCCAATTGAAATAATGAAGCTGATTATTGACCCAGAATTTTTCTGTTTTTGTTTTTTAAAGATGTATTTTATTTGTTTGAAAGACAGAGTTACAGAGAGGGGTAGAGCTAGAGAGGCCTTCCATCCACTGGTTCACTCCCCAAATGTCTGCAATGGCCAGAGCTGAGCTCATCTGAAGCCAGGAGCTTCTTTTGGGTCTCGCCCGTGGGTACAGGGGTCCAAGGAGTTGGTCCATCTTCCACTGCTTTTCCAGGCCATAGCAGAAAGCTAGATCAGTAATGGAGCAGCCGGGACTTGAACTGGTGCCCATATGGATTGCTGGTGCTGTAGGCTAGGGCTTTAACCTGCTGTGCCACAGCGCTGGCCCCAACCCAGAAATTTTATTGCGTACTTTCGAAATCCCTTCCTCTCCTCCTAGTTCAACCTTCATCCTGGTGGAACTCAACTGGACACGAGTCTAGCCATCTTGGATGTAACCACCATCTTGCCCTCTAAGTTTCCCTGGAGGTCATTCTAATCCATATGGGGTAAAGAAAGTCATCAAGGTAAACCACTGGTCTGATCTTGCTGGCTGGCCCAGGAATGTCTCTTGTCTGATGCCTGGAATGTTAATATTTTTTGAGAAATTCAGATGCATTTAGGTTAGTCACAGGCCAGCTTTGTCTATAAGAGCCCTTGGTCTTGCAGGCACTGAGACCACTCTTCTGTCTGTCAATCCCCCTAGTCCCAGTAGATTACAGCTGGTGTGATTTTGGATGTGTCCTAGGCAGCTGATTCTTGTATGCTGGGTTTTCCCAAACACAAGCCAGCACAGCCAGCTTTCTGTATATGGATTAGCTGTGTTTTCTAGCGCTGGATGGGGATGGACCCCTGCCCTGTGCACTTGGTATTATTTCTTACACTCGTCACAGTTATTTTGATTGCTGCATATCATTGTGCAATATTTTATTACTTTTGATTGCTTAGTAATGTTTCATGATATGGATATGCCAGAACTTGTCTATTTTACCTTTTGTGGATATTTGGGTTGTTCCCAATTTTTGATTATTGCACTAGCTACAAATTATTTTATTTTGACAGGCATAGTTAGTGTGAGAGAGAGAGAGACAGAGAGAAAGATCTTCCTTCAGTTGTTTCACCCTCCAAAACGCCGCTACAGCCGGCGCTGCACCAATCTGAAGCTTCCTCCTGGTCTCCCATTCGGGTGCAGGGCCCAAGGTGGCTCCAAATTATTTCAATATTTTTTGTTTAAAAGAATGTCCTTTCTTCTTGATACCTTTGCTAGTGAATTGATCTTACATGTATGAATTTATCTCAGGACTTTTTATTTTTTAAAGATTTATTTATTTATATGAAAGAGTGAAAGAGAGAGAAAAGGAGACACACAGAGAGGAAGAGAGAGAGAGAGAGGGAGAGATTTTTCCATTGGCTGGTTACTCTCCACATGGCCACAATGGCCAGAGCTGCACTGATCCGAAGCAGGGATCCAAGAGTTTCTTCTGGGTCTCCCATGTGGGTGCAGGGGCCCAAGGACTTGGGGCATCTTCTACTGCTTTTCCAGGCAATTGCAGAGAGCTGGATCAGAAGTGGAGCAACCGGGTCTCAAACTGGCGCCCGGATGGGATGCCTGTGCTGTAGGTGAGGACTTAGCTCACTACCCCACAGCACCAGACCCTCAGTAACAACACTTAATGTGGCATCTTGGTGAATCATACAGCTTTTCTGGTTACTCTAGCTACTTAAGCTTCTTAAGTTTTTGTCCCTCACTTCTGAAGAGTCCTGGTTAATATTTTGCCACTGTGGGGCCAGCGCTATCGTGTAATAGGTTAAGCTTCCACCTGTGGTGCTGGCATCCCATGTAGAGGCATCATTTCGAGTCCTGGCTGCACTACTTCCTATCTGGTTTCCTGCTAATGTGCCTGGGTAGAGCAATGGATCCCTGCACCCATGTGGGAGACGCAGAAGAAGTTCCATGATTCAGATTGGTCCATCTCTGTCTGTTTTGGCCACTTGGGGAGTGAACCAGCAGATGGAAGCTCTCTCTCTCTCATTCTCACTCTGCCTCTCAAATATATGAATAAAATCTTAAATATATATCTTGCCACTGTGTCATCCCCCTCTGTCCCTGTCCATGGACATGCCCTCCCCCTCCTCTGCAGACAGCCCCACCCCTGCCCCACCCTCTGGGTGTGACCTCACAGACCTCTGGGTTTTACTGTATCCTGGAGCCAAGGCTATTGAGTTGGCGGGTTCTTCAGCACTTCATTTTCTCCTTGATAGTGGACAGACCTCAGCGAAGATGAGCAGAGCTCTGATCCTCTTTGTTTTCCTCTTGGATTTCTGGTGAGATAACAAGCCTCACCCTATCAACCTGATCGAAGGTACTGTCCCAGTGCCTCTGTGTGACAGCGAGCAGTTCTGGGAGCCTAGATTGTGGGCTGGTGTGGTGTCTCAGGCGTTCTCCCTGCCTGCCATCTTACCTCCCTACACTTGCCATTAGGGATTTAGTGCTTGCAAGAGGGGAGGAACCTCAAAAGTTTTCCAAATTTTGAAGCTTAATTAAAGTTCAGAGCTCCATGCGGTCATAGCATATATGTGCACTTTAACTTTTGATTCTTGAAGTTTTCTAAATCATTTTGGTTATTTATTTGGAAGGTAGAGTGATGGGGTGGGGGTGAGGAGAGACAGAGTGTTAGAAAAAGGCAAAGAACAAAGAGGAGACAGAATACGAACTTGCAGCCAGACCACATTTACTCAAAGAAACTAAACTCACAGAGGTCAACCAACTGCCATTGAGTACACAGACCCAACACGTAGGAAAGGCCCAGACCCCAGCAGGCCTGGCCATTTTGTATCTGAGGTGGGCTAGGGGTGGGGATGGGGGGCAGCAGGCAGAGATGAGCTTCTCCATACTGATTCTCCAAGTTTGGCCCACTGGCCTTCAAACCTGGTGGAGAATGCAGGGGGTGAGACTAAACTGGGCTCTTGAAAGAAGGCAGGGTTAACAAGAACCTAGAATGGCTGAGAGGTATATGTCCTTGTTCCATCACAAGGAGAGAAAGATCTTTCATGTGCTGGTTCACTCTCTGAAGGATTCAACAGCCAGGGCTGGGCCAAGCCAAAGTCAGCTGCCTGGACTCCCATCTGGATTTCCTACATGGGTGCAGGGACTCAAGCACTTGGGCCATCCTCCATTGCTTTCTTTTAGCCATTAACAGGGAGCTGGATTAGAAGTAGAGCAGCTGGGACTTAAGTAAGCAGTCCTACGGGATGCTGGTGGTGCAGGCAGTGACTTTATCTGACGCACCACAATGCAGGTCCCTTTATTTATTTTAAAAAAATATATTTCTGTATCTGAAAGGCAGAGTACCAGAGGAAAAAGAGAGACAGACAGATAGAGCAATCTTTCATTGATTGGTTCATGCCCCAGTTGACTGCAACAGCCAGGGCTGGGCCAGGCTGAAGCTACGAACATGAAACTCCACTTGGGTCTCCCACATGGGTCCTGGAGCCCAAATACTTGGACCAACTCCCACTGCTTTCCCAGGCACATTAGCAGGGCACTGGATTGGAAGTGGAGCAGCTGGGACTTGAACAGGGATGCTAGTGGTGCACCACAACTTGGCTCCCTAATTTTAATTTTTTTTTCAAATTTATTATTTATTTGAAAGGCAGAGTCAGAGAGAGAGAGAGGGAGGGAGGAAGAGACAGAGAGAGAAAACGATCTTCCATCTGCTGGTTTATTCCCAAATGGCCGCAATGGTGTGGTCTGTGTCTCCTACATGGGCAGCAGGGCCATCTGCTGCTGCTTTCCCAGGTGCGTCAGCAGGGAGCTGGATTGGAAGTGGAGCAGCTGAGACTCTAACCAGCACCCATATGGGATGCCAGTGTTACAGGCGGGGACTTAACCCACTGTGCCACAGAGCCGGCCCCCATTATCTAGCTCTAGAACTCTTTCATCACCCCAGAAAGTAGAGTGTGCCTGCAGTTGTTGCTCCCCATTCTGCTTTCCCCTGGCTTCTTTGGCTTGCTGTGTTTCCAGGACTCATCTAAGTGGTAGCCTGTGTGAGAACTTCTTGCCCTGTAAGGCTGAGTACTGTCCCATTGTGAGGACAGACAACATTCATTCTCTCTCTCTCTCTCTCTCTCTCTCTTTTGACAGGCAGAGTTAGACTGTGAGAGAGAGAGAGAAAGACAGGGAGAAAGGCCTTCCTTCTGTTGGTTCACCCACCAAATGGTTGCTATGGCCCGTGCTGTGCTGATCCAAAGGCAGGAGCCAGGTGCTTCCTCCTGGTCTCCCATGCAGGTGTAGGGCCCAAACACTTGGGCCATCCTCCACTTCCCTCCCAGGCCATAGCAGAGAGCTGGACTAGAAGAGGTACAACTGGGACAGAACCAGTGCCCCAACCAGGACTTGAACCCAGAATACGGGCTCCACAGGCAGAGGATTAGCCTAGTGAGCCACGGAGCTGGCCCATTTTGTTTCTTACACGTGCATGGGCATTTGGGTTGTTTTCACCATTTGGATATCATGAAAACTCCTGTTCTGAAAAGTGACCTGGATCTCCTTCCTCGATGCTTAGTCACCTCCTGCTTTTAGAACCACGTTTGTTATTTTACTAAACTTAACTGGCTGACCACATTCCTTGCAGTTCTCTGTGTTAAGTCACTGGGTATGTAAAAGCTAAAGCAGCAAACACAGACCTCGTGCTGGAGGAAACTCCAGGGATGTTCTAACAGCATTAAGTGTGCCAACATCACCAAGGGAATCAGAGGCATCTGCGTGGAGGTCAGGGCGCCAGCATGCCATGAGTGTGGGCTCAGATGTCTCCTGCAGGTGCTACCTCACTTTAAATGGTGACACTATCCATCGCAGGATAGCATAGAAAGGGAAGGAACTGAGCACTCTTGTGAGAACTTTAAAACCCAAAGCGTTGGCCGGCACCGTGGTTGCTGCTCTTCCAGTCCAGCTCTCTGCTGTGGCCTGGGAATGCAGTGGAGGATGGCCTAGGTGGAAGCACCTGGCTCCTGGCTTTTGATTGGTGCAGTGCACTGCTGTTGCAGCCACTTGGGGTGTGAACCAATGGAGAAAGGAAGACCTTTCTCTCTGTCTCTCTCTCTCTTGCTAAGTCTGCCTGAAAAAAGAAAAAAGAAACCAAAAGGGTGTTTATGGTCTTTTACTCTTGATCATACTGGTTGCGTCATGCTGGCATTGTATGGATTCTTTTTTTTTTTTTAAGATTTATTTATTTATTTGAAAGACAGTGTTCAGAGAGGCAGGGCCATAGAGGGAGAGTGAAAGAAAGGGGTCATCCATCTGCTGGTTCACTCCCCAGATGGCTGCAATGGCTGGGGCTGCGCCGATCCAAAGCCAGGAGTCAGGAGCCAGGAGCTTCTTCCAGGTCTCCCATTTTAGTGCTGGGGCCCAAGGATGGGGTTAAGCTAGAAAAGGCGTTGGCCAGCACCGTGGCTCAACAGGCTAATCCTCCGCCTTGCGGCGCTGGCACACAGGGTTCTAGTCCCGGTTGGGTGCCGGATTCTGTCCCGGTTGCCCCTCTTCCAGGCCATCCCTCTGCTATGTCCCAGGAGTGCAGTGGAGGATGGCCCAGGTTCTTGGGCCCTTCACCCCATGGGAGACCAGGAAAAAGCACCTAGTGCCTGGCTCTTGCCATCGGATGAGCGCAGTGCGCCGGCTGCAGCGCGCCGACCGCGGTAGCCATTGGAGGGTGAACCAACGGCAAAGGAAGACCTTTCTCTCTGTCTCTCTATTCACTGTCCACTCTGCCTATCAAAAAAAAAAAAAGATAGAAAAGGCGTTCAACGTGTGTGTGTGTGTGTGTGTGTGTGTGTGTGTCCTTGTGTGTCCGTATCCTCAGGCACACACAGGGGTCAATGCCGGTTGACTAAGGGGGACCCCCATCCAGGCAGGACCAGGGAGAAATTTCCTCACATCTGAATTTGCTTTCTCCACAGGCCCAACCAATACATTTTCCTCAAGCATTAAAAATGAGGATGAAGGTTTGGCTAAAGTATTTGGGAAGCAGCCCTGCTCATCCCTGGTTGTTTCCAAGGGGACCTGTTCCTGCTGCTTAGGGGACAAAGCGAGTGCGTGGTTTTCAGGCTAGACGCTGCTCCTCTGAATGCCAAAGTCCCTAGAAATTAAGCCAAGCCCAGGGAGAAACTATGGGAATGGCCCTGCTCCTCACAGTGGCCGAGGCTCCTCCATCCGGTAGCCCCTCGCAGGTGCAGAGAGAGAGTGCACCACAGACCAGCTGCATCCACCTGCCCCTTCTAGAGAGCGGGGCCCAGCAGTCACCCTGGACCTTCTCTCAGGGCCTCTCATCTCTGCCTGATGCTGAGGGTGAGTCTGTTCTGGGGAGATTGTTACAAAGAGGCATCCCCCCCTGCCCCGGCCATCGGCATTGGGGATGTTTGCGTAGTGGATGTTAAAGCCCTTCGGGTGCCTCCATGCTGGGGCTGATTGATGTCCTGGAAGTCTCTCCTTTAACCCGAGAACAGCTAAGGCCAGGCCCAGGCCATCACCTTCAGCAGAGGCCTGAGGCTAAGACAGGTCTGGGCCCCAGCTGTGTGCTGAAGGAAGCCCGGCCCCATTTTGGGGAGTTCTCCCTGGTGTTGAGAAGAGGGTCAGGCTGAGGGCCACCTCTGGCAGGAGAGAGAGCTCCTGGGAGAGTGAGTGAGCGAGGACTGTTGGTTCCCCGCGAGCTTGGGCTGTTGGATCAGAGGTGCAAGGCCACGCCTGACTGCAGGAGGGGCACCTCTCAACAAATGGTGGACTCTTTGTGGTAGGAGTTGCCCAAGTTCGGGAACTCTGGGTTTGACCTGCTTCTGCCAGTGCTCCCAAAGAGGGCTCAGCCAGATGGCACTGCCCTCTGACTGACTGGCAGTTGGCAACCACTGACGGATGAGTGGATGAGGTTACTCTCACAGGTGCACCAGCTGTGTGTTCAGCAAGTGCTGTCTATGGGGCTACAGGGCTGTTCTGTGGTGGCCCCAGCGTCACAGCCCCTCATGTGTCAGAGGGGAGTGAGCACCTCTGGAGATGGGAGTTTGGGCCAGGTTTTGGGAGGATCCTGTCATTACCTGCCAAGGACCTGCCAACCTGCCGGTTCTGGTGCCATATACCAGGCAGGCACCGCTCCACTCGGCAGCTTCCATCTGAGTGGCGTTTCAGGAACTGGTAGGTACAAATACATTCAGCAAGGGGTGGGGAAGGTGAGAACTTGATGTTTACTCCTGGTGAAGCTGATGGTGATATTTCCCGTGTCTATTGAAAGCACCTGTTGTGTGTAGTTAGCAAACCCTCACCCAGTGCCAACAGCCTTGAAAATGGACTAGGAATAGGGATGATGTGAATGCTAATCCTGTGGCTTAGCAAAATAATGCCAGAGGGAAGTAAAACTCTGTTTCCTGCAGAAAGCTTTAGATGGGAAGTGAACTTAATATGAGGAGTCTTCAAAAAGTTCATGGCAAAACACAGCGTAGGAAAAAAGCATGCATGGATTTCAAATGTTTTGCTACAAAAGCAAACTTTTCCTTTAGTTCTATTTTCCACAAGCATTTTGAAGTACCCGCATATTCAAAAAGTACCTCTGAAGTATTAGCCACTGTTTCACAAGCAACGAGCTCCACCAGATTATAGAATTTGTTAGGCTTCCCTTCTACACCACAGCCTCCATCCAGATCTCGTGGGTATACTTTTCATACACAGCATTTGTAAATGAGATTTATCTTTTTTTAAAATTGATTTTATTTATTTCAAAGTCAGAGTTACACTGAGTGAGGAGAGGCAGAGTGAGAGAGAGAGAGAGAGAGTTAGTTCTTCCACCTGCTGGTTACTTCCCCAGATGGCTACAACAGCCAGGGCTGGGCCAGGCTGAAGCCAGGAACCAATGAGTCTGTCTGGGTTGGTTTCCCATGTGGGCAGCAGGGCCTCAGGACTTGAGCCATCATTTGCTGCCTCCCCAGGGCATACATTAGGAAGAAACTGGAGCTGGGAGTGGAGCTGGGACTCAAACCCAGGCATTGATATGTGGTGTGGGTGTCCCAAGTGGCATTTCAATGACGATGTCAAATGCCTGCCCTTAGATTCCCTTCTTGGCTACTTGCTTCAAGTAGGGTAGAAGATTGGGTAACTGAAGACACAGATACTTGCACTTCATATGTCATCTTCAAATCAGATTCCTACCATGTTATTTGGTCTTGGTATCACTCATAGGAAGGAAAATAGGACCACTTGATGCACTGCATTTTCTCACAGCTTTATTGAGATATGAATGACATGATAACTGCATGTATAAAAAGATTATAATTTGGGGCTGGCATTGCTGGTAGATAGGATAAGCTTCTGCCGCCACAGCAGCATCCCATATGAGCCTCTCCGCTGCATCCAGCTCCATGTTAAGCAGCTGGGAAAGCAGTGAACAATGGCCCGGTTGCTAGGGCCCCAGCACACATGTCTGCATGTGGGAGACCCAGATGGAGTTCCAGGCTCCTGGCTTTGGCCTGGCCCAGCACTGGCCATTGTGGCAATTTGGGCTGTCTTTTTTTTTTTTTTTAATTATATTTATTTGAAAGGCAAAGTAACAGAGAGAGAAAATGAGAGAGAGGGACAGGGAGAGAGCTTCCATAGGATAGTTTACTCCCCAAATGACCTCAACACCTGGAGCTGGGACAATCCAAAGCCAGGAGCCAGGAGTTTCTTCCAGGTCTCCCATGTGGGTGTGGGAGCCTAAGCACTTGAGCCATCCTCTGCTACTTTGTTCAGGCCTTTAGCAGGGAGCTGGATCAGAAGTGGAGCAGCTGAGACTTGAACCGGCACCTATATGGGATGCCAGTGTTCAGGTGGCGGTTTTGCCTGCTACACCACAGCACAGGCTCCAATAAGTCTGTTTGGAAAAGTACAATTTTATGAGTTTTGATATATGAATACAGTCATGAAACCTTTTTCCCAATTGAAATAATGAAGCTGACTATTGACCCAGAAGGTTTTTTGTTTTTGTTTTTTAAAGATGTATTTTATTTGTTTGAAAGACAGAGTTACAGAGAGGGGTAGAGCTAGAGAGGCCTTCCATCTGGTGGTTCATGCTGCAAATGTGTCCGCAATGGCCAGAGCTGAGCTCATCTGAAGCCAGGAGCTTCTTCCAGGTCTCCCATGCCAGTGAAGTGGCCCAAGTACTGTGTTAAGATAGAAAAGGCATTGAAGGTGTGTGTGTGTGTGTGTGTGTGTCCATATCCTCAGGCACCCACAGAGGTCGATGCCGGGTGACTAAGGGGGACCCCCATCCAGGCAGACCCAGGGAGCACTTTCCTCACAGCTGAATTTATTTTCTCCGCAGGCCCAATCAATACATTTTCCTCAAGCATTAAAAATGAGGATGAAGGTTTGGCTAAAGTATTTGGTAAGTAGCCCTGCTCATCCCTGGTTGTTTCCAAGGTGAAAGCCCCTGCTGCTTAGGGGCCAAAGCGAGTGCTTTGTTTTCAGGCTAGACACCACTCCTCTGAATGCCAAAGTCCCTAGAAATTAAGCCAAGCCCAGGGGAGAAACCACGGGAAAGGCCCTGTTCCTCACAGCGGCCAAGGCTCCTCCATCCGGGAGCCCCTCGCAGGTACAGAGAGAGAGTGCACCACAGACCAGCTGCATCCACCAGCCTCTTCTAGAGGGCAGGGCCCTGAAGTCACCCTGGACCTTCTCTCAGGGCCTCTCATCCCTGCCTGAGGCTGAGGGTGAGTCTGTCCTGGGGAGATTGTTACAAAGAGGTGTCCCCCCCTGCCCCGGCCATCTTGTGTGGGGATGTTTGCGCAGTGGATGTTAGAGCCCTTTGTGTGCTTCCATGCTGGGGCTGACTGATGTACTGGAAGTCTCTCCTTTAACCCAAGAACAGCTAAGGCCAGGACCAGGCTGTCGCCTTCAGCAGACGCCTGAGGCTGAGACAGGTCTGGGTCTTAGCTGTGTGCTGATGGAAGCCCGGCCTCATTAGGGAAGTTCTCCCTGGTGCTGAGAAGAGTGTCAGGCTGACGGCCACCTCTGGTGGGTGAGAGAGCTCTTGGGAAAGTGGGCAAGAGACAGAGCTCTTGTAAGAGTGAGCGAGCTAGCACTGCTGGTTCCCCCCGGGCTGGCGCTGTAGGATCAGAGGTTACTGGCCACCCCTGCATGCAGCAGGGTCACCTCTCCACACATGGTGGACTCTTTGTGGTAGGAGTTGCCCAGGTCGGGAACTCTGGGTTTGACCTGCTTCCGCCAGTGCTCCCAAAGAGGGCTCAGCCAGATGGCACTGCCCACTGACTGACTGGCAGTTGGCCAGCCCTGAGGGATGATTGGATGAGGTTACTCTCACAGGTGCACCAGCTTTGTGTTCATCAAGTGCTGTCTAGGAGCCATAGGGCTGTTCTGGTGTGGCCCCAGCGTCACAGCCCCTCATGTGTCAGAGTTGAATGAGTGCCTCTGGAGATGGGAGTCTGGGCCAGGGTATGGGAGGATCTTCTCATTACCCACCAAGGACCTACCAACCTGCCAGTGCCAGGACCATACCCTTTGCAGGCACCGCTCCACTTGGCAGCTTCCATCTGGGTGGCGTTTCAGGAACTTGTAGGTCCAAATACATTCATCACAGGGTGCCAGAGGTGAGAACTTGATGTTTACTCCTGGTGAAGCTGATGGTGATTTTTCCCGTGTCTATTGAAAGCACCTGTTGCATATAGTGGGCAAACCCTCACCCGCGGACAACAGCCTTGAAAATGTACTTAGAACTGGGATAATGTGAATGCTAATTCTGTGGCTTAGCAAAATAAAGCCAGAGGGAAGTAAAACTCTGTTTCCTGGAGAAAGTTTTAGAAGGGAAGAGAACTTAATATGAAGAGTCTTCAAAAAGTTTATGGAAAAACACAGCATAGGAAAAAAGCATGCATGGATTTCAAATGTTTTGCTACAAAAGCAAACTTTTCCTTTAGTTCTATTTTCCACAAGCATATTAAAGCACCTGCATATTAAAAAAGTCACTCTGAAGTATTAGCCACTGTTTCACAAGCAAAGAGCTCCACCAGCATATAGAATTTGTTAAGCTGCCCTTCTACTCCAAAACCTCCATCCAGATTTCGTGGGTATATTTTTCATACACAGCATTCATAAATGAGGTTTATCTTTTTTTTTTACCAAAATTGATTTTATTTATTTGAAAGTCAGAGTTACACTGAGTGAGGATAGACAGAGAGAGAGAGAGAGAGAGAGAGAGAGAGAGATCTTCCACCTGCTGGTTCCTTCCCCAGATGGCTACAACAGCCAGGGATGGGCCAGGCTGAAGCCAGGAACCACTGAGTCTGTCTGGGTTGGTTTCCCATGTGGGCAGCAGGGCCTCAGGACTTAAGCCATCATTTGCTGCCTCCCCAGGGCATACATTAGCAGGAAACTGGAGCTGGGAGTGGAGCTGGGACTCAAACCCAGGCATTGATGTGTGGTGTGGGTGTCCCAAATGGCATTTCAATGACGATGTCAAATGCCTGCCCTTAGATTCCCTTCTTTGCTATTCCCTTCAAGTAGGGTGGAAGATTGGGTAACTGAAGACACAGATACTTGCACTTCATATGTCATCTTCAAATCAGAATCCTACCATGTTATTTGGTCTTGGTATCATTCATAGGATGCAAAATAGGACCACTTGATGCACTGCATTTTCTCACAGCTTTATTGAGATATGAATGACATGATAACTGCATGTATAAAAAGATTATAATTTGGGGCTGGCATTGTGGTGAGATAGGATAAGCTGCTGCCGCCACAGCAGCATCCCTTTTGAGCTGCTCCGCTGCCGATCCAGCTCCCTGCTAAAGCACCTTGGAAAGCAGTGAAAGATGGCCCGAGTGCTTGGGCCCCTGCACCCATGTCTGCATGTGGGAGACCCAGATGGAGTTCCAGGCTCCTGGCTTCGGCTTGGCCCTGCCCTGGCCTTGTGGCCATTTGGGTTGTCTTTTTTATTTTAATTAGATTTATTTGAAAGGCAAAATTACAGAGAGAGAAAATGAGAGATAGGGAGAGAGAGAGCGAGAGCTTCCATATGATAGTTTCCTCCGCAAATGACCTCAACAGCTGGAGCTGGGACAATCCAAAGCCAGGAGCCAGGAGTTTCTTCCAGGTCTCCCATGTGGGTATAGGCGCCTAAGCACTTGAGCCATCCTCTGCTACTTCTTTCAGACCTTAGCAGGGAGCTGGATCAGAAGTGCAGCAGCTGAGAATTGAATCGGCACCCATATGGGATGCCAGTGTTCAGGTGACGGTTTTCCCTGCTACACCACAGCTCAGGCTCCAATAAGTCTGTTTTGAAAAGTACAATTTTATGAGTTTTGATATATGAATACACTCGTGAAACCATTTTCCCAATTGAAATAATGAAGCTGACTATTGACCCAGAAGTTTTTTTGTTTTTGTTTTTTAAAGATGTATTTTATTTGTATGAAAAACAGAGTTACAGAGAGGGGTAGAGCTAGAGAGGCCTTCCATCCACTGGTTCACTCCCCAAATGTCTGCAATGGCCAGAGCTGAGCTCATCTGAAGCCAGGAGCTTATTTTGGGTCTCCCACGCGGGTACAGGGGCCCAAGGAGTTGGTCCATCTTCCACTGCTTTTCCAGGACATAGTAGAGAGCTTGTTCGGAAGTGCAGCAGCCGGGACTTGAACTGGTGCCCATATGGGTTGGTGGTGCTGCAGGCTAGGGCTTTAACCCGCTGTGCGAAAGCGCTGGCCCCAACCCAGAAGATTTATTGTGTGCCTTCGAAATCCCTTCCTCTCCTCCTAGTTCCACCTTTATCCCTCTGGAAGTCAACTGGACAAGAGTCAAGCCATCTTGGATGTCACCACCATCTTACCCTCAATGTTTCCCTGGAGGTCCTTCTAATCCATATGGGGTAAAGAAAGTCATCAAGGTAAACCACTGGGCTTATCTTCCTGGCTGCAACCTGGAATTGAAGGACTCTTACGGGCAGAGGTGCCCATCCCTCTGGCAGCCCTAGGCCACTCCCCCCTCGTGTAGTGGCCCGCGGAGTGTGGCAGCTTCGCCCCAGCCCACACTGACCCTGTGTGGCGGGGCTGCTCTGGAATGGTAGGGCCGCCCCAGCCCCGTGTCGTCGCCGGGGCTCCGCGGCCGCGGGTTATCACGTTCCGGCCCTGGGTGATCCTAGAGTCTGTTAGGGCCCGGCCATCCCAGGACCAGACTCTTTGCCCCTGGCCTGCGGCTGAGGGATCTTCCCACCCCCGAGTTGTCTTCGGGACGCCCCGGCCGTGGTTGATTGTTGCATCTCCTCGGGCCCAGGGCACCGGAGCGGGTCAGGCCTCTCCTCAGGGCACTCTGCATGGCCACAGGCCCCGGTGCGGAGGGCCTGTGCACAGGGCGGAGCCGCCCCTCCCATTCGTGAAGCCTCTGAGGGTGCCCAGATCTGAGCTGCCACTCCCTTCTCTGGGAGACCTCCAGATGAACCCAGGGCCAGAGCGGAGCTGCCCCTCCCTTCTCTGGGTGACCTCCAGGTGAACCCAGGGCCTGAGCAGAGCTGCCCCTCCCTTCTCTGGGTGACCTCCAGGTGAACCCTGAGCAGAGCTGCCCCTCCCTTCAGAGAGTTTCTGGGCACGATCTTATGATGTCACTGTGACCGGCCAATCCCGTGCCAACTCAGCACTCTCCCTCAGGACTCTCCCTCAGCATTCTTCCTCAGCACTCTCCCATATGCTAATGGTCCCTCTGAACTGACCAATCCTGTAAAACCTCAGCATTCTCCGCCTAGGAATATGCTAATTCGTTGCCTATATAAGCTGTGTGAAACTGCCACTCAGGGCTCCTCACCACCTGAGGTGAGGGCCCGTTTGCGCAAATGTTCAATAAAAACCTCGTGCTTTTTGCATCAACTCGTCTTGAGTCTGGATCTTTGGGTGTCCTCCCGAGCAAGTGGGCATCTCTGCTACTGAGAGGTCCAACATTTTGGGGGCTCGTCCGGGATTTTAGGTCGCCCTCAGACCCATTCCCCATGGAGCAGTTGGAGGTACGATTAAGTGTTTTCTGTTTGTTGTTCTTTGTCTTAAGTGTTAATCTGACTGGCCAGTACCTGACTCTGTGAGACCAGTGGGGAGTCAGGCGTGCCCAGCAACCCCTGCTCCGTTCCCCAGAGGACGCTGCGGTTTGTGGGAGCAGTAGGGGAATCCCTTGGTCCCTTCCCCCAGAAGACGCTCACCGGGGTGGTCTGGAGGTGGGTTGGAGAATAAGTCTCCCTCCTTTACAGGGAGGGCTCGTCAAGGATCCTTTCCCACAAATAGCACAATAGCGTTCGACTTGTCGTAAGTCTGTTACCGTGCGGTTTGTTGGCTGTTCATTCTTGCTTGGTTTGACACGCCTAGAATGGTCTGGAGGAAGGCCGGGGACCAAGTCTCCCTCCTTCCGGAAAAAGCCTGGCCAAGCGGCCACTTCCATCTGAGGTAGCATTGTCGATTTGTCCTAGATCTGGTGCCGCGCTGTTTGTCTTGTTTACTGTATGTGTCTGTGTATTAGCTGTTCTTTTTTTTGGGCTGAAATCTTTGCACCCATGGGTCAACGAATAACCCCCCCTTTAAGTCTCACTCTAGATCACTGGAAGGACGTTCGAGAACGTGCGTGCCACCTCTCAGTGGAGGTTAAAAGGAAACGATGGGCAAAATTCTGTTCCTCAGAATGGCCTGCCTTCGAGGTTGGCTGACCAAGGAACGGCACTTTTAACCTCGATATTATTTCACAGATTAAGGCGCGAGTCTTTCAGCCAGGATCCGATGGACACCCTGATCAGGTGCCCTACATTACCACGTGGGAGGATCTTTCACGTAACCCTCCTCCCTGGGTAAAACCCTTCTCCTTTCCGATGGAGCCCAAACGGACCCCGTTACCCCTTCCTCAGCATCCCCAACTCCTCTAATACCTCCCCCCTTGGAATCTTCCTCCCCGATACCCCTCCCTCCCGTCCCGGTTGCGCCGACCTCCTCCCTATACCCTCTGAAGGAGATTCAAGATCCCAAACCTGACAAGCTGCTGGTTCTTCCGGCTGATCAGGACCTTCTGCTCTTTGATTCTCTTCCACCCTACCTTCCTGGCCAGCCTGCTCCCCCGCAGGAACCCCCACAACATCCAGAGTGGGACGTGCAACATTCTGCACCATCCTCTGATTCCACAAGGACAGGAGAAGAAGTCTCAGTGCCTTCCCCGCCCTCCAGCCACCTGCACCTCCATCGGAGGTAAGCAGGGGGCTCGGAAAGCGTCTGGACTTCACAGACCTTTCCTCTTCGTTCGGTGGCTGGCCAAATACAGCACTGGCTGTTTTCCACTTTGAATCTTTATAATTGGAAAACCCATAACCCCTCTTTCTCTCAGGACCCCCAGGCCCTGACTGGACTGATTGAGTCAATCTTGTTGACTCATTATCCCACCTGGGATGATTGTCAGCAGCTCCTTCAGACCCTCCTCACTACTGAAGAAAAGTAGCGTGTCGACTTCGAGGCACAGAAAAACATCCCTGGGGCAGATGGCCAACCGACCCTACTGCCAAACAAAATCGAGGAGGCGTTTCCCTTAACCCATCCTGATTGAGACTACACCACTGTTGTTGGTAGGGAGCGAATTCCTCTTTACTGCCAGATTCTCCTTGTGGGTCTCAGAGGGGCTGGAAAGTGCCCCACCAATTTGGCCAAGGTACGTGATGTAGTGCAGGGGACTGAGGAAATGCCAGCAGGCTTCCTAGAAAGGTTAATGGAGGCCTACCATATGTACACCCCATTTGACCCCCTGGCAGAGGACCGGCAGGGAGATGTAATCATGTCCTTTATAGGACAGTCTGCGCCAGAAATTCGCAATAAATCACAGCGGCTAGATGGGCTTCTGGGGTATACTATACAAGATTTAATGAAGGAGGCGGAAAGGTTTACAACAAAAGGGAAACCCGAGAGGAGAAAGAGGAAAGGATCCGCAAGGAGCAGGAGGAAAGGGAAGACAAAAGAGAGAAAAGATGTAACCGAGAGCTTAGTAGAATTTTGGCAACCGTAGTGCAGGATACGGAAAGGAGTAGACCAGGGCAGAATAGGGACTTGGGAGACAAGCGAAAGCCCCAGGTGGAAAAAGATCAATGTGCCTATTGTAAAGAAAGAGGACACTGGGTCAAAGACTGCCTGAAGAAACCACAGGGACCAAAGAAGAGACCAATTCCAATCCTGTCCCTGGAAGAAGATGATTAGGTGAGTCAGGTCCAGGAGCCCCCCCCCCCCCTGTGTCCAGGATAACCTTTGAAGTGGGGGACAGACCAGTAACCTTCCTGATTGACACGGGAGCTCAGCATTCGGTACTGACTTCAGAAAAAGGGCCTTTATGCTCCAAGACTTCCTGGGTTCAGGGGGCAACTGGAGGGAAGTTATATCGCTGGACAACCAACCGAGAGGTCCAGTTGAGTACAGGACTTGTGTCGCACTCTTTCTAACTAGTGCCAGTCTGCCCCTACCCCCTGCTGGGCAGGGACCTACTCTTGAAAGTAGGAGCCCAAATTCACTTCCATAAGAAAGGAGCTACCATCACAGACACAGGGGGGCGGCCCCTTCAGGTATTAACACTACGCTTGGAGGACGAACACTGATTATTCGAGAGACCCCTGTCCACCATGGCTCCCCTGGATCTCAAGTGGCTCACAGATTTTCCACAGACCTGGGCAGAGACTGTGGGAACAGGGTTGGCCATCAACCGGCCTCCCTTGATCATAGATCTGAAGCCCACGGCCATACCCGTGTCAGTTCGTCAATATCCAATGGGCAAAGAAGCCAAGGAATTTATCCGGCCACATATCCAGAGACTGTTACACCTAGGCATTTTAAAACCGTGCCGTTCACCTTGGAACACCCCCCTACTACCACTAAAGATGCCCAGTATGGGTGACTATCGCCCGGTACAGGACTTACGGGAGGTTAACAGGAGAACGGAGGATATGCATCCCACAGTGCCCAACCCCTACAATCTGCTAAGTACCTTGCCTCTGACCCACATATGGTACACTCTGCTAGATCTAAAGGATGCATTCTTTTGTTTAAGACTGAGTCCTCAGAGCCAATCCATCTTTGCCTTTGAGTGGAAAGATCCAGAGACCGGGTTTTCAGGACAACTCACCTGGACAAGTTTGCCCCAAGGATTTAAAAACTCGCCTACCTTGTTTGACAAAGCTTTGCACCTAGATTTGGCCGACTTCCAAGTCAACCATCTGGACCTGGTCCTCCTGCAGTATGTGGACGACCTTCTCCTTGCCGCCGAAACTGAGCAGGACTGCCTAAAAAGTACTGGGGCTCTGCTACAGAGACTGGGGGAATTGGGCTATCGAGCCTCCATGAAAAAGGCCCAAATATGTCAGAAACAGGTGGCCCACCTAGGCTAACTCCTAGAAGGAGGGCAACGGTGGCTGACAGAAAGCCAAAAAAGGGCGGTTGCTCTAATTCCACCACCACGGATGCCAGAAAGATGCGCGAATTCCTTGGAAGTGCAGGATTCTGTCACCTTTGGATTCCTGGGTTTGCGGAGCTGGCAGCCCCATGTACCCCCTCACGAAGTCCAATGCTCCCTTTCAATGGAGAGAAGAGCAACAGCAGGTGTTTGACAACATAAAAAAGTCCCTATTTTCAGCCCCAGCCCTGAGCCTCCCTGATATGACCAAGCCCTTCACATTATATGTGGATGAGAACAAGGGATAGCGAAGGGACTGCTAACCCAAATGCTTGGGCCCTGGAAAAAGCTGGTGACATACTTTTCAAAAAAGCTAGACAATGTAGCAGCCGGCTGGCCTCCGTGCCTCTGCATGATAACGGCTGTGGCACTTCTGGTGAAAGACTCGGACAAATTGACTCTAGGCCAACCTCTCACCATAGTGCCACCTCATGCTGTGGAGACAGTTATCCGCTAGCCACCAGATCAGTGGCTCTCAAATGCTCGGATAACTCATTACCAGACTATGTTATTAAACTCAGAGCGGGTCCAGTTTGGGTCTGCCACCTCCTTAAACCCGGCCACCCTGCTCCCGGAACTGGGGCCTCAGGCCCAGTTAATCCTTAACTGCCACCAAATCCTGGCTGAGGCCCACGGCACCTGAAAAGGCCTAACTGACCAGCCTCTGCCGGATGCCGAGCTGACCTGGTTCACCGATGGGAGCAGCTTTCTACAGAATGGTGAGCGGAGGGCTGGGGCAGCGGTGGTAGATGGAAAAACTGTTATCTGGTCAAGTGCCTTAAAGCCTGGAACTTCTGCTCAAAAAGCCGAGCTCATAGCCTTAACTCAAGCTTTAAAACAGGCATGAGACAAAAACGTCAACATTTACACAGACAGTCGCTATGCTTTCGCCACTGCCCATGTACATGGGGAGATATACCGGCTAAGGGGCCTCTTAACCTCAGTGGGCAAGGACATTAAAAATAAGCAGGAAATCCTAGACCTTCTACAGGCCCTGTTCCTGCCCAAAAGGTTGAGTATAATTCAATGCCCTGGGCACCAACGAGGAGATGACCCCATAGCAAGGGGAAACAGGATGGCGGACAAGGCTGCTAGGGCAGCAGCGCTGGGCCAACAGGTGCTCCCATTAAAGACAACTGAGCCCACCCAAGAATCGAGGAAACCACCTTTCCTCTATTCGGACCAAGACTTAGATACGATCCAGTGGCTCGGTGCGGAGTACCACGAACAAATAAGAGTTTGGAGGCTCAGAGAGAAAATAGTCCTGCCGCACCAACTGGCTAAAGAAATAATTACCAACCTCCATCAATGGACTCATTTGGGACACAAAATCTAAAAGCAGCCTTACAGGAATATAGGCAGTCTTATTACATCCCCTGACTTGATTCTTTAGTCCAGCAAGTGACTGAATCCTGTGTTCCGTGTGCCAAGGTAAATGCCAGACACCTCAAGCTCCCAGAGGGAGCCAGGGTAAGAGGAGACTGACCAGGAATCAACTGGGAGGTCGATTTCACTGAGATAAGACTGGGCAGCTATGGGAATAAGTATCTCCTAGTTTTTATAGACACCTTCTCCGGATGGACTGAGGCATTCCCAACAAAACGGGAAACCGCCCAGGTGGTCGTCAAGAAGATCATAGAGGAGATCTTCCCGCGGTTCGGCTTGCCTAAGGTAATCGGGGTCCGACAACGGCCCAGCGTTTGTCTCCCAGGTAAGTTCAGTTGGTGACCAAAACATTAGGCATAAATTGGAAATTGCACTGTGCCTATAGACCCCAAAGTTCAGGGCAGGTGGAAAGAATGAATAGGACAATTAAAGAGACCTTGACCAAATTAGCGTTGGAGACTGGCGTTAAAGACTGGGTCCAACTCCTCCCTATGGTGTTGTTCTGGATCCAAAACACGCCCTCTCATTGTGGGCTGACGCCATACGAAATCCTTTATGGAGGGCCCCCACCAGTAACAGGCTTGCTTGACCTTGCCAGTGACTCTGTTGCTGATGCCCCTAATTTACAGGCCCGGTTAAGAGCACTCCAGATCATCCAGAACCAGGTCTGGAAACCTCTTGCAGGAGCCTACCAACCCGAGACGACAACCACACCACATCCTTTCCAAATCAGTGACACCGTGCATGTCCGGAGGCACCAATCCAAGACTCTAGAGCCCCGGTGGAAAGGCCCCTTCACTGTGCTGTTGACAATCCCACCGCTCTCAAGTTCGATGGGATCGCTGCCCGGGGTCCATGCCTCACACGTGAAGCGAGCACCACCCCAGGGCCCTGAGGATCTGGATTGACCAGCCAAATGGAAGCTCCAGCGCACTCAGAACCCGCTCAAGGTTGCTCCAGTTATTCCGCGAGAGGCTTTCCCAGGTCCAAACCCTGGTGCTGACTCAACAGTACCAGTGTCAAGCTTTAAAGACCTCCGAGGTCCAATAGATTTTAAGATTAAAATCTGTGCAAAAAGAAAAGGAGTGAATGAAGCACACTTACGGGGAGAGGCACCAGGCCCTGCGGCGGCCCCGGGCCGCTCCCCCTCGTCTAGCATCTCACAGGCAGTGGCAGCATCGCCCCGGCCCACACTGACCCTGTGTGGCAGGGCCGCTCTGGAATGGTAGGGCTACCTCAGCCCCGGGTCATTGCCGAGGCTTTGCAGCTGCGGGTTATCACGCTTCAGCCCTGCGTGATCATAAAGTCTGTGAGGGCCCGGCCGCTTCAGTACCAGACTCCTCGCCCTAGGCCGGCGTCCGAGGGGTCTCCCCGCCCCCGAGTCGTCCTCGGGACGCCCCAGCCGTTGGTGATTGTTTGGTCTCCTCGGACCTGGGGCACCAGAGCAGGTCTGGCAGCACCTCAGGGCACCCCGCAAGGCCACAGGCACCGCTGCAGAGTGACCGCGCCCAGAGCAGAGCCGCCGCTCCCCTTGGGAAGCCTCTGAGCGCGCCCAGAGCGTAGCTGCCCCTCCATTCTCTGGGTGACCTCCAGGTGAACCCAGGGCCAGAGCAGAGCTGCCCTTCCCTTCTCTGGGTGACCTCCAGGTGAACCCAGAGCAGAGCTGCCCCTCCCTTCAGAGAGTTTCAGGGCGCGCTCTTATGATGTCACTGCGACCAGCCAATCTTGTGCCACCTCAGCACTCTCTTTCAGAACTCTCCCTCAGCATTCTTCGTCAGCACTCTCCCATATGCTAATGATCCCTCTGAACTGACCAATCCTGTAAAACCTCAGCATTCTCCGCTTAGGACTATGATAATTCGTTGCCTATATAAGCTGTGTGAAACTGCCACCCAGGGCTCCTCACCACCTGAGGTGGGGGCACGTTTGCGCAAACATTCAACAAAAACCTCGTGCTTTTTGTATCAACTCGTCTTGAGTCTGGATCTTTGGGAGTACTCCCGAGCAAGTGGGCATCTCTGCTATGAGAGGTCCAACAGAATGTCTCTTTTCTGATGCCTGGAATGTTAATATTTCTTGAGAAAGTCCAGATGCATTTAGGTTAGTCACAGGCCAGCTTTATCTAAGAGCCCTTTGTCTTGCAGCCACTGGAGACCACTCTTCTGTCTGTCAGTCCCCCTAGTCCCAGTAGATTACAGCTGGTGTGATTTTGGATGTGTCCTAGGCAGCTGATTCTTGTATGCTGGGTTTTCCTAAAAACAAGCCAGCACAGCCAGCTATCTGTACATGCATTAGCTGTCATTTCTAGCGCTGGATGTAGATGGACCCCTGCCCTGTGCACTTTGTTTTATTTCTTTCACTCGTCACAGTTATTTTGATTGCTGCATGTCATTGTGCAATATTTTATTACTTTTGATTGCTTAGTAATGTTTCATGGTATGGATATGCCAGAACTTGTCTATTTCACCTTTTGTGGATATTTGGGTTGTTCCCAATGTTTGCTTATTGCACTGGCTCCAAATTATTTTTTTTTGACAGGCATAGTTAGTGTGAGAGAGAGAGAGACAGAGAGAAAGGTCTTCCTTCAGTTGGTTCACCCTGGAAATGGCCGCTACAGCCGGCACTGCACCGATCTGAAGGTTCCTCCTGGTCTCCCATTTGGGTGCAGGGCCCAAGGTGGCTCCAAATTTTTTCAATATTTTTTGTTTAAAAGAATGTCCTTTATCATTGAATTACCTTGACACCTTTGCTAGTGAATTGATCTTACATGTATGAATTTATCTCAGGACTTTCTATTTTTCAAAGATTTATTTATTTATCTGAAAGAGTGACAGAGAGAGGAAAGGAGACACACAGAGAGGAAGAGAGAGACAGAGAGAGAGAGAGAGAGAGAGAGAGAGAGAGAGAATTTTCCATCGGCTGGTTTACTCTCCACATGGCCACAATGGCAAGAGCTGCAATGATCTGACGCCAAGAGCCAGGAGCTTCTTCTGGGTCTCCCATGTGGGTGCCGGGGCCTATGGACTTGGGCCATCTTCTACTGCTTTCCCAGGCCATAGCAAAGAGCTGGATCAGAAGTGGAGCAGCCGGGTCTCAAACCGGTACCCGTATGGGATGCCTGTGCTGCAGGTGAGGGCTTAGCTCACTACCCCACAGCACCAGCCCCCAGTAAAAACACTTACTGTGGCATCTTGGTTAATCATACAGTTTTTCTGGTTACTCTAGCTACATCCAGTTGTCTTAAGCTGATTGGGTTGAGTTTTTGTCCCTCACTTCTGAAGAGTCCTGGTTAATAGTTTGCCACTGTGGGGCCAGTGCTATGGTGTACTAGGTTAAGCTTCCAGCTGTGGTGCTGGCATCCCATGTACAGGCATCAGTTCGAGTCCTGGGTGCTCTACTTCCGATCTAGCTTCCTGCCAATGTGCCTAGGTAGAGCAATGGACCCCTGCACCCATTTGGGAGACACAGAAAAAGCACCAGGCTTCAGATTGGCCCATCTCTGTCTGTTTCGGCCACTTGGAGAGGGAACCAGCATATGGAAGCTCTCTCTCTCTCTCTCTCTCTCTAACTCTGCCACTCAAATATATGATTGAATCTTAAATATATATCTTGCCACTGTGTCATCCCCCTCTGTCCCTGTCCATGGAGACACCCTCCCCTCCTCTGCAGGTAGACCCGCCCCTGCCCCACCCTCTGGGTGTGACCTCACAGAACTGGGTTCTACTGTATCCTGGAGCCAAGGCTATAGAGTGGGCGGGCTCTTCAGCAGTTCATTTTCTCCTTGATAGTGTACAGACCTCAGCGAAGATGAGCAGAGCTCTGATCCTCTCTGTTTTCCTCTTGGTTTTCTGGCGAGCTACGAAGCCTCACCCTATCAACCTGATCGAAGGTACTGTCCCAGTGCGTCTATGTGACAGCGAGCGATTCTGGGAGCCTACATCGGGGGCTGGTGTGGTGGCCCAGGCGTTCTCCCTGCCTGCCATCTTAACTCCCTACACTTGCCATTAGGGATTTAGTGCTTGCAAGAGGGGAGGAACCTCAAAAGTTTTCCAAATTTTGAAGCTTACTTAAAGTTCAGAGCTCCATGGGGTCGTAGCATACGTGTGTATTTTAACTTTTGATTCTAGAAGTTTTCTCAATCTTTTTGTTTATTTATTTGGAAGGTAGAGTGATGGAGTGGGGGTGGGGAGAGACCGAGTGTTAGAAAAAGGCAAAGAACAAAGAGGAGAGAGAATACCAACTTGCAGCCAGACCACATTTACTCAAAGAAACTAAACTCGCAGAGGTCAACCAACTGCCATTGAGTACACAGACCCAACACGTAGGAAAGGCCCAGACCCCAGCAGGCCTGGCCATTTTGTATCTTAGGTGGGCTAGTGGTGGGGATGGGGGGCAGTAGGCAGAGATGAGCTTCTCCATACTGAATCTCCACGTTTGGCCCACTGGCCTTCAAACCTGGGGGAGAATGCAGAGGGTGAGACTGAACTGGGCTCTTGAAAGAAGGCAGGGGTAACAAGAACCTAGAATGGCTGAGAGGTATATGTCCTTGTTCCATCACAGGGAGAGAACGATCTTTCATATGCTGGTTCACTCCCCGATATCTTCAACAGCCAAGACTGGGCCAAGCCAAAGTCAGCTGCCTGGACTCCCATCTGGATTTCCTACATGGGTTCAGGGACCCAAGCACTTGGGCCATCTTTTGCTGCTTTCCTAGGCATATCTCACATAATTTTAAATTTTCTTTAAAAAAGATATTCTTATTTGAAAGGCAGAGCTATAGAGAGAGAGAGAGGGAGAGTAACAGAGAGATCTTTCTATCTGCTGTTTCACTTCGCAGATGGCAGAAATGACCAGGGCTGTGTCAGATGGAAGCAAGGAGCCCGGAGCTTCTTCCAGGTCTTCCCGTTGGATGCAGGGGCCCAAACTCTTGGCCATTAGTATGGAGCTGTCTTTATTCGCTACTCCATGACGCCAGTCCTACACATCACTTTTCAAATAGCAGGTTTATGGAGATAAAATTCACATACTATAAAATTTACCCTTTGGAAAGTATGTAATTCAGTGTGTTCTAGTATACTCAATAAGTTGTGAATCATCATTATCTAGGTATTTTATTTTAAAGGTAATTTATTTGCAAATCAGTTACAGAGAGAGAGATCTTCCATTTGCTGGTTCATTCCACAGATGGCTGCAATTGTGAGAGTTGGGCCAGGCTGAACCCAGAGCTTCTTCCAGGTCTCCCACATGGGTGCAGGGACCCAAGCACTTGGGCCATCCTCCATTGCTTTCTCAAGCCATTAACAGGGAGCTGGATTAGAAGTAGAGCAGCTGGGACTTGAACAGGCACTCATATGGGATGCTAGTGGTACACCACAACTTGGCTCCCTAATTTTAATTTTTTTCAGATTTATTATTTATTTGAAAGTCAACATAAGAGAGAGAGAGAGAGTGAGAGAGGGAGGAAGAGACAGAGAGAGAAAAAGATCTTCCATCTGCTAGTTTATTCCCCAAATGGCCGCAATGGTGTGGTCTGCTTATCCTACATGGGCGGCAGGGCCATCTTCTGCTGCTTTCCCAGGTGCATCAGCAGGAAGCTGGATTGGTTTTAGAGCAGGTGACTGTAACCAGCACCCATATGGGATGCCAGTGTAACAGGCAGGGACATAACCCACTGTGCCACAGCGCCGGCCCACATTATCTAGCTCTAGAACTCTTTCATCACCCCAGAAAGTAGAGTGTGCCTGCAGTAGTTGCTCCCCATTCTGCTTTCCCCTGGCTTCTTTGGCTTGCTGTGTTTCCAGGACTCATCTATGTGGTAGCCTGTGTGAGAATTTCATGCCCTGTAAGGCTGAGTGCTGTCCCATTGAGAGGACAGACTACATTCATTCTCTCTCTCTCTCTTTTGACGGACAGAGTTAGGCAGTGAGAGAGAGAGAGACAGGGAGAAAGACCTTTCTTCCATTGGTTCACCCCCCAAATGGCCACTATGGCTGGCGCTGTGCTGATCCAAAGGCAGGAGCCAGGTGCTTCCTCCTGGTCTCCCATGCAGGTGTAGGGCCCAAGCACTTGGACAATCCTCCACTGTCCTCCCAGGCCATAGCAGAGAGCTGTACTAGAAGAGGAGTAACCAGGACAGAACCAGCACCCCAACCGGGACTGGAACTCATAATACCAGCTCCACAGGCAGAGGATTAGCCTAGTGAGCCATGGTGCTGGTCCATTTTGTTTCTTACATGTGCATCGGCATTTGGGTTGTTTTCACCATTGGGCTATTATGAAAACTCCTGTTCTGAAAAGTGACCTGGATCTCCTTCCACGATGTTCAGTTACCTGCTTTTAGAACCACGTTTGTTATTTTACTAAACTTAACTGGCTGAGCACATTCCTTGCAGTTCTCTGTGTTAAGTCACTTGGTATTAAAAGCTTTAGCAGCAAACATAGCCCTCATGCTGGAGGAAACTCCAGGGCTGTTCTCCCAGCATTAAGCATGCCAACATCACCCAGGGAATCAGAGGCACCTGCGTGGAGGCCAGGGCGCCAGCGTGCTGTGAGCGGGGGCTCAGATGTCTCATGCAGGAGCCACATCACTTTAAATGGTGACACTATCCATCGCAGGATAGCATAGAAAGGGAAGGAACTGAGCACTCTTGTGAGAACTTTAAAACCCAAAGCGTTGGGTGGTGCTGTGGTTGCTCCTCTTCCAGTCCAGCTCTCTGCTGTGGCCCAGGAAGGCAGTGGAGGATGGCCTAGGTGGAAGCCCCTGGCTCCTGGCTTCAGATCGGCACAGTGTGACGGCTGTAGCAGCCACTTCTGGTGTGAACCATTGGAGAAAGGAAGACCTTTCTCTCTCTCTCTCTCTCTTTTGCTAACTCTGCCTGAAAAAAGAAAAAAGAAACCAAAGGGTGTTTATGATCTTTTACTCATGAGCATACTGGAGGTGTCATGCTGGCATTGTATCGATTCTTTTTTTAAGATTTATTTATTTATTTGAAAGAGAGAGTTACAGAGAGGCAGGGGCAGAGAGGAAGAGAGAAAGAAAGGGGTCTTCCATCTGCTGGTTCACTCCGCAAATGGTTGCAATGGCTGGGGCTGTGCTGATCTAAAGACAGGATCCAAGAGCTTCTTCCAGGTCTCCCATGCCAGTGCAGGGGACCAAGGACTGTGTTAAGATACAAACGGTGTTGAACGTGTGTGCGTGTATGTCCATATCTTCAGGCACCTACGGGGGTCGTTGAAGGGTGACTAAGGGGGACCCCCATCCAGGCAGACCCAGGGAGAACTTTCCTCACAGCTGAATTTACTTTCTCCACAGGCCCAGCCAATAAATTTCCCTCAAGCATTAAAAATGAGGATGAAGGTTTGGCTAAAGTATTTGGTAAGTAGCCTACTCTTCGCTGGTTGTTTCCAAGGGGACCTGTTCCTGCTGCTTAGGGAGCAAAGCGAGTGCTTTGTTTTCAGGTTTGATGCTGCTCCTCTGAATGCCAAAGTCCCTAGAAATTAAGCCAAGCCCAGGAGAGAAACCACGGGAAAGGCCCTGTTCCTCACAGCGGCTTAGGCTCCCCCCTCAAGGAGCCCCTCGCAGGTACAGAGAGAGAGTGCACCACAGACCAGCTGCATCCACCTGCCCCTTCTAGAGGGCGGGGCCCTGCAGTCACCCTGGACCTTCTCTCAGGCCCTCTCATCCATGCCTGAGGCTGAGGGTGAGTCTATCCTGGGGAGATTGTTACAAAGAGGCATCACCATGCCCTGCCCATCGGGCGTGGGGATGTTTGCACAGTGGATGTTAGAGCCCTTCCTGGGCCTCCAACTGGGGCTGACTGATTTACTGGAAGTCTCTCATTTACCCCAAGAACAGCTAAGGCCAGGCACAGGCCATCGCCTTCAGCAGAGGCCTGAGGCTGAGATAGGTCTGGGCCCCAGCTGTGTGCTGAAGGAGGCCCAACCCCATTTGAGGGAGTTCTCCCTGGTGCTGAGAAGCGGGTCAGGCTGAGGGCCTACATTGGCAGGAGAGAGAGCTCCTGGGAGAATGAGCGAGTGAGCACAGCTTGTTCCCCCTGGACTGGCGCTGTTGAATCAGAGGTGCCTGGCCACCCCTGCCTGCAGGAGGGGCACCTCTCCACACATGGCGGACTCTTTGTCACAGGAGCTGCCCCAGGTCGGGAACTCTGGGTTTGACCTGCTTTTGCCAGTGCTCCCGAAGAGGCCTCAGCAAGATGGCACTGCCCGCTGACTGACTGGCAGGTGGCCAGCCCTGAGGGATAAGTGGATGAGGTTACTCTCGCAGGTGCAGCAGCTGTGTAATCAGCAAGTGCTGTCTAGGAGCCAGAGTGCTGTTCTGTGGTGGCCCCAGTGTCATAGCACTCATGTGTCGGCTGGGAGAAAACGCCTCTGGAGATGGGAGTCTGGGACATGGTTTGGGAGGATCCTGTCATTACCCGCCAAGGACCTACCAACATGCAGGTGCCGAGGCTGTAGCCCGGGCAGGCACCGCTCCACTCGGCAGCTTCCATCTGGGTGGCATTTGAGGAACTTGTAGGTCCAAATATATTCATCACGGGGCAGGGGAGGTCAGAACTTGCTGTTTACTCCTGGTGAAGCTGACGGTGATTTTTCCCGTGTCTATTGAAAGCACCTATTGCATGTAGTGTGCAAACCCTCACCAGGGGCCAACAGCCTTGAAAATGGACTTTGAATAGGGATGATGTGAATGCTAATCCTGTGGCTGAGCAAAATAAAGCCAGAAGGAAGTAAAACTCTGTTTCCTGGAGAAAGCTTTAGGAGGGAGGAGAACTTAATATGAGGAGTGTTCAAAAAGTTCATGGAAAAACACAGTGTAGGAAAAAAGCATGCATGGATTACAAATGTTTTGCTACAAAAGCAAACTTTTCCTTTAGTTCTATTTTCCACAAGCATTTTGAAGTACCCGCATATTCAAAAAGTCACTCTGAAGTATTAGCCACTGTTTCACAAGCAAAGAGCTCCACCAGCTTATAGAATTTGTTAAGTTTCCCATCTACCCTACAGCCTCCATCCAGATCTCATGGGTATACTTTTCATACACAGCATTTGTAAATGAGATTTATATATTTTTTTAAATTGATTTTATTTATTTGTAAGTCAGAGTTACACAGAGAGAGGAGAGGCAGAGAGAGAGAGAGATCTTCCTCCTGCTGTTTCTTTCTGCAGATGTCTACAACAGCCAGGGCTGGGCCAGGCTGAAGCCAGGAACCCATGAGTCTGTCTGGGTTGGTATCCTATGTGGGCAGCAGGGCCTCAGGACTTGAGCCATCATTTGCTGCCTCCCCAGGGCATACATTAGCAGGAAACTGGAGCTTTGAGTAGAACTGTGACTCAAACCCAGGCACTGATGTGTGGTGTGGGTGTCCTAAGTGGCATTTCAATTGCAATGTCCAATGCTTGCCCTTAGGTTCCTTTCTTTGCTATTCCCTTCAAGTAGGGTGGAAGATTGGGTAACTGAAGACACAGATACTTGCACTTCATATGTCATCTTCAAATCAGAATCCTGCCATGTTATTTGATCTTGGTATCACTCATAGGAAGGAAAATAGGACCACTTGATGCACTGCATTTTCTCACAGCTTTCTTGAGATATGAATGCCATGATAACTACATGTATAAAAAGATTATAATTTGGTGGTGACATTGTGGTGAGCTGCTCCACTGCTGATCCAGCTCCCTGCTAAAGCACCTGGGAAAGCAGTGAAAAATGGCCCGAGTGCTTGGGCCCCTGCACCCATGTCTGCATGTGGGAGACCCAGATGGAGTTCCAGGCTCCTGGCTTTGGCCTGGCCCAGCCCTGGCCATTGGGGCCTTTTGGGATGTCTTTTTTTATTAATTAGATTTATTTGAAAGGCAAAGTTACAGAGAGAGAAAATGAGAGATAGGGAGAGAGAGAGAGAGAGCTTCCATACGATAGTTTACTTCCCAAATGACCTCAACAGCTGGAGCTGGGACAATCCGAAGCCTGGAGCCAGGAGTTTCTTCCAAGTCTCCCATGTGGGTGTAGGGGCCTAAGCCCTTGAGCCATCCTCTGCTACTTCTTTCAGGCCTTTAGCAGGGAGCTGGATCAGAAGTGGAGCAGCTGAGACTTGAACCGGCACCCCTATGGGATGCCAGTGTTCAGGTGGTGGTTTTACCCACTACACCACAGCACAGGCTCCAATAAGTCTGTTTTGAAAAGTACAATTTTATGAGTTTTGATATATGAATACACTCATGAAACCTTTTTCCCAATTGAAATAATGAAGCTGACTATTGACCCAGAAGGTTTTTTGTTTTTGTTTTCTAAAGATCTATTTTATTTGTTTGAAAGACAGAGTTACAGAGAGGGGTAGAGCTAGAGAGGCATTCCATCCACTGGTTCACTCCCCAAATGTCCGCAATGGCCAGAGCTGAGCTCATCTGAAGCCACGTGGGTACAGGGGCCCAAAGAGTTGGTCCATCTTCCACTGATTTTCCAGGCCGTATCAGAGAGCTGGTTCAGAATTGGAGCAGCCAGGGCTTGAACTGGTGCCCATATGGGTTGCTGGTGCTGCAGGCTAGGGCTTTAACCCGCTGTGCCACTGCGCTGGCCCAAACCCAGAAGTTTTTTTGTTTTCCTTCGAAATCCCTTCCTCTCCTCCTAGTTCCACCTTCATCCTGTTGGAACTCAACTGAACACGAGTCAAGCCATCTTGGATGTAACCACCATCTTGCCCTCTAAGTTTCCCTGGAGGTCATTCTAATCCATATGGGGTAAAGAAAGTCATCAAGGTAAACCACTGGGCTGAACTTGCTGGCTGGACCCTGGAATGTCTCTTGTCTGATGCCTGCAATGTTAATATTTCTTGAGAAAGTCCAGATGCATTTAGGTTAGTCACAGGCCAGCTTTGTCTATTATAGCCCTTGGTCTTGCAGCCACTGGAGACCACTCTTCTGTCTGTAAATCCCTCTATTCCCAGTAGATTACAGCTGGTGTGATTTTGGATGTGTCCTAGGCAGCTGATTCTTGTATGCTGGGTTTTCCCAAACACAAGCCAGCGCAGCCAGCTTTCTGTACATGGATTAGCTGTCATTTCTAGCGCTGGATGTAGATCGACCCCTGCCCTGTGCACTTTGTTTACTTTCTTTCACTCGTCACAGTTATTTTGACTGTTGCATATCATTGTGCAATATTTTTATTACTTTAGATTGCTTAGTAATGTTTCATTATATGGATATGCCAGAACCTGTCTTGTTAATGGCCGTGCCAGAGTAAAGAATACACCAAGAGACAGTCTCTTATGCAAAATGCAAGTAAAGTATTTTATTGACCAGCATGCTGGGGTCGCAGCATCACAAATGTGAGCCAGCAACCCTGAGTTAAAATCACATCAGCTTCTCATAGTTACACATAAGCTTTGAAGAATCTGTAGAACATATTTCACATGGGAACCCAGGCTACAGGGGAATCCCGTAAGCACAGGTGGAAGGTACAGCTAACATCAGCTATTAGCAAGATTTACAACAGGTAAGGGTAACTTTCACCATACATTTCCTAAGGTTAAATAAAACCCTAAGTTCATCAACTGGGTGCCTGTCGAGGTGAACATGTTTGTATAGGTTTTGGACAAGGCCACATTCTGGTGTTATCTCTTCCTGCCCCAGCATCACCATGTATATTCAGCAAAGACAGGCCTCAACCCCTCCCCGAGTCAGGAATCCAGAAAGTAGGTCCAAAGTCATTATGGCAAGGGTCAGAAGAGAAAGGGGTGGGTCCTGCTTAGTTTTAATATTCCTTCATTCCCCCCTTTTTCTTTTGCAGTCTCTAATGTTAGAGACCAGCTTTGCTGTTAGACTCTACTACATCCAAGATTTTTATCATTTTTAGCTGGGACACTTTTTACTGGCACATATTGCTGCCGGATGACTATCAGGTTGATATTTTTTTACCTGATTTTGAACAAATTTTACCAATTTATTTAGCACACACAGACCTATGGTGACTATTAAGAGCAGTACTATCAGAGGACCAGTTATTGCTGACAGCAGGGTAGTTAAACAAGGGGATCATGTAAACCATGATTTAAACCACCCTTGGTTTTGTTTAAATAAAAGTAGAGTCCACCTCCCAAGTTAGTAGCTGGGGCTCATACGGATTCCCACCAGCAAGGCTACCGCTCAGGGTTAGAAAGAGAAATGCGATGGATACATAGCTTAAGCGGATTGTCTGTCTTTTCCAGTTGCCAATCTTCCTCTGGTGCCACTGTAGTAGGTGCCGGCTTGAGGTAGGGAGCATGTATCCAGTTGCTGATGCCATCGATCTTCACTGCCATCGGCGTTGTCAGCAAGATGATGTAAGGTCCTTTCCACTGCGGTTCCAGAGTGTCTGCTTGATGCCTCCGCACATAAACTGAAGCTCCTACTCAGGAGGGATGGGGTCAAGATTCAGTTCCCGGTTTATATAAGTCCTTTAGCTGTTCCCAAACATATTTCTGCACACTTTTCAGGGCCTGCAGCCTTGCCATCAAAGGGACTGAAGAAACCATCCAACTATCATTATTTTGCAACATATTATGCACAGGAGGGGGGGATACCGAACAGAATTTTAAAGGGAGTTAACCCGAACATTACAGATGAGGGGGTGTTGTGCGCGCGGTACAGGGCATAAGGTAGCAGCATCATCCAGTCTTTTAGGCCAGTTTTTAAGGACAGTTTATATATTGTTTCTTTTAGAGTCTGATTTATTTTTTTTTACTTGCCCTGAGTTCTGGGCCCGATAGGCGCAATGTAAATTCCAATTAATATTTAAAGCTTTTGAGAGGTCTTGAGTAATCTGTGCCACAAAGGCAGGCCCATTGTCTGATTCTATAGTCTGAGGGAGGCCAAATCTCAGGAAGATTTTTTTATTATTATTTTTTGACTACTACCAAAGCAGTCTCATTTTTGGTGGGGAATGCCTCTATCCATCCTGAAAAAGTATCTATGAATACTAACAAATATCTATAACCTCCTTGAGTTGGTTTCACTTCAGTGAAGTCTACTTCCCAATGTTGCCCTGGTCTTTTTCCCCTTAATCTAGTCCCTATCAGTGCTTTGGCTGGGTATGCATTTATAGCCTGACAAGCTGCACAATGGTTGACTATCTCCTCTGCTAATTGTTTGTTATGCATTGCTGATAAGGAAAACGGCTGTTTCCTGAGAAGGTTTTGAAGCTTCTGTACCCCCAAATGAGTAAACTGATGAACCTGCTGTAAATTCTCCCCTCTCAGCTGCTTCCCTGGATTCAATCTCCTTAATTACTAAAGTCTCTATTGGGCCCTCCCCCAAAGCTGTGACCCGAGCCGCGGCGTCGGCCTGTCTGTTTCCCAATGCCACTGCTGAAGCTCCCTTCTGGTGGCCCGAACAATGCATTATTGCCAGTTGGTCTGGCAGCATTATGGCCCCCGGATGTTAATAGTCCCTGTTGTTGATAGATGGCCCCATGAATGTGAGCAGTCACAAAAGGGTAGTGACTGTCCGTAGTGCAATCAACTCAGCATGCTGTGCTGAACTCCCATCTGGTTGGTGCGCCACCCATATGACATCACCATTCATGCTTACCATCGCTGCTCCTGCTCTTCTCCTACCATTCACCATGAGGCTGCTCCCATCGGTAAACCATGTTACCTCCGGGTTAGACAGCGGTTGGTCGAACAGGTCCTGTCGAATTCCGCTCTCTTCTGCTAGCACCTCCTGACAATGGTGTAGGACGGGGCTGGCGGTTGAATCTGGTAGCAGTGTTGACGGATTCCGGGTGGTAGGAGGCCCAAAAGTGATCTGGTCCTTGTCCAACAGGATGCTCTGATAATGTGTAATTCTGGCATTTGTTAACCAGCGGTCTGGAGGTTGCTAAACAACGCTCTTTAGAGAGTTCAGGGGCTATGCTGGTCAGCCTCTGCCCTAAGGTCAACTTATCTGCATCCTTGACCAACAAGGCTGCAGCTGCAATTGCCCTCAGGCACTTTGGCCATCCTCTTGCCACAGGATCGAGTTTCCCAGAGAGGTAGGCTACCATCTCTTCCACGGCCCCAGAGTCTATGTCAATACACCTTTAGCAACCTCCCTTTCTCTTCCACACACAGAATGAAGGGTTTATCTCTATCCGGGAGGGCGAGTGCTGGGGCAGATAGCAGTGCCTTCTTTATAGAGTCAAAGGCCTGTTGTTGGTCCTTCCCCCAGGCAAACTCCTGGGAGTCTTTCAGCAAGAGATATAGTGGTGCCACAATGTGGGCAAATCCCGGTATCCACAATCGGCTAAAACCAGAAGTCCCCAAAAATTCTCTCAGCTGCTTATGAGTAGTTGGGGCCGGAATCTGGGCTACCGCCTCCTTTCTTGCTTTAGTCAACCAACACTTTCCATCACGGAGGACATACCCCAGAAAAGTCAATTCCATCCCACACAGCTGAGCCTTCTTTCCCGAGTCTCGGTAACCTAGCCTCCCCAGTTCTCGCAGGAGGCAGCGAGTGCCATACTCACAATCCTTCAGGGTATGGGCTGCCAGCAGCAGGTCATCTACATATTGGAGCAGAGTGACTTCAGGGTGTTCGCCGCAAAAGGTCCAATGTCCAGAGGTCCTGGTGCAGTGCCTCATCAAAGATAGTGGGGGAATTCTTGAAGCCCTGAGGCAGGCGCGTCCAAGTCAGCTGGCCTGAAAACCCTTCTTACAGGTCTTGCCATTCAAAGGCAAATGTTGGCTGGCTATCTGGATGGAGCCGCAAGCAAAAGAAGGCATAGTCCACGCCTTGTACTGGCTTCCATTTGCTCCCTGTACCAAAGTCCGCTTATCTGATAGAGGTCCCAAAGGGGATTTTAGGACTGAATATACAGCTCCCGTGAGGACTTCAAAATTGATAGGAGTTGCCTTCGGGACTCCCTGTGCCTTTCTTGGACAATCTCTAGCCCAGTGCCTCCTCTCTCTGCAGTAGGCACATTGGTCAGAGTCCAGCCCCATCGCCTCCTCTCCCTTTGTGAGTTTGTCCTCCCTTCAGATCTTCCCTATTCTGGCTTCAGGTGACAGTGGCAAGAATCCGAGCTAGTTCCTTGCTGTGTTTCTTATCCCTCACCTCTTCCAGCTTTTCCCTTTCTTTTTTTTTTTTCTGACTGCCATTTTCCCCTCACTTTTTTCCTTCTCTGCTCCCTTTCCTATTCAGTTTCTCTCTTGCAGTATACTTTTTCTGCTTCCTTCACCAGGTTCCCTAGGGACTTCTCCTGCAGTCCTTCTAAGGGCTGCAGCTTGTGTCTGATGTCCAAAGCGGACTGCCCTATGAATGCCATTGCAACTGACCCTTTCTGCCGTTCAGACTCGGGATCGAATGGGTATATCTCCTGTAAGCCTCCATTAACCATTCCAGGAACATGGAGGGTGTCTCCTCCGGTCCCTGAATAACTTGCCTTACCTTAGCCAAATTAGTGGGCTTCCTGGCCGCTGCTCGGAGGCCCGTAACAAGAACTTGGTGATAAGTGGACAGATGCCTCCTACCTTTGCGACTGTTAGGATCCCATTTAGGGTTCTGCTTGGGGAACACTTCATCAATTATGTTCTATAATGGAGTTGGCCTGCCATCCTGTCCGGGCACATATTTTCAAGCTTGAATCAGTATCCGGTCCCACTCCTCGGTTGTAAACAGAGTGTTTAACAACTGCTGACAATCGTCCCATGTAGGTTGATGAGAAAACATTAGGGATTCTACCAAGCCCATCAAATGCCCAGGGTCAACAGAAAAAGGAGGGTTATTATTTTTCCAATTGTATAAATCAGATGATGAGAATGGCCAGTACAGTAACACCTGCATATCTCCCCTGTGCCCATATTCTATCACCCTGTCTGTGGGTCGAAAGGACAGGGTGATAGCTGTGTCAGGGGTTGGCTGCCCCTTTCTACTCCAGGTTCCCTGGGCTGGCCCTCCCACCCAGTCCATCCCCTCTTTCTCCTGCTCCAACACTGGGGGTGCTGAAGGCCAAGGTACTGCCGGGGTCAAAATAGCAAGCTGCTGTAGTTGATTCCCCGGTGATTGTCCCTCCTCTTTGGTCATTGAAAAGACAACCTGGGGGGAAGAAGAGCTTAGTAAAGGAAAGGGGAAAAGGAAGGTGTTGGCAGTGGTTGAGGAGATGGTGAAATCGGTGACAAAGCGGGATCACGCGGGAACGCCTGTGGGTATAGAGGCGAGGAATCCATAGTCAATAGATCAGCCTGGGATTCGGGGAGCACAGGTGGCAATCTCTTTTCCTTTTCTTCACTTCTGCTGCACCTGTGGGAAACTGGAAAGACTTAACCCAGGCCATCAGACTTTCACAAAGATCTTGTCATACAAGTATGTAAGATTCTTGGTCAGGATGTCCACGTTTCCCAGGTTGAAAGACATACTCCTGAACTTGGTGCATTAAGGGAGGATAGAATGATCCTCCCTCCAGCCAGCCTATGCCAAGCCCTGACCAGCCAGAGGAACAGTAAGTCTGCCACTTACCCTTTTTCACTACCAGAGATAAATTGTTTCCCCCAGCTCAGATCTCTGGCCAGTGCGCCAGAGTTAAGGCCAAAGGAGTTGTGGCGGTCTGTCCCATAATTTCCCTAACAATTTCTCTAGTGGCGTTCAAGAAACTAAAACCAAAGTGGGATTCGCTGAGCGTCCTCAGTCCCCTGAAATTCTCGAGGAGTCCCTCGAGAAGATGCAGCATGATCTCCTGGCACGTCTGCCGATCACTGCCTGCAACACACCACTGAAAACCCCTGAGCGCACGTCCTCTACAGTTTTGTCCGGTCTTCCTTACCTATAATACTCTTCAAAGAGTTGTCCGTTGGTGCTACTCACTCTTGGATTGGCTCTGAGGATCTTGCTAGGGCCTCCAAATGTTATGGCCGTGGCAGAGTAAAGAATACAGCAAGAGACAGTCTCTTATGCAAAACGCAAGTAGAGTATTTTATTGACCAGCATGCTGGGGTAGCAGTGTCACAAATGTGAGCGAGCGACCCTGAGTACAAATCTCATCAGCTTTTCATAGTTACACAAAAGCTTTGAAGAATCTGTAGAACATATTTCACATGGGAACCCAGGCTACAGGGGAATCCCGTAAGCACAGGTGCAAGGTACAGATAACATCAGCTATTAGCAAGATTTACAACAGGAAAGGGTAACTTTCACCATACGTTTCCTAAGGTTAAATAAAACCCTAAGTTCATCAACTGGGTGCCTGTCGAGGTGAACAGGATTGTATAGGTTTTATACAAGGCCACATTCTGGTGTTATCTCTTCCTGCCAGAGCATCACCATGTATATTCAGCAAAGACAAGCCTCAACCCCTCCCCGAGTCAGGAATCCAGAAAGTAGGTCAAAAGTCAATCTGGCAAGGGTCAGAATAGTAAGGGGTGGGGTCCTGCTGAGTTTTAATATTCCTTAAGTCTATTTCACCTTTTGTGGATATTTGGGTTGCTCCCAATTTTTGCTTATTACACTGGCTCCATGATAGTGTGGACAGGGACACAGTTAGTGTGAGAGAGAGAGAGACAGAGAGAAAGGTCTTCCTTCAGTTGGTTCACCCTCCAAATGACTGCTATAGCCAGTGCTGCACCGATCTGAAGCTTCCTCCTGGTCTCCCATTTGGGTGCAGGGCCCAAGGTGGCTCCAAATTATTTCAAAATATTTTGTCTAAAAGAATGTATGTTCTTCATTGAATTACCTTGACGTCTTTGCTAGTGAATTGATCTTACATGTATGAATTTATCTGAGGACTTTCTATTTTTTAAAGATTTATTTATTTATCTGAAAGAGTGACAGATAGAGGAAAGGAGACACACAAAGAGGAAGAGAGAGACAGAGAGAGAGAGAGAGAGAGAAAGAGATAGAGTTTTCCATTGGCTGTTTTACTCTCCACATGGCCACAATGGCCAGAGCTGCACTGATCCGAAGCCAAGAGCCAGGACCTTCTTCTGGGTCTCCCATGTGGGTGCAGGGGCCCAAGGACTTGGGCCATCTTCTACTGCTTTCCCAGGGTATAGCAGAGAGCTAGATCTGAAGTGGAGCAGCCGGGTCTCAAACCGGCACCTGTATGGAATGACTGCGCTGCAGCTGAGGGCTTAGCTCACTACCCCACAGCACCAGCCCCCCAGTAACAGCACTTAATGTGGCATCTTGGTTAATCATACAGCTTTTCTGGTTACTCTAGCTACATCCAGTTGTCTTAAGCTGATTGGGTTGAGTTTTTGTCCCTCACTTCTGAAGAGTCCTGGTTAATATTTTGCCACTGTGGGGCCAGTGCTATGGTGTAATAGGTTAAGCTTCCACCTGTGGTGCTGGCATCCCATGTACAGGCATCATTTCGAGTCCTGGCTGCTCTTCCTCTAATCTGGCATCCTGCTAATGTGCCTGGGTAGAGCAGTGGACCCCTGCACCCATGTGGGAGACCCAGAAAAAGCTCCAGGCTTCAGATTGGCCCATCTCTGTCTGTTTTGGCCACTTGCAGAGTGAACCAGCAGATGGAAGCTCTCTCTATATATATATGTGTATATATCTGCCTCTTAAATATATGATTAAATCTTAAATATATATCTTGCCACTGTGTCATCCCCCTCTGTCCCTGTCCATGGAAACGCCCTCCCACTCCTCTGCAGGTAGACCCGCCACTGCCCCGCCCTCTGCGTGTGACCTCACAGAGCTCTGGGTTCTAGTGTATCCTGGAGCCAAGGCTATTGAGTTGGCGGGTTCTTCAGCAGTTCATTTTCTCCTTGATAGTGGACAGACCTCAGCGAAGATGAGCAGAGCTCTGATCCTCTGTGTTTTCCTCTTGGTTTTCTGGCGAGATACCAAGCCTCACCTGATCAACCTGATCGAAGGTACTGTCCCAGTGCATCTGTGTGACAGCGAGCAGTTCTGGGAGCCTAGATTGTGGGCTGGTGTGTTGGACCAGGCATTCTCCCTGCCTGCCATCTTACCTCCCTACACTTGCCATTAGGGATTTAGTGCTTGCAAGAGGGGAGGACCCTCCAAAGTTTTCCAAATTTTGAAGCTTACTTAAAGTTCAGAGCTCCATGGGGTCGTAGCATACATGTGCATTTTAACTTTTGATTCTAGAAGTTTTCTCAATCTTTTTGTTTATTTATTTGGAAGGTAGAGTGATGGGGTGGGGGAAGTGAGACAGAGTGTTAGGAAAAGAACAAAGAACAAAGAGGAGACAGAATACGAACTTGCAGCCAGACCACATTTACTCAAAGAAAATAAAGTCACAGAGGTCAACCAACTGCCATTGAGTACACAGACCCAACACGTAGCAAAGGGCCAGACCCCAGCAGACCTGGTCTTTTTGTATCTTAGGTGGGCTAGGGGTGGGGATGGGGGGCAGTAGGCAGAGATGAGCTTCTCCATACTGATTCTCCAAGTTTGGCCCACCGGCCTTCAAACCTGGGGGAGAATTCAAGGGGTGAGACTGAACTGGTCTCTTGAAAAAAGGCAGGGGTAACAAGAACCTAGAATGGCTGAGAGGTATATGTCCTTGTTCCATCACAGGGAGAGAAAGATCATTCATGTGCTTGTTTGCTCCCCGAAGGCTTCAACAGCCAGGGCTGGGCCAAGCCAAAGTCAGCTGCCTGGACTCCCATCAAGATTTCCTACATGGGTGCAGGGACCCCAGCACTTCAGAAATCTTTTCCTGCTTTCCTAGGCACATCTCATATCATTTTAAATTTTCTTTAAAAAAGATATTCTTATTTGTAAGTCAGAGCTGTAGCGAGAGAGAGAGGGAGAGACACAGAGAGAGCTTTTTATCTGCTGTTTCAATTCGCAGATGGCAGAAATGACCAGAGCTGGTCAGATGGAAACAAGGAGCCAGGAGCTTCTTCCAGGTTCCCGTTGGATGCAGGAGCCCAAACTCTTGGCCATTAGTATGGAGCTGGCTTTATTTGGTACTCCATGATGCCGGTCCTACACATCGCTTTTCAAATATCAGCTTTATGGAGATTAAATTCACATACTATAAAATTTACCCTTTGGAAAGTATGTAATTCAGTGAGTTCTAGTATACTCACTAAGATGTGAATCATCATTATCTAGGTGTTTTATTTTAAAGATTGTTTATTTGCAAATCAGTTACAGAGAGAGAGAGAGAGCTCTTCCATTTGCTGATTCATTCCGCAGATGGCTGCAATGGTGAGAGTTGGGCCAGGCTGAACCCAGAGCTTCTTCCATGTCTCCCATATGGGTGCAGGGACCCAAGCACTTGGGACATCCTCCATTGCTTTCTCAAGCCATTACCAGGGAGCAGGATTGGGAGTAGAGCAGCTGGGACTTAAGTAAGCAGTCCTACGGGATGCTGGTGGTGCAGGCAGTGACTTTATCTGCTACACCACAATGCCGGTCCCTTTATTTTATTTAAACAAAAATAGTTATGTATCTGAAAGGCAGAGTTCCAGAGGAAAAAGAGAGACAGACAGATAGAGCAATCTTTCATTGATTGGTTCATGCCCCAGTTGGCAGCAACAGCCAGGGCTGGGTGAGGCTGAAGCCAGGAACCTGAAACTCCACTTGGGTCTCCCACATGGGTACAGGGGCCCAAGTACTAGGACCATCTCCCACTGCTTTCCCAGGCACATTAGCAGGGAACTGGATTGGAAGTGGAGCAGCTGGGACTTGAAAAGGCACTCATATGGGATGCTAGTGGTGCACCACAACTTGGCTCCCTAATTTTAATGTTTTTCAGATTTATTATTTATTTGAAAGGCAGACTTAGAGAGAGAGAGAGAGAGAGGGAGAGAGGGAGGAAGAGACAGAGAGAGAAAAAGTTCTTCCATCTGCTCGTTTATTCCTCAAAAGCCTGCAATGGTATGGTCTGGGTCTCCTACATGGGCGGCAAGGCCATCTTCTGCTGCTTTCCCAGGTGCAAAAGCAGGAAGCTGGATCGGAAGTGGAGCAGCTGAGACTCTAACCAGCACCCATATGGGATGCCAGTGTTACAGTTGGGGACTTAACCCACTGTGCCACAGTGTCGGCCCCCATTAGCTAGCTCTAGAACACTTTCATCACCCCAGAAAGTAGTCATGTGCCTGCAGTAGTTGCTCGCCATTCTGCTTTCCTCTGGCTTCTTTGGCTTGCTGTGTTTCCAGGACTCATCTATGTGGTAGCCTGTGTGAGAAATTCATGCCCTGTTAGGTTGAGTACTGTCCCATTGTGAGGACAGACTACATTCTTTCTCTCTCTCACTCTCTCTCTCTCTCTCTCTCTCTCTCACTCTTGAGAGGCAGAGTTAGACAGTGAGAGAGAGAGAGAGAGAGAGAGGGAGACAGACCTTCCTTCCATTGGTTCACCCCCCAAATGGCTGCTATGGCCGGCGCTGCGCTGATCCAAAGCCAGGAGCCTGGTGCTTCCTCCTGGTCTCCCATGCAGGTGTAGGGCCCAAGCACTTGGGCCATCTTCCACTGCCCTCCCAGGCCATAGCAGAGAGCTGGACTAGAAGAAGAGCAACCGGGACTTTGAACTCAGAATACCGGCTCCACAGGCAGAGGATTAGCCTAGTGTGCCACAGTGCTGTCCCATTTTGTTTCTTACATGTGCATGGGCATTTGGGTTGTTTTCACCATTGGGATATTTGAAAACTCCTGTTCTGAAAAGTGACCTGGATCTCCTTCCTCGATGTTTAGTCACCTCCTGCTTTTAGAACCACTTTTGCTATTTTACTAAACTTAACTGGCTGTGCACATTCCTTGCAGTTCTCTGTATTAAGTCACTGGGTATGTAAATGCTGAAGCAGCAAACACAGCCCTCCTACTGGAGGAAACTCCAGGGCTGTTCTCCCAGCATTAAGCATGCCAACATCATGCAGGGAATCAGAGGTACCTGCGTGGAGGCCAGGGTCTCAGCGTGGTGTGAGCGGGGGCTTAGACATCTCATGCAGGAGCTACGTCATTTTATATGGTGACACTATCCATCGCAGGATAGCATAGAAAGGGAAGGAACTGAGCACTCTTGTGAGAACTTTAAAACCCAAAGTGTTGGCCGGCACCGTGGTTGCTGCTCTTCCAGTCGAGCTCTCTGCTGTGGCCCTGGAAGGCAGTGGAGGATGGCCTAGGTGGAAGCAGCTGGCTCCTGGCTTCAGATTGGCCCAGTGCGCCGGCTGTAGCAGCCACTTGGGGGGTGAACCAATGGAGAAAGGAAGACCTTTCTCTCTGTCTCTCTCTCTCTTGCCACCTCTGCCTGAAAAAAGAAAAAAGAAACCAAAGGTTGTTTTAGATCTTTTACTCATGAGCACACTGGATGCATCATGCTGGCATTGTATTGATTCTTTTTTTTTTTTAAGATTTATTTATTTGAAAAAGAGAGTTACAGAGAGGCAGGGGCAGAGAGGGAGAGAGAAAGAATGGGTCTTCCATCTGCTGGTTCAATCCCCAGATGGCTTCAATGGCTGGGGCTGTGCTGATCCAAAGCCAGAAACCAAGAGCATCTTCCGGGTCTCCCATGCCAGTGCAGGGGCCCAAGTACTGTGTTAAGATAGAAAAGGCATTGAACGTGTGTGTGTGTGTGTGTGTGTGTGTGTGTGTGTGTGTCCATCCATTTCCTCAGGCACCCACGGGGTTCGATGCCGGGTGACTAAGGGGGACCTCCATCCAGGCAGACCCAGGGAGCACTTTGCTCACAGCTGAATTTTCTTTCTCCACAGGCCCAACCAATACATTTTCCTCAAGCATTAAAAATGAGGATGAAGGTTTGGCTAAAGTATTTGGTAAGTAGCCCTGCTCCTCCCTGGTTGTTTCCAAGGTGACCTGTTCCTGCTGCTTAGGGGACAAAGCGAGTGCTTTGTTTTCAGGCTAGACACTGCTCCTCTGAATGCCAAAGTCCCTAGAAATGAAGCCAAGCCCAGGGGAGAAACCAGGGGAAAGGCCCTGTTCCTCACAGCGGCCAAGGCTCCTCAATCTGGGAGCCCCTCGCAGGTTCAGAGAGAGAGGGCACCACAGACCAGCTGCATCCACCTGCCCCTTCTAGAGGGCGGGGCTCTGCATTCACCCTGGACCTTCTCTCAGGGCCTCTCATCCTTGCCTGAGGCTGAGAGTGAGTCTGTCCTGGGGAGATTGTTACAAAGAAGCGTCCTCCCATGCCCCGGCCATCGGGATTGGGGATGTTTGCGCAGTGGATGTTAGAGCCCTTCGGGGGCCTCCAGGATGGGGCTGGCTGATGTACTGGAATTCTCTCATTTAACCCGAGAACAGCTAAGGCCGGGCCCAGGCCTTCGCCTTCAGCAGAGGCCTGAGGCTGAGACAGGTCTGGGCCCCAGCTGTGTGCTGAAGGAAGCCCTGTCCCATTTGGAGGAGTTGTCCCTGGTGCTGAGAAGAGGGTCAGGCTGAGGTCTGCCTCTGGTGGGAGAGAGAGCTCCTGGGAGAGTGATCGAGGGAGCACTGCTGGTTCCCCCCTGGCTGGCGCTGTTGGATAAGAGGTGCCTGGCCACCCCTGCCTGCAGGAGGGGCACCTCTCCACACATGGCAGACTTTTTGTCACATGAACTGCCCCAGGTTGGGACTCTGGGTTTGTCTTTCTTCCTCCAGCACTCCCAAAGAGAGCTCAGCCAGAAGGCACTGCCCACTGACTGACTGGAAGGTGGCCACCCCTGATGGATGAGTGCATGAGGTTACTCTCACAGGTGCAGCAGCTGTATGTTCAGCAGGTGCTGTCTCTGGGCCAGAGGGGTGTTCTGAGGTGGCCCCAGCATCACAGCCCCTCGTGTGTAGGAGGGGAGTGAGCGCCTCTGGAGATGGGAGTCTGGGCCAGGGTTTGGGAGGATCCTGCCATTACCCGCCAAGGACCTATCAATGTGCAGGTGCCAGTGCTGTAGCCCGAGCAGGCACTGCTCCACTCGGCTGTGTCCATCTAGGTGGCGTTTCAGGAACTTGTAGGTCCAAATATATTCATCATGGGGCGGGGGAGCTGAGAAATTGCTGTTTACTCCTGGTGAAGCTGACGGTGCTTTTTCCCATGTCTATTGAAAGCACCTGTTGCGTGTAGTGGGCAAACCCTCACCCGGTGCCAACAGCCTTGAAAATGGACTTGGAATAGGGATGATGTGAATGCTAATCCTGTGGCTTAGCAAAATAAAGCCAGAGGAAAGTAAAACTCTGTTTCCTGGAGAAAGCTTGAGGTGGGACGATCACTTAATATGAGGAGTCTTCAAAAAGTTCATGGGAAAACACAGCGTAGGAAAAAAGCATGCATGGATTTCAAATGTTTTGCTACAAAAGCAAACTTTACCTTTAGTTCTGTTTTCCTTGAGCATTTTGAAGTACCCGCATATTCAAAAAGTAACTCTGAAGTATTAGCCACTGTTTCACAAGCAAAGAGCTCCACAAGCTTATAGAATTTCTTCAGCTGCCCTTCTACCCCACAGCCTCCATCCAGATTTCCTGGGTATGCTTTACATAAATCTCATTTGTAAATGAGATTTATCATTTTTTTAAAAATTGATTTTATTTATTTGAAAGTCAGAGTTACACAGAGAGAGGAGAGGCAGAGAGAGAGATAGAGAGTGAGAGAGAGAGAGAGTTCTTCCACCTGCTGGTTCCTTCCCCAGAGGGCTACAACAGCCAAGGCTGGGCCAGGCTGAAGCCAGGAACCAATGAGTATGTCTGGGTTGCTTTCCCATATGGGCAGCAGGGCCTCAGGACTTGAGCCATCATTTGCTGCCTCCCCAGGGCATACATTAGCAGGAAACTGGAGCTGGGAGTGGAGCAGGGACTCAAAATCAGGCACTGATGTGTGGTGTGGGTGACCCAAGTGGCATTTCAATGGCGATGTCAAATGCCTGCCCTTAGATTCCTTTCTTTGCTATTCCCTTCAAGTAGGGTGGAAGATTGGGTAACTGAAGACACAGATACTTGTACTTCATATGTCATCTTCAAATCAGAATCCTACCATGTTATTTGGTTTAGGTATCACTCATAGGAAGGAAAATAGGACCACTTGATGCACTGCATTTTCTCAGAGCTTTATTGAGATATGAGTGACATGATAACTGCATGTATCAAAAGATTATAATTTGGTGGTGGCATTGTGGTGAGATAGAATAAGCTGCTTCCACCACAGCTGCATCCCGTATGTGCTGCTCCACTGCCGATCCAGCTCCGTGCTAAAGCACCTTGGAAAGCAGTGAAAAATGGCCCGAGTGCTTGGGCCCCTGCACCCATGTCTGCATGTGGGAGACCCAGACGAAGTTCCAGGCTCCTGGCTTTGTTCTGGCCCAGCCCTGGCCATTGTGGCCATTTGGGTTGTCTCTTTTTTTTAATTAGATTGATTTGAAAGGCAAAGTTACAGAGAGAGCAAATAAGAGAGAGAGAGAGAGAGAGAGCGAGCTTCCAATTGATAGTTTACTCCCCAAATGACCTCAACAGCTGGAGCTGGGACAATCCGAAGCCTGGAGCCAGGAGTTTCTTCCAGGTGTCCCATGTGGGTGTAGGGGCCTAAGCACTTGAGCCATCCTCTGCTACTTCTTTCAGGCCTTTAGCAGGGAGCTGGATCAGAAGTGGAGCAGCTGAGACTTGAACCGGCACCCATATGGGATGCCAGTGTTCAGGTGGCGGTTTTCCCTGCTACACCACCGCACAGGCTCCAATAAGTCTGTTTGGAAAAGTACAATTTTATGAGTTTTGATATATGAATACACTCATGAAACCATTTTCCCAATTGAAATAATGAAACTGACTATTGACCCAGAAGGTTTTTTGGTTTTGTTTTTTAAAGAACTATTTTATGTGTTTGAAAGACAGAGTTACAGAGAGTGGGAGAGCTGGAGAGGCCTTCCATCCACTGGTTCACTCCCCAAATGTCCGCAATGGCCTGAGCTGAGCTCATCTGAAGCCAGGAGTTTCTTTTGGGTCTCGCACAAGGATACAGGGGCCCAAGGAGTTGGTCCATCTTCCACTGCTTTTCCAGCCATAGCAGAGAGCTGGATCAGAAGTGGAGCAGCCAGGACTTGAACTGGTGCCCATATGGGTTGCTGGTGCTGCAGGCTAGGGCTTTAACCCGCTGTGCCAAAGCGCTGGCCCCAACCCAGAAGTTTGATTGCGTGCCTTCGAAATCCCTTCCTCTCCTCCTAGTTCCACCTTCATCCTGTTGGAACTCAACTGGACACGAGTCTAGCCATCTTGGATGTAACCACCATCTTGCCCTCTAAGTTTCCCTGGAGGTCATTCTAATCCATATGGGGTGAAGAATGTCATCAAAGTAGACCACTGGTCTGATCTTGCTGGCTGGCCCCGGAATGTCTCTTGTCTAATGCCTGGAATGTTAATACGTCTTGAGAATGTCCAGATGCATTTAGGTTAGTCACAGGCTAGCTTTGTCTATAAGAGCCCTTGGTCTTGCAGCCACTGGAGACCACTCTTCTGTCTGTAAATCCCTCTATTCCCAGTAGATTACAGCTGGTGTGATTTTGGATGTTTGCTAGGCAGCTGATTCTTGTATGCTGGGTTTTCCCAAACACAAGCCAGCATAGCCAGCTTTCTGTACATGGATTAGCTGTCATTTCTAGCGCTGGATGTAGATGGACCCCTGCCCTGTGCACTTTGTTTTATTTCTTTCACTCATCACAGTTATTTTGATTGCAGCATATCATTGTGCAATATTTTTATTACTTTTGATTGCTTAGTAATCTTTCATGATATGGATATGCCAGAACTTGTCTATTTCACCTTTTGTGGATATTTGGGTTGTTCCCAATGTTTGCTTATTGCACTGGCTCCAAATTATTTTTTTTTGACAGGCAGAGTTAGCTTGAGAGAGAGAGAGACAGAGAGAAAGGTCTTCCTTCAGTTGGTTCACCCTCCAAATGGCCGCTACAGCCGGCGCTGCACCGATCTGAAGCTTCCTCCTGGTCTCCCATTCAGGTGCAGGGCCCAAGGTGGCTCCAAATTATTTCAATATTTTTTGTTTAAAAGAATGTACTTTCTTCACTGAATTACCTTGACACCTTTTCTAGTAAATTGATCTTACATGTATGAATTTATCTCAGGAGTTTCTAATTTTTAAAGATTTATTTATTTATCTGAAAGAGTGACAGAGAGAGAAAAGGAGACACACAGATAGGAAGAGAGAGAGAGATAGAGAGAGAGAGTTTTCCATTGGCTGGTTTACTCTCCACATGGCCACAATGGCCAGAGTTGCCGTGATCTGACGCCAAGAGCCAGGAGCTTCTTCAGGTTCTCCCATGTGGATGCAGGGGCCCAAGTACTTGGGCCATCCTCTACTGCTTTCCCAGGCAATAGCAGAGAGCTGGATCTGAAGTGGAGCAGCCGGGTCTCAAACCAGCTCCCTAATGGGATGCTTGTGCTGCAGGTGAGGGCTTAGCTCACTACACCACAGCACCAGCCCCCCAGTAACAACACTTAATGTGGCATCTTGGTTAATCATACAGCTTTTCTGGTTACTCTAGGTACATCCAGTTGTCTTAAGCTGATTGGGTTGAGTTTTTGTCCCTCACTTCTGAAGAGTCCTGGTTAATATTTTGCCACTGTGGGGCCAGTGCTATGGTGTAATAGGTTAAGCTTCCAGCTGTGGTGCTGGCATCCCATGTACAGGCATCAGTTCGAGTCCTGGGTGCTCTACTTCCGATCTGGCTTCCTGCTAATGTGCCTGGGTAGAGCAATGGACCCCTGCACCCATGTGGGAGACCCAGAAGAAGCTCCAGGCTTCAGATTGGCCCATCTCTGTCTGTTTTAGCCACTTGCAGAGTGAACCAGCATGGAAGTTCTCTCTCTCTCTCTATATATATGTATATATATATCTGCCTCTCAAATATATGAATAAAATCTTAAATATATATCTTGCCACTGTGTCATTCCCCTGTGACCCTGTCCATGGAAACGCCCTCCCCCTCCTCTGCAGATAGCCCCACCCCTGCCACACCCTCTGGGTGTGACCTGACAGACCTCTGGTTTCTACTGTATCCAAGAACCAAGGCTATTGAGTGGGCAGGCTCTTCAGCAGTTCATTTTCTCCTTGATAGTGGACAGACCTCAGCGAAGATGAGCAGAGCTCTGATCCTCTGTGTTTTCCTCTTGGTTTTCTGGCGAGATACCAAGACTCACCCTACCAACCTGATCGAAGGTACTGTCCCAGTGCGTCTGTGTGACAACGAGCGATTCTGGGAACCTATATGTGGGGCTGGTGTGGTGGCCCAGGTGTTCTCCCTGCCTGCCATCTTACCTCCCTACACTTGCCATTAGGGATTTAGTGCTTGCAAGAGGGGAGGAACCTGAAAAGTTTTCCAACTTTTGAAGCTTACTTAAAGTTCAGAGCTCCATGGGGTCGTAGCATACATGTGCATTTTAACTTTTGATTCTAGAAGTTTTCTTAATCTTTTTGTTTATTTATTTGGAAGGTAGAGTGATTGGGTGGGGGTGGGGAGAGACCGAGTGTTAGAAAAAGGCAAAGAACAAAGAGGAGACAGAATACGAACTTGCAGCCAGACCACATTTACTCAAAGAAACTAAACTCACAGAGGTCAACCAACTGCCATTGAGTACACAGACCCAACATGTAGCAAAGGCCCAGACCACAGCAGGCCTAGCCATTTTGTATCTTAGGTGGGCTAGTGGTGGGGATGGGGGGCAGCAGGCGGAGATGAGCTTCTCCATACTGATTCTCCAAGTTTGGCCCACTGGCCTTCAAACCTGGGGGAGAATGCAGGGGGTGAGACTGAACTGGGCTCTTGAAAGAAGGCAGGGGTAACAAGAACCTAGAATGGCTGAGAGGTATATGTCCTTGTTCCATCACAGGGAGAGAACGATCTTTCATATGCTGGTTCACTCCCCGATATCTTCAACTGCCAGGACTGAGCCAAGACAAAGTCAACTGCCTGGACTCCCATCTGGATTTCCTAGATGGGTGCAGGGACCCCAGCACTTCGGAAATCTTTTGCTGCTTTCCTAGGCACATCTCACATCATTTTAAACTTTTTTTAAAAAAGATATTCTTATTTGAAAGGCAGAGCTATAGAGAGAGAGAGAGGGAGAGACACAGAGAGAGCTTTTTATCTGCTGTTTCATTTCGCAGATGGCAGAAATGACCAGAGCTGGTCAGATGGAAACAAGGAGCCAGGAGCTTCTTCCAGGTCTTCCCGTTGAATGCAGGGGCCAAAACTCTTGGCCATTAGTATAGAGCTGGCTTTATTCGCTGCTCCATGATGCCGATCCTACACATCACTTTACAAATAGCAGCTTTATGGGGATAAAATTCACATACTATAAAATTTACCCTTTGGAAAGTATGTAATTCAGTGAGTTCTAGTATACTCACTAAGTTGTGAATCATCATTATCTAGGTGTTTTATATTAAAGGTGACTTATTTTCATATCAGTTACAGAGAGAGAGATTTTCCATTTGCTGGTTCATTCCCCAGATGGCTGCAATGGTGAGAGTGGGGCCAGGCTGAACCCAGAGCTTCTTCCAGGTCTCCCACATCGGTGCAGGAACCCAAGCACTTGGGCCTTCCTCCATTGCTTTCTCAAGCTGTTAACAGGGAGCTGGATTGGGAGTAGAGCAGCTGGGACTTAAGTAAGCAGTCCTACGGGATGCTGGTGGTGCAGGCTGTGACTTTATCTGCTACACCACAATGCCGATCCCTTTATTTTATTTTTAAAAATATTTCTGTATCTGAAAGGCAGAGTTCCAGAGGAAAAAGAGAGACAGACAGATAGAGCAATCTTTCATTGATTGGTTCATGCCCCAGTTGGCTGCAACAGCCAGGGCTGGGCCAGGCTGAAGCCAGGAACCTGAAACTCCACTTGGGTCTCCCACATGGGTACAGGGGCCCAAGTACTTGGACCATCTCCCACTGCTTTCCCAGGCACATTAGCAGGGAACTGGATTGGAAGTGGAGCAGCTGGGACTTGAACAGGCACTCATATGGGATGCTAGTGGTGCACCACAACTTGGCTCCCTAATTTTAATGTTTTTAAGATTTATTATTTATTTGAAAGGCAGACTTAGAGAGAGAGAGAGAGAGAGAGAGAGAGAGGGAGGGAGGGAGGAAGAGACAGAGAGAGAAAAAGATCTCCCATCTGCTGGTTTGTTCCCCAAGTGGCCGCAATGGTGTGGTGTGGGTCTCCTACATGGGCGGCAGGGCCATCTGCTGCTGCTTTCCCAGGTGCATCAGCAGGAAGCTGGATCAGAAGTGGAGCAGATGAGACTCTAACCAGCACCCATATGGGATGCCAGTGTTACAGTTGGGGACTTAACCCACTGTGCCACAGAGCTGCCCCCCATTATGTAGTTCTAGAACTCTTTCACCACCCCAGAAATTATCCGTGTGCCTCCAGTAGTTGCTCCCCATTCTGCTTTCCCCTGGCTTCTTTGGCTTGCTATGTTTCTGGGACTCATCTATGTGGTAGCCTGTGTGAGAACTTCATGCCCTGTAACTCTGAGTACTGTCCCATTGTGAAGACAGACTACATTCATTCTCTCTTTTTCTCTCTCTCTATTGCTCTCTCTCTCTTTTGACAGGCAGAGTTACACTGTGAGAGAGAGAGAGAGAGAGAGACAGGGAAAAAGACCTTCCTTCCATTAGTTCACCAACCCAAATGGCCACTATGGCCGGCGCAGCACTGGGGGTGCTGAAGGCCAATGTACTGCCAGGGTCGAAATAGCAAGCCTCTGTAGTTGATTCTCCGGTGATTGCCCCTCCTCTTTGGTCATTGAAAAGATAACCTGGGGGGAAGAAGAGGTTAGTAAAGGACAGGGGAAAAGGAAGGTGTTGGCAGTGGTTGAGGAGATGGCGCAATTGGCGACAAAGCGGGCACGCGGGAAAGCATGTGGGTACAGAGGCGAGGAATCCATAGTCAATAGATCGGCATGGGATTTGGGGAGCACAGGTGGCGATTTCTTTTCCTTTTCTTCACTTCTGCTGCACCTGTGGGAAACTGGAACAAGTTAACGCAGGCCTGCGGATTTTCACAAAGATCTTGTCATACAAGTATGTAAGATTCTTGGTCGGGATGTCCACGTTTCCCAGGTTGAAAGACATACTCCTGAACTTGGCGCACTAAGGGAGGATAGAAAGATCCTCCCTCCAGCCAGCCTACGCCAAGCCCTGACCAGCCAGAGGAACAGTAAATCTGCCACTTACCCTTTTTCACTACCAGAGATAAATTGTTTCCCCCAGCTCAGATCTCTGGCCAGTGCACCAGAGTTAAGGCCAAAGGAGTTGTGGCGGTCTGTCCCATAATTTCCCTAACAATTTCTCTAGTGGCGTTCAAGAAACTAAAACCAGAGGGGCTTTCGCTGAGCATCCTCAGTCCCCCGAAATTCAGGAGGCGTCCCTCGAGAAGATGCAGCGTGATCGCCTGGCACGTCTGCCGATCACTGCCTGCAACACGCCCCTGAAAACCCCTGAGCGCACGTCCTCTACAGTTTTGACCAGTCCTCCTTACCTATAATACACTTCAAAGAGTTGTCCGTTGGTGCTACTCACTCCTGGATTGGCATTGAAGATCTCGCTGGGGCCTCCAAATGTTACGGCCGTGGCAGAGTAAAGAATACACCAAGAGACAGTCTCTTATGCAAAACGCAAGTAGAGTATTTTATTGACCAGCATGATGGGGTAGCAGTGTCACAATTGTGAGCGAGTGACCCTGAGTACAAATCACATCAGCTTTTCATAGTTACACAAAAGCTTTGAAGAATCTGTAGAACATATTTCACATTGGAACCCAGGGAACAGGGGAATCCCGTAAGCACAGGTGCAAGGTACAGATAACATCAGCTATTAGCAAGATTTACAACAGGAAAGGGTAACTTTCACCATACATTTCCTAAGGTTAAATAAAACCCTAAGTTCATCAGTTGGGTGCCTGTTGAGGTGAACAGGATTGTATAGGTTTTGGACAAGGCCACATTCTGGTGTTATCACTTCCTGCCCCAGCATCACCATGTCTATTCAGCAAAGATAGGCCTCAACCCCTCCCCGAGTCAGGAATCCAGAAAGTAGTTCAAACGTCGATCTAGCAAGGGTTAGAAGAGAAAGGGGGGGGGAGGTCCAGCTTAGTTTTAATATTCCTTCAGTCTATTTCACCTTTTGTGGATATTTGGGTTGCTCCCAATTTTTGCTTATTGCACTGGCTCCAAATTATATTTGACAGGCAGAGTTAGTGTGAGAGAGAGAGAGACAGAGAGAAAGGTCTTCCTTCAGTTGGTTCACCCTCCAAATGGCCGCTACAGCCGGTGCTGCACCGATCTGAAGCTTCCTCCTGGTCTCCCATTTGGGTGCAGGGCCCAAGGTGGCTCCAAATTTTTTCAATATTTTTTGTTTAAAAGAATGACTTTTCTTCATTGTAATACCTTGACACCTTTGCTAGTTAATTGATCTTACATGTATGAATTTATTTGAGGACTTTCTATTTTTTAAAGATTTATTTATTTATCTGAAAGAGTGACAGAGAGAGGAAAGGAGACACACAGAGAGGAAGAGAGAGAGAGAGAGAGAGAGAGAGAGTTTTCCATTGGCTGGTTTACTCTCCACATGGCCACAATGGCCAGAGCTGCACTGATCCGAAGCCAAGAGCCAGGAGCTTCTTCTGGGTCTCCCATGTGGGTGCAGGGGCCCAAGGACTTGGGGCATCTTCTACTGATTTCCCAGGCAATAGCAGAGAGCTCGATCAGAAGTGGAGCAGCCAGGTCTCAAAGCGGCGCCTGTATGGAATGACTGCGCTGCAGCTGAGGGCTTAGCTCACTACCCCACAGCACCAGCCCCCCAGTAACAGCACTTAACGTGGCATCTTGGTTAATCATACAGCTTTTCTGGTTACTCTAGCTATATCCAGTTGTCTTAAGCTGACTGGGTTGAGATTTTGTCCCTCACTTCTGAAGAGTCCTGGTTAATAGTTTGCCACTGTGGGGCCAGCGCTATGGTGTAATAGGTTAAGCTTCCACCTGTGGTGCTGGCATCCCTTGTAGAGGCATCAGTTCGAGTCCTGGCTTCTCTATTTCCGATCTGGCTTCCTGCTAATGTGCCTGGGTAGAGCAATGGACCCCATGTGGGAGACGCAGAAGAAGCTCCAGGCTTCAGATTGGCCCATCTCTGTCTGTTTCGGCCACTTGGGGAGTGAACCAGCAGATGGAAGCTCTCTCGCTCTCTCTCTCTCTCACACTGACTCTCAAATACATTTATAAAATCTTAAATATATATCTTGCCACTGTGTCATCCCCCTCTGTCCCTGTCCATGGACAAGCCCTCCCCCTTCTCTGCAGATAGCTCCACCCCTGCCCCACCCTCTGAGTGTGTCCTCACAGATCTCTCGGTTCTACTGTGTCCTGTAGCCAAGGCTACTGAATGGGCGGGCTCTTCAGGAGTTCATTTTTGCCTTGATAGTGGACAAACCTTACCGAAAATGAGCAGAGCTCTGATCCTCTGAGTTTTCCTCTTGGTTTTCTGGCGAGGTACCAAGCCTCACCTTATTAACCTGATTGAAGGTACTGGCCCAGTGTGTCTGTGTGACAGCGAGCAGTTCTGGGAGCCTACAATTGGGGGTTGGTGTGGTGGCCCAGGCGTTCTCCCTGCCTGCCATCTTACCTCGCTACACTTGCGATTAGGGATTTTGTGCTTGCAAGAGGGGAGGAACCTCCAAAGTTTTCCAAATTTTGAAGCTTACTTAAAGTTCAGAGCTCCATGGGGTCATAGCATACATGTGCATTTTAAATTTTGATTATAGAAGTTTTCTCAAACTTTTTGTTTATTTATTTGGAAGGTAGAGTGATGCGGTGGGGGTGGGGAGAGACAGAGTGTTAGAAAAAGGCACAGAACAAAGAGGAGAGAGAATACCAACTTGCAGCCAGACCACATTTACTCAAAGAAACTAAACTCGCAGAGGTCAACCAACTGCCATTGAGTACACAGACCCAACATGTAGCAAAGGCTCAGACCACAGCAGCCCTGGCCATTTTGTATCTTAGGTGGGCTAGTGGTGGGGATGGGGGGCAGTAGGCAGACATGAGCTTCTCCATACTGATTCTCCAAGTTTGGCCCACTGGCCTTCAAACCTGGGGGAGAATGCAGGGGGTGAGACTGAACTGGGCTCTTGAAAGAAGGCAGGGGTAACAAGAACCTAGAATGGCTGAGAGGTATATGTCCTTGTTGCATCACAGGGAGAGAAAGATCTTTCATGTGCTGGTTCGCTCCCCGAAGGCTTCAACACCCAGGGCTGGGCCAAGCCAAAGTCAGGTGCCTGGACTCCCATCTGGATTTCCTACAGGGGTGCAGGGACCCCAGCACTTCGGAAATCTTTTGCTGCTTTCCTAGGCACATCTCACATCATTTTAAATTTTCTTTAAAAAAGATATTCTTATTTGAAAGGCAGAGCTATAGAGAGAGAGAGCGGGAGAGACACATAGAGAACTTTTTATGTGCTGTTTCACTTCACAGATGGCAGAAATGTCGAGGGTTGTGTCAGATGGAAACAAGGAGCCAGGAGCTTCTTCCAGGTCTTCCCGTTGGATGCAGGGGCCCAAACTCTTGGCCATTAGTATGGAGCTGGCTTTATTCGCTACTCCATGATGCCGGTCCTACACATCAACTTTCAAATAGCAGCTTTATGGAGATAAAATTCACATACTATAAAAGTTACCCTTTGGAAAGTATGTAATTCAGTGAGTTCTAGTATACTCACTAAGTTGTGAATCATCATTATCTAGGTATTTTATTTTAAAGATTATTTATTTGCAAATCAGTTACAGAGAGAGAGATCCTCCATTGGCTGATTCGTTTCCCAGATGGCTTCAATGGTGAGATTTGGGCCAGGCTGAACCCAGAGCTTCTTCCAGGTCTCCCACATCGATGCAGGAAGCCAAGCACTTGGGCCATCCTCCATTGCTTTCTCAAGCCATTAACAGGGAGCTGGATTAGAAGTAGAGCAGCTGGGACTTAAGTAAGCAGTCCTACGGGATGCTGGTGGTGCAGGCAGTGACTTTATCTGCTACACCACAATGCCGGTCCCTTTATTTTTTTTTAAAAAATAATTATGTATCTGAAAGGCAGAGTTCCAGAGGAAAAAGAGAGACAGACAGATAGAGCAATCTTTCATTGATTGGTTCATGCCCCAGTTGGCTGCAACAGCCAGGGCTGGGCCAGGCTGAAGCCAGGAACCTGAAACTCCACTTGGGTCTCCCACATGGGTACAGGGGCCCAAGTACTTGGACCATCTCCCACTGCTTTCCCAGGCACATTAGCAGGGAACTGGATTGGAAGTGGAGCAGCTGGGACTTGAACAGGCACTCATATGGGATGCTAGTGGTGCACCACAACTTGGCTCCCTAATTTTAATGTTTTTCAGATTTATTATTTATTTGAAAGGCAGACTTAGGGGGAGAGAGAAGAGAGAGAGAGAGAGAGGGAGGGAGGGAGGAAGAGACAGAGAGAGAAAAAGATCTTCCATCTGCTGCTCTATTCCCCAAGTGGCTGCAATGGTGTGGTGTGGGTCTCCTACATGGGAGGCAGGGCCATCTGCTGCTGCTTTCCCAGGTGCATCAGCAGGAAGCTGGATCAGAAGTGGAGCAGCTGAGACTCTAACCAGCATCCATATGAGATGCCAGTGTTACAGGCGGGGACTTAACTCACTGTGCCACAGAGCCGGCCCCCATTATCTAGCTCTAGAACTATTTCATCACCCCAGAAAGTAGAGTGTGCCTGCAGTAGTTGCTCCCCATTCTGCTTTCCCTCGGATTCTTTGGCTTGCTGTGTTTCTAGGACTCATCTATGTGGTAGCCTGTGTGAGAACTTCATGCCCTCTAAGGCTGATTACTGTCCCATTGTGAGGAAAGACTACATTCATTCTCTCTCTCTCTTTCTCTTTTGACAGGAAGAGTTTGACAGTGAGAGAGAGAGACAGGGAGAAAGGCCTTCCTTCCATTGGTTCACCCCCCAAATGGCTGCTATGGCTGGCGCTGCGCTGATCCAAAGGCAGGAGCCAGGTGCTTCCTCCTGGTCTCCCATGCAGGTGTAGGCCCCAAGCACTTGGGACATCCTCCACTGCCTTTCTAGGCCATAGTACAGAGCTGGAGTAGAAGAGGTGCAACCGGGACAGAACCGGCACCCAACTGGGGCTAGAACCCAGAATACCAGCTCCACAAGCAGAGGATTATCCTAGTGAGCCACGGTGATGGCCCCATTTGTTTCTTACATGTGCATGGGCATTTGGGTTGTTTTCACCATTGGGATATTATGAAAACTCCTGTTCTGAAAAGTGACCTGGATGTCCTTCCTCGATGTTTAGTCACCTCCTGCTTTTAGAATCACTTTTGCTATTTTACTAAACTTAACTGGCTGACCACATTCCTTGCAGTTCTCTGTGTTAAGTCACTGGGTATGTAAAAGCTGAAGCAGCAAACACAGCCCTCGTGCTGGAGGAAATTCCAGTGCTGTTCTCCCAGCATTAAGCACGCCAACATCACCAAGGGTATCAGAGGCACCTGCGTGGAGGCCAGGGCACATGTGTGCCATGAGCGGGGGCTCAGACGTCTCATGCAGGAGCCACATCATTTTAAATGGTGACACTATCCATCACAGGAAAGCATAGAAAGGGAAGGAACTGAGCACTCTTGTGAGAACTTTAGAACCCAAAGTGTTGGCCGGTGCCGTGATTGCTCCTCTTCCAGTCCAGCTCTCTGCTGTTGCCAGGGAAGGCAGTGGAGGATATCATAGGTGGAAGCACCTGCCTCCTGGTTTCGGATTGGCGCCATGCGTTGGCAGTAGCAGCCATGTAGGGGGTGAACCAATGGAGAAAGGAAGACCTTTCTCTCTCTCTCTCTCTCTTGCTAACTCTGCCTGAAAAAAGAAAAAAGAAACCAAAGGGTGTTTATGATCTTTTACTCATGAGCATACCGGAGGCGTCATGCTGGCATTGTATCGATTCTTTTTTTTTTTAAAGATTTATTTATTTATTTGAAAGAAAGAGTTACAGAAATGCAGGGGCAGAGAGGGAGAGAGAAAGAAAGGGGTCTTCCATCTGCTGGATGCCTGCAAGGCTGGGGCTGTGCCGATCCAAATCCAGGAGCCTCGAGCTTCTTCTGGGTCTCCCATGCTTGTGCAGGGGCCCAAGGACAGTGTTAAGATAGAAAAGGCATTGAATGTGTGTGTTTATGTGTGTGTTTTGTCCGTACCTCAGGCACCTATGGGGGTCGATGCCGGGTGCTTAAGGAGGACCCCCATCCAGGCACACCAAGGGAGCACTTTCCAAACAACTGAAATTACTTCTCCACAGGTCCAACCAATAAATTTTCCTCAAGCATTAAAAATCAGGATTAAGGTTTGGCTAAAGTATTTTATAAGTAGCCCTGCTCATGATTGCTTCTTTGTTTTTTTTTTTTCCATATCTATTGATTTTTCCCAAGTTATTGAGAGCACCTGTGGGTGTAGTGGGCAAACCCTCACCCTGGGCCAACAGCCTTGAAAACGGAGTTGGAATATAAATGATGTGAATGCTAATCCTGTGGATTAGCAAAATAAAGACAGAGTGAAATAAAACTCTGTTTCCTGGAGAAAGTTTTAGATGGGGAGAGAACTTAATAAGAGGAGTCTTCAAAAAGTTCATGGAAAAACACAGTGTAGGAAAAAAGCATGCATGGATTTCAAATGTTTGGCTACAAACACAAACTTTTCCTTTAGTTCTATTTTCCACTAGCATTTTGAAGTACCCGCATATTAAAAAAGTAACTATGAAGTATTAGCCACTGTTTCACCAGCAAAGAGCTCCACCAGCTTATATAATTTTTTAAGCTTCCCTTCTACCCGACAGCCTCCATCCAGATTTCGTGGGTATACTTGTCATACACAGCATTTGTAAATGAGATTTAACTTTTTTTTAACAAAATTGAATTTATTTATTTGAAAGTCAGAGTTACACAGAGAGAAGAGAGGCAGAGAGAGAGAGATATCTATCGTTATTCCACCTGCTGGTTCTTTCCCCAGATGGCTACAACAGCCAGGGCTGGGCCAGGCTGAAGCCAGGAACCAATGAGTCTGTCTGGGTTGGTTTCCCATGTGGGCAGCAGGGCCTCAGGACTTGAGCCATCATTTGCTGCCTCCCCAGGGCATACATTAGCAGGAAACTGGAGCTGAGAGTGGAGCTGTGTCTCACACCCAGGCACTGATGTGTGGTGTGTGTGACCCAAGTGGCATTTCAATGGCGATGTCAAATGCCTGCCCGTAGATTCCTTTCTTTGCTATTCCATTCAAGTAGGGTGGAAGATTGGGTAACTGAAGACACAGATACTTGCGCTTCATATGTCATCTTCACATCAGAATCCTACCATGTTATTTGATCTTGGTATCACTCCTAGGAAGGAAAATAGGACCACTTGATGTACTGCATTTTCTCACAGCTTTATTGAGATATGAATGACATGATAACTGCATGTATAAAAAGATTATAACTTTGGGCTGGCATTGTGGATTGTGGTGAGATAGGATAAGCTGCTGCCGCCACAGCTGCATCCCGTATGAGCTGCTCTGCTGCCGATCAAGCTCCGTGCTAAAGCATCTGGGAAAGCTGTGAAAGATGGCCTGAGTCCTTTGGCCCCAGCACACATGTCTGCATGTGGGAGACCCAGATGGAGTTCCTGGCTCCTGGTTTTGGCCTGGCCCAGCCCTGGCCATTGTGGACATTCGGGATGTATGTTTGTTTTTTTTTCATTAGATTGATTTGAAAGGCAAAGTTACAGAGAGAGAAAATGAAAGACAGGGAGAGAGAGAGAGAGAGAGAGTGAGAGAGAGAGAGAGAGAGCTTCCATACGATAATTTACTCCACAAATGACCTCAAGAGCAGGAGCTGGGACAAACCGAAACCAGGAGCCAGGAGTTTCTTCCAGGTCTCCCATGTGGGTGTAGGGGCCTAAGCACGTGAGCCATCCTCTGCTACTTCTTTCAGGCCTTTAGCAGGGAGCTGGATCAGAAGTGGAGCAGCTGAGTCTTGAACCGGCACCCATATGGGATGACAGTGTTCAGGTGGCGGTTTTACCTGCTACACCACAGCACAGGCTCCAATAAGTCTGTTTGGAAAAGTACAATTTTATGAGTTTTGATATATGAATACACTCATGAAACCATTATCCCAATTGAAATAATTAAGCTGACTATTGACCAGAAGTTTTTTTGTTTTTGTTTTTTAAAGATCTATTTTATGTGTTTGAAAGAGAGAGTTACAGAGAGGGGTAGAGCTAGAAAGGCCTTCCATCCACTGGTTCACTCCCCAAATGTCCGCAATGGCGGGAGCTGAGCTCATCTGAAGCCAGGAGCTTCTTTTGGGTCTCCCACATGTTTACAGAGGATTAAGGAGTTGGTCCATCTTCCACTGCTTTTCCAGCCCATAGCAGAGAGCTGGATCAGAAGTGGAGCAGCTGGGACTTGAACTGGTGCCCATACGGGTTGCTGGTGCTGTAGGCAAGGGCTTTAACCCGCTGTGCCACAGCGCTGGCCCCAACCCAGAAATTTTATTGCGTGCCTTTGAAATCCCTTCCTCTCCTCCTAGTTCCACCTTCATCCTGTTGGAACTCAACTGGACACGAGTCTAGCCATCTTGGATGTAACCACCATCTTGCCCTCTAAGTTTCCCTGGAGGTCATTCTAATCCATATGGGGTAAAGAAAGTCATCAAGGTAAACCACTGGTCTGATCTTGCTGGCTGGCCCAGGAATGTCTCTTGTCTGATGCCTGGAATGTTAATATTTTTTGAGAAATTCAGATGCATTTAGGTTAGTCACAGGCCAGCTTTGTCTATAAGAGCCCTTGGTCTTGCAGGCACTGAGACCACTCTTCTGTCTGTCAATCCCCCTAGTCCCAGTAGATTACAGCTGGTGTGATTTTGGATGTGTGCCAAGCAGCTGATTCTTGTATGCTGGGTTTTCCCAAACACAAGCCAGCACAGCCAGCTTTCTGTACATGGATTAGCTGTGTTTTCTAGCGCTGGATGTAGATGGACCCCTGCCATGTGCACTTTGTTTTATTTCTTTCACTCGTCACAGTTATTTTGATTGCAGCATATCATTGTGCAATATTTTTATTACTTTTGATTGCTTAGTAATGTTTCATGATATGGATATGCCAGAACTTGTCTATTTCACCTTTTGTGGATATTTGGGTTGTTCCCAATGTTTGCTTATTGCACTGGCACCAATTTATTTTATTTTTTGACAGGCAGAGTTAGTGTGAGAGAGAGGCAGAGAGAAAGATCTTCCTTCAGTTGGTTCACCCTCCAAATGGCCGCTACAGCCGGCGCTGCACCAATCTGAAGCTTCCTCCTGGTCTCCCATTCGGGTGCAGGGCCCAAGGTGGCTCCAAATTATTTCAATATTTTTTGTTTAAAAGAATGTCCTTTCTTCATTGAATTACTTTGACACTTTTGCTAGTGAATTGATCTTACATGTATGAATTTATCTGAGGACTTTCTATTTTTTAAAGATTTATTTATTTATCTGAAAAAGTGACAGAGAGAGGAAAGGAGACACACATAGAGGAAGAGAGAGAGAAAAAAAGAGAGAGAGAGTTTTCCATTGGCTGGTTTACTCTCCACAGGGCCACAATGGCCAGAGCTGCACTGATCCAAAGCCAAGAGCCAGGAACTTCTTCTGGGTCTCCCATGTGAGTGCAGGGGCCCAAGGACTTGGGCCATCTTCTACTGCTTTCCCAGGCCATAGCAGAGAGTTGGATCAGAAGTGGAGCAGCCGGTTTTCAAACCGGCGCCTGGATGGGATGCCTGTGTTGCAGGTGAGAGGTTAGCTCACTACCCCACAGCACCAGCCCCCCAGTAACGACACTTAATGTGGCATCTTGGTTAATCATACAGTTTTTCTGGTGACTCTAGCTACAACCAGTTGTCTTAAGCTGATTGGGTTGAGTTTTTGTCCCTCACTTCTGAAGAGTCCTGGTTAATAGTTTGCCACTGTGGGGCCAGTGCTATGGTATAATAGGTTAAGCTTCCACCTGTGGTGCTGGCATCCTGTGTATAGGCATCATTTCGAGTCCTGGCTGCTCTACTTCCGATCTAGCTTCCTCCTTATGTGCCTGGGTACAGCAATGGATCCTTGCACCCATGTGGGAGACCCAGAAGAAGCTCCAGGCTTCAGATTGGCCCATCTCTGTCTGTTTCGGCCACTTGGGGAGTGAACCAGCAGGTGGGAGCTCTCTCTCTCTCTTTCTCTAACTCTGCCTCTAAATGTATGAATAAAATCTTAAATATATATCTTGCCACTGTGTTGTCCCCCTCTGTCCCATTCCATGGACCCGCCCTCCCCCTCCTCTGCAGATAGCCCCACCCCTGCCACACCCTCTGGGTGTGACCTCACAGACCTCTGGGTTCTACTGTATCCTGGAGCCAAGGCTATTGAGGGGGCGGGCTCTTCAGCAGTTCATTTGCTCCTTGATAGTGGACAGACCTCAGCGAAGATGAGCAGAGCTCTGATCCTCTGTGTTTTCCTCTTGGTTTTCTGGTGAGATACCAAGCCTCAACCTACCAACCTGATCGAAGGTACTGTCCCAGTGCGACTGTGTGACAGCGAGCAGTTCTGGGAGCCTACATTGGGGGCTGGTGTGGTGGCCCAGGCATTCTCCCTGCCTGCCATCTTACCTCCCTACACTTGCCATTAGGGATTTAGTGCTTGCAAGAGGGGAGGAACCTGAAAAGTTTTCCAACTTTTGAAGCTTACTTAAAGTTCAGAGCTCCATGGGGTCGTAGCATACATGTGCATTTTAACCTTTGATTATAGAAGTTTTCTCAAACTTTTTGTTTATTTATTTTGAAGGTAGAGTGATGGGGTGTGGGGGGGAGACAGAGTGTTAGAAAAAGGCAAAGAACAAACAGGAGAGAGAATTTGAACTTGCAGCCAGACCACATTTACTCAAAGAAAATAAACTCGCAGAGGTCAACCAACTGCCATTGAGTACACAGACCCAACATGTAGCAAAGGCCCAGACCACAGCAGGCCTGGCCATTTTGTATCTTAGGTGGGCTAGGGTTCGGTATGTGGGGAAGTAGGCAGAGATGAGCTTCTCCATACTGATTCTCCACGTTTGGCCCACTGGCCTTCAAACGTGGGGGAGAATGCAGGGGGTGAGACTGAACTTGGCTCTTGAAAGAAGGCAGGGGTAACAAGAACCTAGAATGGCTGAGAGGTATATGTCCTTGTTGCATCACAGGGAGAGAAAGATCTTTCATATGCTGGTTCGCTCCCTGAAGGCTTCAACAGCCAGGGCTGGGCCAAGCCAAAGTCAGCTGCCTGGACTCCCATCAAGATTTCCTACATGGGTGCAGGGACCCCAGCACTTCGGAAATCTTTTGCTGCTTTCCTAGGCACATCTCACATCATTTTAAATTTTCTTTAAAAAAGATATTCTTATTTGAAAGGCAGAGCTATAGAGAGAGAGAGAGGGAGAGACACATAGAGAACTTTTTGTCTGCTTTTTCACTTCGCAGATGGCAGAAATAATCAGGGCTGGTTCAGAAGGAAACAAGGAGCCAGGAGCTTCTTCCAGGTCTTCCCATTGGATGCAGGGGCCCAAACTCTTGGCCATTAGTATGGAGCTGGCTTTATTCCCTACTCCATGACGCCGGTCCTACACATCACTTTTCAAATAGCAGCTTTATGGAGATAAAATTCACATACTATAATATTTACCCTTTGGAAAGTATGTAATTCAGTGTGTTCTAGTATACTCACTAACATGTGAATCATCATTATCTAGGTATTTTATTTTAAAGATAATTTATTCCCAAATCAGTTACAGAGAAAGAGATCCTCCATTGGCTGATTCGTTCCCCAGATGGCTGCAATGGTGAGAGTGGGGCCAGGCTGAACCCAGAGCTTCTTGCAAGTCTCCCACATGGGTGCAGGGACCCAAGCACTTGGGCCATTCTCCATTGCTTTCTGAAGCCATTACCAGGGAGCAGGATTGGAAGTAGAGCAGCTGGGACTTAAGTAAGCAGTCCTACGGGATGCTGGTGGTGCAGGCAGTGACTTTATCTGCTACACAACAATGCCGGTCCCTTTTTTTTATATTAAAAAATATTTATGTATCTGAAAGGCAGAGTTCCAGAGGAAAAAGAAAGACATACATTGAGCAATCTTTCCTTGATTGGTTCATGCCCCAGTTGGCTGCAACAGCCAGGGCTGGGCCAGGTTGAAGCCAGGAACCTGAAACTCCACTTGGGTCTCCCACATGGATACAGGGGCTCAAGTACTTGGACCATCTCCCACTGCTGGGACAATGTTCAATGATGGAGCTGGGACTCAAACCCAGGCACTGATGTGTGGTGTGGGTGTCCCAAGTGGCATTTCAATGACGATGTCAAATGCCTGCCCTTAGATTCCTTTCTTTGCTATTCCCTTCAAGTAGGGTGGAAGATTGGGTAACTGAAGACACAGATACTTGCGCTTCATATGTCATCTTCACATCAGAATCCTACCATGTTATTTGATCTTGGTATCACTCATAGGAAGGAAAATAGGACCACTTGATGCACTGCATTTTCTCACAGCTTTATTTAGATATGAATGACATGATAACTGCATGTATCAAAAGATTATAATTTGGGTGTGGCATTGCAGTGAGATATGAATAAGCTGGTGCCGCCACAGCAGCATCCTGTATGAGCTGCTCCACTGCTGATCCAGCAGCCTGCTAAAGCACCTGGGAAAGAAATGAATGATGGCCCGAGTGCTTGGGACCCTGCACCTATGTCTGCATGTGGGAGACCCAGATGGAGTTCCAGGCTCCTGGCTTTGTCCTGTCCCCAGCCTGGCCATTGTGGCCATTTGGGATGTATTTTTTTTAATTAGATTTATTTGAAAGGCAAAGTTACAGAGAGAGAAAGTGAGAGAGAGGGAGACAGACAGAGAGAGAGAGAGAGAGAGAGGAAGAGACAGAGAGAGAAAAAGATCTTCCATCTGCTGTAGGGACATCTTCTGCTGCTTTCCCAGGTGCATCAGCAGGAAGCTGGATTGGAAGTGGAGCAGCTGAGACTTTAACCAGCACCCATATGGGATGCCAGTGTTACAGGCGGGGACTTAACCCACTGTGCCACAGAGCCGGCCCCCATTATATAGCTCTAGAACTCTTTCATCACCCCAGAAAGGAGCCATGTGCCTGCAGTAGTTGCTCCCCATTCTGCTTTCCCCTGGCTTCTTTGGCTTGCTGTGTTTCCAGGACTCATCTATGAGGTAGCCTGTGTGAGAACTTCATGCCCTGTAAGACTGAGTACTGTCCCATTGTGAGGAGAGACTACATTCATTCTCTCTCTCTCTCTCTCTCTGTCTCTCTCTCTTATATAGGAGGAACCCTCACCAACACGAGTCTTGCCGGCAAATGTCCAACCCACGGAGTCACTACACAACCGCTGTTGTTCGGTTCTTGAGGAAATTTTTATACTTAGAAATAAAGGAGAGAGGGGGAAGCAGCTGGGAGAATGATGGAAAAGACTGAGGAGGCTGCTCCACAATCCCGCCCCTAACACGGTCTTTTATCCACCCCCAGGCCCCCTTGGCTAAGTCGAGTAGTCCATCAATTAGATCAAAGGGAGTCTCAGGTCAAGGTGCATCTCATCTTGCCAGGCTGCCTGCAAGTTCTTTCGGTCAAGGTGTATCTCATTTTGCTGACCTTGTTCTGCTCCGCAGTATGAGGCAGTGCAATGAGGAGGTCCCCACAGGTGGCCGGCCAGTGGTTCCCCAGAGCAAGAGAGAGAGACACGGGGAGAAAGACCTTCCTTCCATTGGTTCACCACCCAAATTGCTGCGCTGATCCAAATCCAGGAGCCAGGTGCTTCCTCCTGGTCTCCCATGCAGGTGTAGGGCCCAAGCACTTGGCTCGTCCTCCACTGCCCTCCCAGGCCATAGCAGAGAGCTGGAATAGAAGAGGAGCAACCAGGACAGAAGCGCGCCACAACCGGGAATAGAACCCAGAATACCAGGTCCACAGGCAGAGGATTAGCCTAGTGAGCCACGGGGCTGGCCCATTTTGTTTCCTACATGTGAATGGGCATTTGGGTTGTTTTCACCATTGGGATATTATGAAAACTCCTGTTCTGAAAAGTGACCTGGATCTCCTTCCTCAATGTTTAGTCACCTCCTGCTTTTAGAATCACTTTTGCTATTTTACTAAATTTAACTGGCTGAGCACATTCCTTGCAGTTCTCTGTGTTATGTCACTGGGTATGTAAAAGCTGAAGCAGCAAACACAGCCCTCGTGCTGGAGGAAACTCCAGGGCTGTTCTCCCAGCATTAAGCACACCAACATCACCAAGGGAATCACAGGCACCTGCGTGGAGGCCAGGGTGCCAGCGTGCCATGAGTGGGCGATCAGACGTCTCACGCAGGAGCCACGTCACTTTAAATGGTGACACTATCCATCGCAGGATAGCATAGAAAGGGAAGGAACTGAGCCCTCTTGTGAGAACTTTAAAACCCAAAGTGTTGGCCGGCGCCGTGGTTGCTCCTCTTCCAGTCCAGCTCTCTGCTGTGGCCTGGGAATGCAGTGGAGGATGGCCTAGGTGGAAGCACCTGGCTCATGGCTTTGGAATGGCACAGTGCGCCGACTGTAGCAGCCACTTGGGGGGTGAACCAATGGAGAAAGGAAGACCTTTCTCTCTGTCTCTCTCTCACTTGCTAAGTCTGCCTGAAAGAGAAAAAAGAAACCAAAGGGTGTTTATGATCTTTTACTTAGGAGCATACTGGATGCGTCAAGCTGGCATTGCATCGATTCTTTTTTTTAAGAATTATTTGTTTATTTGAAAGACAGAGTTACAGAGAAGCAGGGGCAGCGAGGGAGAGAGAAAGAAAGGGGTTTTCCATCTGCTGGTTCACTCCCCAGATGGCTGCAATGGCTGGGGCTGTCTGGATCAAAAGACAGGAGCCAGGAGCTTCTTCTGGGTCTCCCATGCCAGTGCAGGGGCACAAGGACTGTGTTACAATAGAAAAGGCATTGAACGTGTGTGTGTATGTGTGTGTGTGTGTGTCTGTATCCTCAGCTACCCACAGGGGTCGATGCCGGGTTACTACGGGGGACCCCCGTCCAGGCAGACCCAGGGAGCACTTTCCTCACAGCTGAATTTACTTTCTCCACAGGCCCAACCAATAAATCTTCCTCAAGCATTAAAAAGGAGAATGAATGTTTGGCTAAAGTATTTGGTAAGTAGGCCTGCTCATCCCTGGTTGTTTCCAAGGGGACCTGTTCCTGTTTCTTAGGGGGCAAAGCGAGTGCTTTGGTTTCAGGCTAGATGCTGCTCCTCTGAATGCAAAAGTCCCTAGAAATTAAGCCAAGCCAGGGGAAAAACCACGGGAAACGCCCTGTTCCTCACAGTGGCCAAGGCTCCTGCATCTGTGAGCCCCTGACAGGTACAGAGAGAGAGTGCACCGCAGATCAGCTGCATCCACCTGCCCCTTCTAGAGGGCCGTGCCCTGCAGTCACCTTGACCTTCTCGCGGGGCCTCTCATCCCTGCCTGAGGCTGAGTCTGTGTCTTTCCTTGGGAGATTGTTACAAAGAGGCGTCCCACCTGCCGCGGATATCGGGAGTGGGAAGTTTGTGCAGTGGATGTTAGAGCCCTTCGGGGGCCTCCAGGCTGGGGCTGACTGATGTACTGGAAGTCACTCATTTAACCTGAGAACAGCTATGGTCAGGCCCTGGCCGTCACCTTCAGCAGAGGCCTGAGGCTGAGACAGGTCTGGGCCCCAGCAGTGTGCTGAAGGAAGCGGGCCCCATTTGGGGGAGTTCTCCCTGGTACTGAGAAGGGGGTCAGGCAGAGGGCCACCTCTGGCAGGAGAGAGCTCCTGGGAGAGTGATCGAGGGAGCACTGCTGGTTCCCCCCGGGCTGGCACTGTTGATCAGAGTTGCCTGGCCACCCCTGCCTGCAGGAGGGGCACCTCTCCACACATATGGGACTCTTTGTCGTAGGAGCTGCCTGAAGTCAGGAACTTTGGGTTTGTCCTGCTTCTGCCAGTGCTCCCAAAGAGGGCTCAGCCAGACAGCACTTCCGGCTGACTGACTGGAAGGTGGCCAGACCTGACGGATGAGTGGATGACGTTACTCTCGCATCTTGTAAAAGCTGTGTGTTCAGAAAGTGCTGTCTAGGATCCAGAGGGCAGCTAGAGGGAAGAAAAACTCTGTTTCCTGGAGAAAGGTTTAGATGGGAAGAGAACTTAATATGAGGAGTCTTCACAAAGTTCATGGAAAAACACAGCATAGGAAAAAAGCATGCATGGATTTCAAATGTTATGCTACAAAAGGAAACTTTTCCTTTAGTTCTATTTTCCACAAGCATTTTGAAGTACCCACATATTCAAAAAGTAACTCTGAAGTATTAGGCACTGTTTCACAAGCAAAGAGCTCCACCAGCTTATAGAATTTGTTAAGCTTCCCTTCTACCCCACAGCCTCCATCCAGATCTCGTGGGTATACTTTTCATACACAGCATTTGTAAATGAGATTTATCTTTTTTTTTAATTGATTTTATTTATTTGAAAGTCAGAGTTACAGAGAGAAAGGAGAGGCAGAGAGAGATAGTGAGAGAGAGAGAGAGAGAGAGAGAGAGAGAGAGTGATCGAGATCTTCCACCTGCTGGTTCCTTCCCCAGATGGCTACAACAGCCAGGCCTGGGCCAGGCTGAAGCCAGAAACCAATGAGTCTGTCTGGGTTGGTTTCCCATGTGGGCAGCAGGGCCTCAAGACTTGAGCCATCATTTGCTGCCTCCCCAGGGCATACATTAGCAGGAAACTGGAGCTGGGAGTGGAGCTGGGACTCAAACCCAGGCACTGATGTGTGGTGTGGGTGTCCCAAGTGGCATTTCAATGGCGATGTCAAATGCTTTCCCTTAGATTCCTTTCTTTGCTATTCCCTTCAAGTAGGGTGGAAGATTGGGTAACTGAAGACACAGATACTTGCACTTCATGTGTCATCTTCAAATCAGAATCCTACTATGTTATTTGGTCTTGGTATCACTCATAGGAAGGAAAATAGGAGCACTTGATGGACTGCATTTTCTCACAGCCTTATTGAGATAAGAATGCCATGATAACTGCATGTAAAAAAAGATTATAATTTGGGGCTGGCATTGTGGTGAGATAGGATAAGCTGCTTCTGCCCCAGCAGCATCCCGTATGAGCTTCTTCACTGGTAATCCAGCTCCCTGCTAAAGCACCTGGGAATGCAGTGAAAGATGGCCCGAGTGCTTGGGCCCCTGCACGCATGTCTGCATGTGGGAGACCCAGATGGTGTTCCAGGCTCCTGGCTTTGGCCTGGCCCAGCCCCGGCCATTGTGGCCATTTGGGATGTCTTTTTTTTTTAAATTAGATTTCTTTGAAAGGCAAAGTAATAGACAGAGAAAAGGAGAGAGGGAGAGAGAGAATGAGAGCTTCCATTCGATAGTTTACTCCCCAAATGACCTCAACAGCTGGAGCAGGGACAATCAGAAGCCAGGAGCCAGGAGTTTCTTCCAGCTCTCCCATGTGGGTGTGGGTGCCTAAGCACTTGAGCCATCCTCTGCTACTTTTTTCAGGCCTTTAGCAGGGAGCTAGATCAGAAGTGCAGCAGCCGAGACTTGAACCGGCACATATGTGGGATGCAAGTGTACAGGTGTTGGTTTTACCTGCTTCACCACAGCACAGGCTACAATAAGTCGGTTTTAAAAAGTACAATTTTATGAGTTTTGAGATCTGAATACACTCATGAACCATTTCCCAATTGAAATAATGAAGCTGACTATTTTCTCAGAAGTTTATTTTGTTTTTGTTTTTTAAAGATCTATTTTATTTGTTTGAAAGACACAGTTACAGAGAGGGGTAGTGCTAGAGAGGCCTTCCATCCACTGGTTCACTCCCCAAATGTCCACAGTGGCCAGAGTTGAGCTCATCTGAAGCCAGCAGATTCTTTTGGATCTTGCACATGGGTACAGGGGCCCAAGGAGTTGGTCCATCTTCCACTGCTTTTCCAGGCCATAGCAGAGAGCTGGATCAGAAGTGGAACAGCCAGGGCTTGAACTGGTGCCCATATGGGTTGCTGGTGCTTCAGGCTAGGGCTTTAACCCGCTGTGCCACAGCGCTGGCCCCAACCCAGAAGTTTTATTGTGTGCCTTCGAAATCCCTTCCTTTCCTCCTAGTTCCACCTTCATCCTGTTGGTACTCAACTGGACACGAATCTAGCCATCTTGGATGTAACCACCATCTTGCCCTCTAAGTTTCCCTGGAGGTCATTCTAATCCATATGGGGTAAAGAAAGTCATCAAGGTAAACCACTGGGCTGATCTTGCTGGCTGGACCCTGGAATGTCTCTTGTCTGGTGCCTGGAATGTTAATATTTCTTGAGAAAGTCCAGATGCATTTAGGTTAGTCACAGGCCAGCTTTGTCTATAAGAGCCCTTGGTCTTGCAGCCACTGGAGACCACTCTTCTGTCTGTCAATCCCCCTAGTCCCAGTAGATTACAGCTGGTGTGATTTTGGATGTGCCCTCGGCAGCTGATTCTTGTATGCTGGGTTTTCCTAAACACAAGCCAGCACAGCCAGCTTTCTGTACATGGATTAGCTGTCATTTCTAGCGCTGGATGTAGATGGACCCCTGCCCTGTGCACTTTGTTTTATTTGTTTCACTCATCACAGTTATTTTGATGGCTGCATATCATTGTGCAATATTTTTAGTACTTTTTATTGCTTAGTAATGTTTCATGATATGGATATGCAAGAACTTGTCCATTTCAATTTTTGTGGATATTTGGGTTGTTCCCAATTTTTGCTTATTGCACTGGCTCCAAATTATTAATATTTTTTTGACAGGCAGAGTTAGTGTGAGAGAGAGACAGAGAGAAAGGTCTTCCTTCATTTGGTTCACCCTCCAAATGGCCGATACAGCTGGTGCTGTCCCGATCTGAAGCTTACTCCTTGTCTCCCATTCGGGTTCAGGGCCCAAGGTGGCTCCAAATTATTTCAATATTTTTTGTTTAAAATAATGTCCTTTCTTCATTGATACCTTGACTCTTTTGCTAGTTAACTGGTCTTACATGTATGAATTTATCTCAGGACTTTCTATTTTATAAAGATTTATTTATCTGAAAGAGTGACAGAAAGAGGAAAGGAGACACACAGAGAGGAAGACAGAGAGAGAGAGAGAGAGAGTTTTCCATTGGCTGGTTTACTCTCCACATGGCCACAATGGCCAGAGCTGCACTGATCCGAAGCCAAGAGCCAGGAGCTTCTTCTGGGTCTCCCATGTGGGTGCAGGGGCCCAAGGACTTGGGCCATCTTCTACTGCTTTCCCAGGCCATAGCAGAGAGCTGGATCAGAAGTGGAGCAGCCGGGTCTCAAACCGCCGCCCGTATGGGATGCCTGTGTTGCAGGTGAGGGCTTAGCTCACTACCCCACAACACCAGTCCCCAGTAACAACACTTAATGTGGTATCTTGGTAAATCATACAGTTTTTCTGGTTACTCTAGCTACATCCAGTTGTCTTAAGCTTATTGGGTTGAGATGTTGTCCCTCAGTTCTGAAGAGTCCTGGTTAATATTTTGCCACTGTGGGGCCAGCGCTATGGTGTACTAGGTTAAGCTTCCAGCTGTGGTGCTGGTATCCCTTGTACAGGAATCAGTTCGAGTCCTGGCGGCTCTACTCCAATCTGTCTTCCTGCTAATATGCCTGGGTAGAGCAATGGACCCCTGCACCCATGTGGGAGACCCAGAAGAATCTCCAGGCTTCAGATTGGCCCATCTCTGTCTGTTTTGGCCACTTGGGGAGTGAACCAGCATATGGAAGCTCTCTCTCTCTCTCTCTCTCTCTCTCTCTAACTTTGCCTCTCAAATATGAATAAAATCTTAAATAATTATCTTGCCACTGCGTAGTCCCCCTCTGTCCCTGACCATGGACACACCCTCCCACTCCTCCTCAGATAGCCCCGCCCCTGCCCCACCCTCTGAGTGTGACCTCACAGACCTCTGGGTTCTACTGTATCCTGGAGCCAAGGCTATTGAGTGGGCGGGCTCTTCAGCAGTTCATTCTCTCCTTGATAGTAGACAGACCTCAGAGCTGCATGGGGTCGTAGCATATATATGCATTTCAACTTTTGATTATAGAAGTTTTTGCAATCTGTTTGTTTACTTATTTGGAAGGTAGTGTGATGGGGTGGGGGTGGGCAGAGACAGAGTGTTAGAAATAGGCAAAGAACAAAGAGGAGACACAATACGAACTCGCAGCCAGACCACATTTACTCAAAGAAAATAAACTCACGGAGGTCAACCAACTGCCATGAAGTACAAAGACCCAACATGTAGCAAAGACCCAGACCACCGCAGGCCTGGCTATTTTGTACCTTAGGTGGGCTAGGGGTGGGGATGGGGGGCAGTAGGCAGAGATGAGCTTCTCCATGCTGAATTTCCAAGTTTGGCCCACTGGCCTTCAAACCTGGGAGAAAATGCAGGGGGTGAGACTGAACTGGTCTCTTGAAAGAAGGCAGGGGTAACAAGAACCTAGAATGGCTGAGAGGTATATGTACTTGTTCCATCACAGAGAGAAAGATCTTTCATGTGCTGGTTCACTTCCCGAAGGCTTCAACCGCCAGGACTGGGCCAAGCCAAAGACAGCTGCCTGGACTGCCATCTGGATTTCCTACATGGGTGCAGGCACCCCAGCACTTGGGCCATCTTTTGCTGCTTTCCTAGGCACATCTCACATCATTTTAAATTTTCTTTAAAAAAGATACTGTTATTTGAAAGGCAGAGCTATAGAGAGAGAGAGTGGGAGAGACACAGAGAAATCTTTTTATCTGCTATTTCACTTCGCGGATGGCAGAAATGACCAGGGCTGGGTCAGATGGAAACAAGGAGCCAGGAGCTTCTTCCAGGTCTTCCTGTTAGATGCAGGGGCCCAAACTCTTGGCCATTAGTATGGAGCTGGCTTTATGCACTACTCCATGATGCCGGTCCTACACATCACTTTTCAAATAGCAGCTTTATGGAGTTAAAATTCACATACTAAAAATTTCCCTTTGGGAAGTATGTAATTCAGTGATTTCTAGTATACTCGCTAAGTTGTGAATAATCATTATCTAGGTATTTTATGTTAAAGATTATTTATTTGCAAATCAGTTACAGAGAGAGAGATCTTCCATTTGCTGGTTCATTCCCCAGATGGGTGCAATGGTGAGATTAGGGCCAGGCTGAACCCAGAGCTTCTTCCAGGTCTCCCACATGGGTGCAGGGACCCAAACACTTGGGTCATCCTCCATTACTTTTTCAAGCCGTTAACAGGGAGCTGGATTGGAAGTAGAGCAGCTGGGACATAAGTAAGCAGTCATACGGGATGCTGGTGGTGCAGGCAGTGACTTTATCTGCTACACCACAATGCCGGTCCCTTTATTTTATTTAAAAAAAATAGTTATGTATCTGAAAGGCAGAGTTGTAGAGGAAAAAGGAGAATGACAAATAGAGCAATCTTTCCTTGATTGGTTCATGCCCCAGTTGGCTGCAACAGCCAGGGCTGGGGCAGGCTGAAGCCAGGAACCTGAAACTCCACTTGGGTCTCCCACATGGGTACAGGGGCCCAAGTACTGGGACCATCTCCCACTGCTTTCCCAGGCACTTTAGCAGGGAACTGGGTTGGAAGTGAAGCAGCTGGGACTTGAACAGGAACTCATATGCGAACATATATGGGATGCTAGTGATGCACCACAACTTGTCTCCCTAATTTTAATTTTTTTCAGATTGATTACTTTATTGAAAGGCAGAGTTAGAAAGAGAGGGATAATTGGAGGGAGGAAGAGACAGAGAGAAAAAGATCTTCCATCTGCTGGTTTATTCCCCAAATGGCCGCAATGGTGTGGTCTGGGTCTCCTACATGGGCGGCAGGGCCATCTTCTGCTGCTTGCTCAGGTGCATCAGCAGGAAGCTGGATTGGAAGAGGAGCAGCTGAGACTCTAACCAGCACCCATATGGGATGCCAGTGTTACAGGCAGGGACTTAACCCACAGAAAGGACTTAAGCACCACAGAAAGGAGCCATGTGCCTGCAGTATTTGCTCCCCATTCTGCCTTCCCCAAGCTTCTATGGCTTGCTGTGTTTCCAGGACTCATCTATGTGGTAACCTGTGTGAGAACTTCATGCCCTGTAAGGCTGAGTACTGTCCCATTGTGAGGACAGACTATATTTATTCTCTCACTCTCTCTCTCTATCTCTCTCTTTTGACAGGCAGAGTTAGACAGTGAGAGAGAGAGAGACAGGGAGAAAGGCCTTCCTTCCATTCGTTCACCACCCAAATTTCTCCTCTGGCCGGTGCTGGACTGATCCAAAGCCAGGAGCCAGGTGCTTCCTCCTGGTCTCCCATGCAGGTGTAGGGCCCAAGCACTTGGCCCATCCTCCACTGCCCTCCCAGGCCATAGCAGAGAGCTGGACTAGAAGAGGGGCCACCGGGACAGAACCGGCACCCCAACAAGGATAGGAATCCAGAATACCGGTTCCACAGGCAGAGGATTAGCCTAGTGAGCCACGGAGCTGGCCCATTTTGTTTCCTACATGTGAATGGGCATTTGGGTTGTTTTCACCATTTCGATATTATGAAAACTCCTGTTCTGAAAAGTGACCTGGATCTCCTTCCTCGATGTTTAGTCACCTCCTGCTTTTAGAACCACTTTTGCTATTTTACTAAACTTAACTGGCTGACCACATTCCTTGCAGTTCTCTGTGTTAAGTCACTGGGTATGTAAAAGCTGAAGCAGCAAACATAGCCCTCGTGCTGGAGGAATCTCCAGGGCTGTTCTCCCAGCATTAAGCATGCCAACATCACCAAGGGAATCACAGGCACATGCGTGGAGGCCAGGGCGCCAGTGTGCCGTGAGCGGGGGCTCAGATGTCTCATGCAGGAGCTGCGTCACTTTAAATGGTGACACTATCCATCGCAGGATAGCATAGAAAGAGAAGGAACTGAGCACTCTTGTGAGAACTTTAAAACCCAAAGTGTTGGCCGGCGCCGTGGTTGCTCCTCTTCCAGTCCAGCTCTCTGCTGTGGCCCAGGAAGGCAGTGGAGGATGGCCTAGGTGGAAGCACCTGGCTCTGGGATTCGGATCGGCGCAGTGCACCGGCTGTAGCAGCCATTTGGGGGGTGAACCAATGGAGAAAGGAAGACCTTTCTCTCTGTCTCTCTCTCTCTTGCTAAATCTGCTTGAAAATAGAAAAAAGAAACCAAAGGGTGTTTATGATCTTTTACTCATGAGCATACTGGATGCGTCATGCTGGCATTGTATCGATTCTTTTTTTTTTTGAAGATTTATTTATTTATTTGAAAGACAGTGTTACAGAGAGGCATGGGCAGAGAGGGAGAGAGAAATAAAGGGGTCTTCTGTCTGCTGCTTCACTCCCCAGATGGCTGCAATGGCTGGGGACTTGCCGATCCAAAGCCAGGAGCCAGGAGCCAGGAGCTTCTTCCTGGTCTCCTATGCCAGTGCAGGGGCCCAAGGACTGTGTTAAGATAGAAAAGGCATTGAACGTGTGTGTGTGTGTGTGTGTGTGTGTGTGTGTGTGTGTGTATGTCCGTATCCTAAGGCACCCACGGGGGTTGATGCCGGGTGACTAAGGGGGACCCCCATCCAGGCAGACCCAGGGAGCACTTTCCTCACAGCTGAATTTACTTTCTCCACAGGCCCAACCAATAAATCTTCCTCAAGCATTAAAAATGAGGATGAAGGCTTGGCTAAAGTATTTGGTAAGTAGCCCTGCTCCTCCATGGTTGTTTCCAAGGGGACCTGTTCCTGTTGCTTATGGGGCAAAGCGAGTGCTTTGTTTCACGTTAGACACTGCTCCTCTGAATGTCAAAGTCCCTAAAATTAAGCCAAGCCAAGGGAGAAACCACTGGAACGGCACTTTCCTCACAGTGGCCGAGGATCCTCCATCCAGGAGCCCTGACAGGTGCAGAGAGAGAGTGCACCACAGACCAGCTGCATCCACCTGCCCCTTCTAGAGTGCGGGGCCCTGCAGTCACCCTGGACCTTCTCTCAGGGCCTCTCATCCCTGCCTGAGGCTGAGGGTGATTCTGTCCTGGGGAGATTGTTACAAAGAGGCATCCCCCTTGCCCTGGCCATCGGGCATGGGGATGTTTGCGCAGTGGATGTTAGAGCCCTTCTGGTGCCTCCTGGCTGGGGCTGACTGATGTACTGGAAGTCTCTCATTTAACCTGAGAACAGCTAAGGCCAGGCCCAGGCCGTCACCTTCAGCAGAGGCCTGAGGCTAAGACTGGTCTGGGCCCCAGCTGTGTGCTTAAGGAAGCCAGGCCCCATTTGGGGGAGTTCTCCTTGGTGCTGAGAAGATGGTCAGGCTGAGGGCCACCTCTGGTAGGAGAGAGAGCTCATGGGAGAGTGAGCGAGCGAGCACTGCTGGTTCCCCCGCGGGCTGGAGCTGTCGGCGCTGCAGGAGGGGCACCTCTCCACACATGGCGGACTCTTTGTCCCAAGAGCTGCCTCAGGTCGGGAACTCTGGGTTTGTCTGGCTTCTGCCAGCACTCTCAAAGAGGGCTCAGCCAGAAGCTACTGCCCGCTGACTGACTGGCAGGTGGCCAGCCCTGACGTATAAGTGGATGAGGTTACTCTCGCAGGTGCACCAGCTGTGTGTTCAGCAAGTGCTGTCTAGGAGCCAGAGGGCTGTTCTGTGGTGGCCCCAGCATCACAGCCCCTCATGTGTCGGAGGGGAGTGAGCGCCTCTGGAAATGGGAGTCTGGGCCAGGGTTTGGGAGCATCCTGTCATTACCCGCCAAGGACCTTCCAACCTGCCGGTGCCAGTACCGTAGCCCGGGTAGGCAACACTCCACTGGGCAGCTCGCATCTGGGGCGCATTTCGGGAACATGTAAGTCCAAATACATTCATCATGGGGTGGGGGATGTGAGACTTGCTGTTTACTCCTGGTGAAGCTGACGGTGCTTTTTCCCGTG